>JARHVA010007839.1:55000-77500 GCA_037957365.1 Torreya grandis
ATTTTATTTGAGTTTTATGATCTTTATTTGGTCCTAGTATTTACTCTTTTCAAATTTGGCTAAGTATGGGGACCATTACAAACTGCTTGGAAGGCCAACTTTGCACCTCCATATCTTTTGCTTCACTCCATTATATATTATAAAATTTGAACCATATTATCTCAATAGAATCCAAACATTTATCTATATTCTCATAGAACCCTCACACATGTGAGATATAATGACATTAAAATTCCTTCTCATGTTTATCTATCACATAACCAACTATGCCAAGATCTATCCGGAAGGCCAAATTTACACATTCATATCTTTTGATGCACTTTGTTTCATGATATTAAATTTATATAAAATAAAATAGGCACAAAAATGAAAAAACCCATATGATTAACTTATCTTGAAACATCTACACGTGTAAGATACACCATCACAAAATTACTAACTTAGCTCTTTCTTGCCTGATGCAAATTTGGCTAAGTATGGGAAAACACTATCAAAATGCCTGGAAGCTAAAATTTTCACCCACATATATTTTATTTTTATTAGGTACATGACTTGATATTTAGTGCATATAAAATAGATACTAATGTGATCAAAACTACATGACCAACTCCCTTGATTCATCCACACATGACAATTATGATGTCATCAAATTGCCTGCTCAGATTTTATACCATTAGACCCAAAATGTATAAATGAGAATAATGATGAATTTGGTGAATTCCAATCATGAAAAAAATCACTCAAATACTTCTTGGCTTCTGATAAGACCCTTTTCTCATGCTCAAATCACTATACTCATCCCTGAACATCTCTAACCAAGCTAAAACTGAATATCAACCAAGCCAACTTCAAGAACACTTTGAAAATCACATTGAAAACTTTATCATTATTAATTAGGATATCAAATCTCTTCATCCACTTACCAAGAAACCTCCATGACATCACCATGACATCATTAACAATAATCCAATAAATGGATAACTAGAAAGTGAAGATGTTTAAATAATTTTGCATGGATTACATGGGTGAGTAATACTCTAAAGACTTCAAAAATTTATTTACGTAGAGTGGTATTCAAAGGTAGAATTAAAATCCTTACATACTACAATAGAATGGATTTGCAAATTAGATGAATAAGATACTAATGAATTAGGCTTAGAGTATGATAAATGGTGCATATTTGGAGAAGAAAATTTGGGAAAATGAAGTGGTTACTACTTATTACTTCATCAAAAAATCTCCCACATCAATGTCTATTGTAATGACTCCATAATAAGTATGTACTGGTAATAAGCCATGCTTATGAATTTTTTTTATTTTTGGTTGTAAATATTACTCTCACATCCACAAGGAAAAAAGGTCAAAACTTGAATTTAAATATATAAGTGCACATTTAATGTGTAATGGAGTGGTATCAAAATATTAATAAAAATTAATCCAAATAAAAATAAAGTGATATATAAACACAATATATTATTCAAAGATGTGCAGAAGGTTCCTATCTAAGAAGAACCAAAGGAAAAAATGGTATAAGTTCATATTGAAGAGCTTCTATTGGATTATGTGATGGATAAAGAATCATAAGAGTAAAAATAGGAGGATCCTATATATAGAACTTTGAGGAGATATTAATGGGTGCACAATATTACTAAAAGGTATATCCCACTAAAATCTCATTATGTTCTCATGTTATCATAAATTGATAATGAATACCCCAAGATAGTGAAGGATGTTCTTGTATGTACAAAGAGAAAGTATTAGAGGAATAATTTGAAAGAGTAATGGATTATTTGGATAAAAATGAATCTTTGTATATGGAAAAGTTACCTCCTAGAAAAACCCTATAGAATATAAATGGTTATTTAAGAATATGAAAAATGCAAAAGGAAAACTAGAGAAGTATAAGGTTTTCATGGTGGAAAAAGGATTCTCATAGGTAGTATAAATTCACTTTAGTGAGATATTTTCTCTTGTTTTAAAACTGAATTAAATTAAGTTTATTTTATCCATTTATAATACACTTGATTTAAGATTCATAAGATAGATGTGAAGACAACATTCCTACATGGAGAGTTCAAAATATATATATATATATATATATATATATATATGTCACAACTAGAAAGCTTCAAGGTAACAGGGAAAGAGGACTTGGTCTAAAATATGAATAAATACTTTTATGGGTTGATAAAATCACCCCTAATGTGGAATCATAATTTTTAAATTTATGTGTTTGGAATTGGGATTGCATGAAACAATGTTAATCTTTATGTCTACCACAAAAAATAGGGTGATTAAAATTTCATCATAGTCCTGTATGTGGATGACATGTTGGTGAAGAGAAATGATAGATGCATGATCAAGTAGGAAAAATGTCAAGTGTTTGTTTAGTTTTAAATTGAATATATTGGTACTAAAATATTCATCTTGGTCATGGAAATTAGACAAAATCATGTGAATAGGAAGTTCTAGAAAGACTAGATAAATTATGTTGAAATGGTATTGTAAGGTTTAGGATGAATGAATACAAAACTTGTGTACACATATTTTCAAATTGGTTAGAAGATATCATTATGGAAACATCCAAAGACATATGAGGATTTAAAATACACAATCCAAGTTTTTTATGTTAGTGTTGTGGGTAGCCTGATGTATGTAATGGTTTGTATAAGACTTGAAATTGCAAAGCAGTGTGAGTAGTTAGTAGATTCATGTCCAATTTGGATAAAGAGAATTTAAAATAATGAAGAATATCTTTATATATTTACATGGAACATATTATTATACTGAATGTTATCAGGGAGAGCTTGGTGAAAATAATGGTTTGGTTGGAGGTCTTAATTATTATAATTATACTTTTGGGTATGTTTAACTTTTTTGATAGAGTTACAAGTTGGATGAAAAAATGGAAGGATATTATTTACAACCAAATATAAATACATAAAAAATACTCATGTAATCAAGTAAGAGACATGGATTCAAAAGTTTTGGTATACTATTGGGTTCACATAAAAGGTTGTAAAGATAAATTTCTATAATTAACCTCAACACACACACACACACACACACACACACACACACAGATATATATATATATATATATATATATATATATATATATATATATATATATATATATATATATATATATATATATATATATATATATATATATATATATATATATATAGTAAAGATCTTGAAGTATCATTCTCATGACAAGTACATTGATGTGTGATATATTTTTTAAGGTAAATGATGGAAGATAATAATATATATCTAGATAAGGTAGATAGAAAGGACAACATTGTGGATTAATTGACTAAATCAGTGAGCAATTAGAAGTTATTTTGGTGCCTAAAAGATATGGGTATGGCTAAAATATATATATTGAAGGATGAATGCATGGTAACTTATTCAAAGTTTTCAACATGTGGAATATTATTTTGGAATATTTAATCCTTATATGGATATGCAAAATGCTAATTGTGCACAAGCTACTTGTTGTAAAATATGTTTTATGAAAGTACTAGTTGTGTAATATCTTATGCAGGTTGATTTCACAAGTTAGGATGGATACATAGTATTGAATGGAGGTTGTCTATGCTAACCACACAAGATTTTTTATCATGTGATAATGATGGCATAAATGTGAAAAATATTCTTCTCAGTTTCATTTCACTCTAGGAGATTATGAAGTGGTGTACAATTATTGAGTTGTAGTAAGGTGTTGCAAAGAGATATAAAACATGAAAAACATTAATAATTATCTAATTACATTCCATACACTTTATTAATCATATCTATCAGACTAATTAAGTGTTAAAAACATCTTGGTTGAAATTTTACATAAATTTGTTGAGAAGTGTTATATATTTTTCACTTGGCAAGTTGGTGAATATAGGTTCCTCTATTGTACAAATATTACACTTGAAGTGAATGATAAAGGCATGATTATTATAAGGATGGAAATATAACCTTAAATCTCGGTTTAACATTTTAAGATGTTTCATTTTATGTTATAATCAAGAACATTTTTATGTTGGATTTTTTTACCTGAAATGGTTTTCTAAGGTGAAATCTATGTTTATGTGTGTTTGTCATAATCTCTATTTGTTTAATATTTTCATAGTGGGAATCTCTTCCATGTTTGTTTATCATGTATGAGTTAATTATGAATATGATTTAGTAGTATGAAGGATTCACATTTGTAAATTTTAAATGTGTTATTTTACTATAAGAAAATTAGATTGGGCATGACTAAGATGATTTTTTACTTTTTAAACAAAAAAGGAGAGACATCTATCGAATTATTCATGTTATTTCATTATATGTTATATTCAAAGTTTAGATGGAAATTTTATGTGGATTATTATAAGTGATAAATGCTAATCATTTCATTTGGTTGGTATTGAAATTTTCCACATTGATGTTGGTTACCATTCATCTAGAACAAACCATTTTATATTATTTAGTTCCTAATGTTATATATACACACACACTTAGAAGTACAAATAGAATAGTGTTATTTCACACCTTATGAGCTATTATCCTCCCATTTACATTATTCTTTTGAGACAAAGAAGTATCATTTTCCTACAAATACATTTCAACACTTGATTTCGTAGTGGAAAATACCAATGTACTACTCAACTCAATAATAAAAGAGAAGAAAGCAATGCATGAATTTACATCCTCATATAATCTTCTCCTTAATATACCCCACTTCTATATTCTCCACCAAAACTATATCCTTATTTCGTCCTTAATTACATATAATCCCTATAATTTTAAATTCTTAGAATCATACACATGTTATTTTTTATTTAACCTAAGCTTCCATATTTTTATTAACTCATTCACTTGTTGATTTAAATTATAATTTAATGACCTCATATTTATTTTAGCATGTTTTTGTGGTTGATGTCTAAAATAAGTGGTAATATATGTATTTATAAATAGTGTGTATTGAATTCCTTCTTTGAACAAAACCTCTTCCTATGTTCATATAATGATATAAATTGTGAAACAATAAAAAATAATCGGTGTTGAATTATAAACCCTTGTGCAATTTTACAATCTACCTCCTTGAACTCAAACATAGTCTACACATGTATGACTCAAGTGAAATTAGACATAAAAGTTTAAAATAATAATTAAATATATAATGTGCATATAGAAGTGTGTTGACATAAACTAGAATAAATATATTACCATTGCACACCTTTTTTGTGGAAAGTCATTATGGAGAACCTGTGGCACATTTTTATAATCTCCATCTTCTTCCTCAGATGCATTCTTTATGTATTTTTCATCATTATAAATGATAATAGGTTTATATCTATATAAATTAACAACTTGAGTTTAAAAATGTATTTCAAACATGAAAAACTCATAAAACTCAAATTTAAAGAACATAGCTTAAATATTAATGTATTTCATTTTTGGGGTTCATTTTACTACATTTTATAACATGTGAAGGGACTTTAACTCTTTCTTATTGCATCCATTCAATTTAATGGATATTCCTATGTGTGGCATGGGACCCATCCTCTGCACTATCATTCCTAGGCTAAAAAATACATGAAATAGAAAGAATTCCCAATGAAAACTAAACATAATAATATAAGAAATTAATTTAAAAAATCTCCTTATTGAAGTGATTCTTTTAATGTCTTTCTCATTTACATGACTAACTTTCCTTGGGGTCCATAGGTTTGGAATTTTATTCATCCATGGAATCACTCAACGTGTCATGGGACCTACCCTTTGCACTATCCTTCTTATGATTATAAATAAATGTAGTATTTAAAATTCCCAATGTGAGCTAAAAAAACACACCTTATTAATAGGAGTCATAGAATGTATTTCTCATTCACTTGGTTGATCCTTTTTGGGGTCATAAATATTTGAAAATTCCTCATTTATGTGATTTAACTTATTTTTGATTTAGTGATATAAACAAGCTAAACATTAAGACTATTTATATTGTATAAGATATAACATAAACCACATATATATAAATGTAAAGCAACTGAATATTGGATTTACTAAATATAGAAATGACCTAGAGCATAAGGTATTTAGATTTTTCACTATTATAATTTTATTTGTACCTATATACAATAATAAAGATGGGTTTGTAATGGATTTGTGGTCACTCAACTCAAGAGGCTCATTGTCAAAATATAATAAGACACTATCAATAATGCTTAGACTCCTATGATACTCAGATGTGTTTAGTGGCTAATGGAACTATCGTATGTGTTATAGCCAATCCATTTTACCACTATGAACTATGCCCATTTTTTAATATTTTTCCTATGTAGTTTCATATGCTTGATCATAATCACAAATTTAGATTTTTCTTCCTTTAGGTAAAAACCCCAGATCCAGCTTCAACACTCACTTGGCTAATTAAAAATGGTTAGAGAGGATGGGTTAGATAGCCTAAACCACACCCCATTATATGGTTGAGTGTTTCCTAAGTTAAAATAATTTAAATATGGCTTAATCCACACATATTTGTCTCACCTAGGTGTATGTGTCCTTAATAGTGATCTGCTATAATGTATACATTCTATTTGTATTTTAGAACTTGAAAATATGTAATCTTTGAACTTGATTTACCTGAGGAGGCTTGGATTAATAGATATTTATTTAAATTATTTTCATATTTATAAGCTTAAGTATATTTCTTCAAGGATGTTCAGATGCATATTTTAATGTATAATTTGGTTCTCAAGTGATCTCTAGATATGTGCTAAATAGGAATAGCCTTGGGCTTGATGTGTATACATAGAATCCTATTTAGGTAGTTTTATTCCATAACTAAAAAAAATGTATGGGTAAAACTAATGTGGGGGAGGATTTTAATTTAAAAAATATTCATTTGGATAACCTTGGACATTTCTCCAAAGGTGAACATTATTGGTACCTAACAATGTCCAATTATTTCGAACACTGTCTAGGAGGGAGGAAATAGTGATATGGAAGATGTTTAAAATTTTATTAGGATAATTTATTAGTTATAAATATAATATGAATATAATATACAAAAATTACAATAAATTGGGAAGGACAAGTCTATAAATAGATGAATGGCTAGGAGAAAATGTGAGCGATAGTTAATTATTCACACACAACTCATGTATGTCAAAGATAGATCCTAAATTGATAATTTTAAATGTTTAATATAAAAATTTAAGTGTATACATAATGAATCCATTTTATTATAGTATTGAAAATTCTATATTAAAAGGAATAGATTAAGAAAATTTGGTACTTGATTTTAACTGCATGTGGTGTTTCTAGATGTACCTAAATATACAAATTGCTACATGAAAAACCTATAATGACACATGAATAAATCAATGTCCATTAAATTTATAAAATTTGGAACCAATATAGACCATTTAAATGTTTAAAATTAGAAATTAAAGGAATGAATACACATATGAGTATGTGGACCAAGTTGCCCTCTAAAGTCATTAGTGAATGGTGTGACCATGCCCTAAGGAAATGCCAATGTAAAAATCATAAGTTGGGAATAATATTACCATACCTTCATTAGAGAATAATAATTAATATTAATTGAGCATAAAAAAACCTCAATTACACCCCTCAAAATATTGTCATAACTATTTTGGTGGAACTTGTACCTAGTTTGTATGCCAAGATGGAGCCCCAAAATAGGCTCATATGTAATTTTGAAAATTAAAAATCAAAAAATGTAAATAGATTTTATATTTAAGCTATTACCTTAATTAATTTAGGTACCATTATAAAAAATAGAAGAAGTGTATGCATGCAAAATGTTTATGACCCTAATTTGATCTATGTGTATGTGAATGTGATATAAAATACCATATTGTGTATTCCACTCTAATCCAACATGATAAATATGCTAATATAATTTATATTATCCTTGTAAAATAATAACTATGATCAATTTGATCCAAGTAACTATTTGCATAATGCCACTAATTTTACACTTATTTCTCATAGTTATGTAAAATGCCCCAAATATACTTACATTTGTGTAAATATGTCAATATGTCCTAATATGAATCATAAGATATCTTAGTTTGTCTCATTTGAATCATATATTTGACCCAATATATATCATCTAAATTATGTAATTTGAACCAATTTATAAATTATTTATCTATTAAATATTTAATATTATATGATGATCCCACTTGTATGCTCCAATTTTTTAGGTGAGGGATGTATCTTGTGAATCACTCATATCAAAATAAAAGAGTTAGACAGATCATGTATTATATAAAAATATTATCATGTAAATCATGTGCTAATATTATTATACTATATCATTATATAGGAAGATTCAATCATTCACACACATATGATACATGTATCCAAAGGCATACAAGTGTCATGTCTAGTAGATACATCAATGAGGCACATAATAATAATCATTGTATCCATAAGCATCATAGATATTAGAACCCAATAGTTGGCCACAAAAAAGATGCACGATATGAATCATGATATCATACATAAAAGAATAATACATGATATGATGATGCACACACATATGCATAAAATGCCATGATTATGGCACATACAAGTACCCAAGACATAACTCTATCATGAGATAGACTATAGGATACTCAACACTAATAATGCATGACATGGCAACTTATAATAAATAAAATCATGCTAGATATTTGTCAATGTCACACATATGTATAGTCACATAATGTAATCCATAAATAGTCACTCATGGCAGCACACAATGTCACAAAATACTCTCATAGTATAAGTAATCACACAATGTAATATGTAATAAAGGATAATTCCATGTTACATGCAAAAGCATCAATATGTTTAGATCAGAAAATGCTAGTTTACACAATTAAATTATGTTATCATCACATGTAACAAAGTATCATTTCCATAGAGAATAGTACCCTACATAGTTTATGTAAGAAATATATGTATCTAAATGTGATCAATGGAGAGGTCATACAAAGATAGAACCTAAATAAGGTATACCAAGATGCTCCAAATATAGGCGTGCCCCTTATGTATAAAGGTAGTACTTAGGTCTAGGAATCTCTTAAATTTGAAAATCCATGCATGGTATATACTTGTATATCTTGTATCCCACTCATGTATACCATGAAATGCACGTGCATATAAAAATGGATATGTAATCTACCATATAATTATAAATGACACCAATTAATCATGTAACTATAAATACAAGTCATGCATAGGTCCTATTTTTATTTGAATATATCCATTTTCGTATTTTTTATATTTTTAAGTTATGTCACTTATCATGGGCATGTAGTAATACATGTGTTTATGTTCGAATATGAGAATTGTTCATGTGTTGTAACATGCCCATTATTATCATTGTAGATCACATGATCTTGTGTACCTTTTTACATCTAGAAACCATATTAACATATGAATTATGTGCTACTCAAAGGGAATGAGATTGTCTTCATTATGGAACATGAAGTGTAAGATATAGAACTAACTTAGGAGATGGTAGAGTAGGTAAAATTTATTATGTAACCTGAGTAGACCTATAATGTAATAAAATAGTGAAGCACTGGTCTCCAATGAAAATTGATTACCTTTGTTGGATCTACCTATGTATAATGGATCTATATACATTGTATAATGGGTTGTGAGGGATATTTATATGATTTTTTTTTTATGAATATTATACTCATCTATAATTATTATAACTAAAATTAATTTATTTATATAGATATACTTGACACATTAATGTACTGAGAATGGTACCACAAAAAATATTTTATATCCATGGAGATCCTAGGAACATGTCAAATTCCATTATCTTGGGGAAAATTAAGAACAAAGTAGAAACTAATGCATTTTCTATCATAAGTGGTAATTTTATACCCCCAAGTTGGATTTTTAAAAATTTCCATCAAATATTTTTACTATCTTTATTGTGTGTGTACCCAAAACTTTTGAGTAATGTCATTGTACATATGATTTCACTTGATCCATTATCAACCATAACACTATGTCTAGGGTTTGAATCAATGTAAATGCACACAAAAAATGGTGTGTTTTTATCATAATTATCAAAAATATCATGTTCATTGAATGTGATGGTAGGTCTATATACTAATGTGCTTGTAATTGTACTAATAATATTATATATAGGATACTCCCCCTTAGTTCTAAAAGCATAATAAGTTAGAGGAGGATGTGCTATGTAACTCATATGGACCTTGGGATTAATATTCATATATTTTATCCTCTAAACCACATTATTCTCAATTATTAAGGCATCTTCTGTATTAACCTAGAGCATTTATTTTTAGAGTGACCCACACATCTATGATAATTAAATGGTTCCCTATTCATATAACCTTACTTTTATGGAGGGAGAGATATGATTATCCACTCAAGTAAAATTTTTAATATCTCATGAGGAGATTTAGATAGTCATGTAAGTTACCTCCTTTGAGAATCTAAAAGGATAAGCTGATTAGTATGTGACACTACACAAACTATTACTTTTACCTCATTCTTAGTATCATTTAATTTAAATTTGAATATAGGTTTATTCTAAAAATTTTCATCAAAATTTGTTTAAGAATTGGATCCATAATTTATCTTACTCATATAAAGGATATTAACTTCATGGTATTTAATTATATGACACGTGTTAGTAAAATATTGAAACCACTTAAACATAATTGACTAATGTAGTAGAACAAGCATGCTTTATTTGAATATGTCTTGTAACTCATTATCATTAATATGAGTTTTCATATAAAATATAATATCCTTGTAATGTAATACATGGTCATTTATAATATCATTGAGTCCTTGTTTAAGTATTGGAATTTAAGCATAGGAAAAATTCTCACTGATGTTGATAGAAAAGTGTGCTAAAAATTGATCTACCAAATGATTAAAGGCATGCACAATTTAAAATGGGAGGTCATAGGTCCATCAAAAGCATAATATTTGATATTCATTGGAAAATATTTGGTCATAAAATTATCATTGTATGTATGGTTCAAAAATGTTGCATGAAATGATTTGATGTGTTTTTATGGATCATCTTTACCACTATATATTGTAAGCTTAGGTGTAATAAATATTCTAGGTAAGGGATAAAATATCTAGCGACAATGGGTTATGTAATAATGATTTAGAATCATTAATATGGCCCATTATAGTTTAATTTGTTCCATTCTAGACAATTTATCCTTAATATCAATGATAGTTTTCATAAGGGTTTGAATGCTAGGCATACTAGATTGTGTAATAATGGACAATGCCACATGAGTAGTTATCTTAAGAGGAAAAAAATTATGATTTTTAGGAGAGATACATATAAATATGAGGAATATATTATGTTTCACCCATAATATGAGTGGGTATCAAATTCATAACCATAGGAGCAAACATAATGATAGTAGCAATAGGAGCAGTGGTCTACAAACCTATTATAGAGTTGGTACATTAAAAGGGTAAATAAGTATCACTAAAGGTATCAGATATTCATTATATTTTTAAATATTATAATTATTTGTATTATTATCCTCTATTCAATACCTTATCCAAATAGTTATTTTGCATACAAATTGATTCTTGAAAATTAGAAAGAGTTACAACTTATGCATGATCAATACCATAAATATCATCAACATGGATTCCATAATAACATTAATTATTATGTTCATTATTTTCCTCATAAGTATATTTATACTTTATATTCATACAAAATTATACATGAGGATGTACCCTACCTCTTAGGATTGTGATAACACGGACCTCCTTATCCAATATAATCTTAGGGAAAATAATAGGGGAGGGATGGTAGTTATCATTACCTTGATATGGAATGAAAGGATTTGTAAATGTACTTTGACTTAAATTTGTAACCAAATCATCTTATATTAGATATTTAAATAATATGAGTTGCAAACAAGAGCTAAGGAGTATTCATTATTAATTATAACCTTAGTTTTATTGCACATAAATTTTACCCATTTGATTACATGGTTGTGAAAGATATTACATATTTCATGCCAACAACAAGTAATTATTAATATCATGTTTTAAATGAGAAAATACAAACTATGCATATATATATTATACTTATGAATTAGATGAAATTAGAAACTAGGTTTGAAAACCTAACACAAAAAACTAAAATTGAAGGAAGAAGAATGAAACCCTAAGGGAAAGCTAGGGTTTTTGAAAATTGAGAGACATATCATGTTAGAAATAAATAATTGATACTATAGTTTTTTATCAATGAGATACCTCTTACACTACAAGTAAATAATACAAAAAATAAGTTACACAAAATAAAGACAAGCAAGAGGACACATAACATAGAGATTATGTGGAAATCTTGAAATGTGCAAGGAAAAACCATAGGAAAAATGGTAGATTATAAACTTCATATTAACACAACATCAATCTCTCTTATAAAACATCTCTTTCAAAGAAACTCTTTTAGTGTTAAAAAACTAAACACTCAATGATTTCACCTAAAATATTTAGGTTGTGAACCAAGCTAAACTAGGCTACATGATCCAACCTCTAATCATGCAAGCCCAAGGCTTTCATAGATCCACTAATTAGATGAATTATAAATATATCTTTATGCTTATTAATATAATTTACAACATGAGAGAGAGAGAGAGAGGAGAGAGAATGAATAGTGGCATAAACAAATTTGTGAACAATGATCATCAAAAGTTATTTATCTTTATGTGCAAGGGTCAAAAAAGTGATCCATTCACTTTAGATAGGATCCAATCCACTTCTATGTGTCTCCAAAAATTGTCTCCCACTCCACAAGTGAGGACAAACAATAATAGTAACTTTATTGTCTTCATTCTCTATGTGACCATATGAGTCCAAAAGATGCTTGTAATCATCTTTTAACTATCTCCACACATGGGAATCATGGGGTCTCTTAGAAATTTGACCCACACCAATCATTTTTTCTTTTAAAACATGTGACACCACCCATGTGACTACCAAAGACAAACCCATGTGCCTTGGTGGAGTGTTATGCCCCACTTCCATCACATCAACCTGATCACTCATGGGATTACCTTCCATGGGCCCCTACCACATCACCAATTAGCCACATCACTAACCATCCACATCATCGTCAAGCCATGCCTTCATGAATAGTGATTCATGAATAGTAATTATTAATAGTGAATTCATGTCCTAACATTCTCCCACTTGAATTTAATATACATAGGATTTTACCACACTTGAGTATGTTATAAATAATTGCTCATTTGTGCACTATAATACCCTAACACAAACCCAATTAAATTTTTCTTTCACTACTAAAATTTATGTCCTAACCATATTTGTCAACAACTACTCCATTGTATATTTCAGCACTAAAGTGACCAATCACTTCTCCACACACAACTAATCCTCTAACAAGATTTTGCCATGAATGAATCATAACTCCCACTACTTGGGAATATCCAATTTAGTGCTCACCATGGAATTATGAGGCTTAATAATCATGATGAATCCAACACATAGGATAAAAACATGTCTTATCCTCCTTTGGAATACTCTTGGGAAGACAACTCAAAATTCAAGAAGTAGGGTACTTTCTTACTCTCCCATCCTTGTGCATCTCCATCCTTGGTTTTCTCCACCATACCACCTTCATTTCATGTGTTCCAACTGAGCCATCAAAATAATGACCATGTTGGGTCTTACATCTAACATTTCAATAAATTCGTAGGGTCTCTATGAAGGTATTGAAATTCCTATAATACATGTGTGACATCTACACCAACCCATATAATGATTTCAATGAAAACTAACAACACCTTTGCCTTAAATATTTTTATTTATCTCTCCCTAAGAGAGATAATCCTATATGAATCACACTTCTCCAAATCCTTTAACATCAACAAGTGCATGTAACACTCTTTATAGTAGTGAAGAGAGAAGATCTCACAGAAGTCAAAACTAGACTTCTCCACATAGCCTCCAAGATATCAACATGATATAAGTGGACCAAACACAACTCTAGGGAAGTCATAGTTATACTTAGTGCATCACTTCACCTATTGATTTTTTAATCCAACATCTAAAATGAATCTTCCTCTATCAAATGTTTCCAGAAAACTAACTCATGTGCCTCCAATATTAGTCCATGCATCGATTTACTTGGACAAATGTCACAACTATATATAAAACACTCTAGCACCTTGAGTCTATTAGTCAACACCAACCTTCTCCTTCTAGGAAAACCACATCTCACTTTTTCATCTACATCTTCATCTTCATCTTCATCTTCCTCAACTACTTAAAAATAGGTATAGCTTTAGGTTTGTTTGTACCTCCTTCCTTTACATGGAATTTTTATTCTTCTCTACATCTCAGCTAACAACATGTGGTCAATAGGATATGACATCAAAACCCCTTCTATTTGTTACCAAGAACCACAATAAGGTCACCACCTTATATTCACCTCCTCTAAAGGATTCCAACTTACTCCTCAAGCTATAGAGTTACTTCCTCACCAATAGGAAAACTTTGAAGGATACAAACTTATCTAGAAAAGGTTTTTTAGGTTTCTCTTCCAACTCTCCTATGGGATTCTCCTCATCAACATGAAGAGATAATTATCTTTACTAATAGATCCTCCACTTTTCTTCATAGAGAGATACCTACCAAAAACAAACTTTTTTTTCTTCATTAATCTCCAAGTCTCTCCTCCTATCATAGTAGTTTCAACTTGCACATAATAAGCCAACAATATAAAAAACTCACAAAAATGGAGTTTTTCAATAAGGCTTTAATACTAGATGTTAAGAATAAATATCTGATACTATAATGTTTTATCAATGAGATATATCTTATAGTTCAAGTAAATAATGTGAAAAATAATCTACACAAAATAAAGATAAGCAAGAGGAAACATTACATAAAGATTGCATGGAAACCTTGCAATGTGCAAGGAAAAACCATAATGAAAATGGAAAATTCTAGACTTCATATTATCATAGCATCAATCTCTCTTCTAGAATATCTCCTCCATATCAACTCCTTCAATGCTAACATACTAAGCATTCAATGCTTCTACCTAAACCATTTAGGTTGTGAACTAAGCTAGACTAGCCTACAAGATCCAATCTCTAAGCATGAAATCCTGAGGGTTCTATAGATCCACTATTTAGATGAATTAAAAATAGAGATTCATGCTTATTAATAGCATTTATAACATGTGAGAGAGAGAAGGGAGAGGGAATGAATAGTGGTGCAATAAAATTCACCACATTCTATTTGGGGTGAATAATGATCATCAAAAGTTGTATGTCTTCATGTTCAACGGTAAAAAAATGGTCCATCCAATTTAGACAAGATCCAATCCACTTACATGTGGCTCAAAACATTGTCTCCCACTTCAAAAATTTAGGACAAACAATAATAGTAAATTTCTTTCCTTCATTCTCCATGTGACCATATGAATCCAAAAGATATTTGCACTCATCTTTTAATTATCTCAACACATGATAATCATGGGGTCCCTTATAAATTTGACCCACACCAACCTTTTTTGTCTTTTAAACAATGTGACACCACCCATGTGACTACCAAGGACAAACCCATGTGCCTTGGTGGAGTATTGTGACCCATTCCCATCACATCAACCTGATCACTCTGGGATATCGTCCATTGGCCCTTGCCACATCACCAATCAACCACATCACTAACCATCCACATCACCATAAAATCATGTCATCATGAGTAGTGACATTAATAGTGCTTGTGAATAGTGATTCATGAATAGTGACTTCACATCCTAACATATTGGGTTCATAATATTGTTTTAAATAATTTTAGATTTAGTGATATAAACAAGAGAACTTAATATTGCTTAGATTGTATAGGATATAACATAGACCACACATATATGAATGTAAAGTAGATTAATATTGAATTTAATAAATATAAAATGACCTAAAAAATATGATACTTAGATTATTCACTATTTTTAGTTTATATTTACTTGTGTGTAGTCATGAAGAAGGATTTACAATGGATATATGGTTGCTTGGCTCAAGAGGTTGACTATCAAAATATTCCATGATGTTATTTGTAATGGTTAGACTTTTATGGTGGATATATTTATTTACAATCTATTATAACTTTCCTCTATGTTTTTTCACATCTATTTCACCACAAATCACCATGCTTACTTGTAAAATGTTTCCTATGTAATTGTAGTTTATCAGACCTGTGAAAAAATTTAGATTTATCTTCCTTCACCTTAAAAATATTGATCTATGTTTAAAACTCAATTATATTATAAAAATGGATTAGAGAGGATGGTTTGAAAAACTTTAACCATAAACCACTATGTGGACAATCATTTTGTACATTTAAATAATCTTGGGAGGGATCAAACTGTACATAGTTCTCCCACATAAGTATATGTGTGCTCAACAATGATCTACTAGAATCAATGAAACATGTTTAGATTTTGACACTTGACATAATGAAACATTTTACCTTGATCTATTTTGTCAAAATTGGCTTAAAAGATGTTAATTTTAATGTTTTTAATATTTTTAATATTTAGGATAATGCCTCAAGGATGTGCATATGTATCTCTCAATGTGAAAGTGGTATATAAAGTGAGTTTTTGATATGTGATAGATATGAATAACCTTAGGCTTTATGTGTATATATAAAATATTATTTAGGTAGTTTCCATACATAACCAACATGCAAAGCATATGGGCTGACCAAAGGGAGGCATTTGAATTTGAAATATATATATCTAGAGAACCTCAGATATTATTGGTGAAGGTAGACACTATCAATAACCAAAAACATCAAACTATTGTTGACGCTATTTAGGAAGGAAAAAATAATTATTTTTAATATGAAAAAGATATTATTAGGATAATATATTAATTATCTAAATACTAATAATTACCTATATATGAATGATGGAAAATTGGGAAATCTAAGTTCATAAATAGATGAATGTCCATGAGAGAATATGAGCAAGAGTTAGTTGTGCATGCAAAAGCCATGTGTGTCAAAGATAGGTAGAAAATTGCTATTATCAAGTATCTACTACTAAATTTGAGTGTTTACAATATGTAAGTAGTAAATGTGGCATGAAACCCACCCTATACAATATCATTCTTATGATAAAAAATAAATTTAGTAGTTAGAATTTGAAATGCCAACTAAAAAAAAGATTACAAAAATGGATCAAATTTGACCTTATTTATAGGATTCATAAAATGAATTAAATTAAAAAATTCAATAATTAATCCATTTTAAATTATTCTCATTGACCCCCCCTAAAAAATGATGGTATTTTAAGACTATTCATAATTATAATGACATTTATGACTACACAAGGAAACACTGATAGATCATGGAAGAGCGACTACTAGGTAAGTTAACATCTATTTCACATACTGTCAATCCTCAAGGACTAAATCCTTTAAATTAAGATGGGTAAATTTATTTATGTATTCTTAATGAGATACTTGAATGGTAAAATTTCAAGATTGAAAATTATATGATAGGGAATTTATGGGGAATCAACCCAATATTGATGTTGTTAGAGAATGAACCTCAAGGAAATGAAAGACAAAAATCCACCTAGAGATTTCAGCTATGGCCAATGGGTTCTTCATGTTTTTCTTTTTGAACCAGGAGGATTGCTTAGGCATTCTATAAGGAGGTATCTGATTTTTAGAGAAATCTAACTTGGTTTTAAAGAACTATAAATTGGGTTTTGAATCACTCAAGGAGACTTTTAGTCATCTCTCTCTGGTTAAGATTACCAAGTATCCCCCTAGAATATTGGGAGGAGGAAATATTGCTAGGTATAGCTAAAGCTATTAGCCATCCTTTTATTTTAGACATAGTTATAGATTTAAGGAGACTCATTTATTTAAGGTTTTATGTTAATGTGTCATAAGATATTGTTAATCTGAGCTCTATTTAGCTGAAATACAAGTTTAGTGTATGGACTCAAGAATTTTTTTATGAATGGAAGAAGGATATATGCACTAAATGTGAAAAAATTGGTTATAATCATAGTAGTTGTCAACAAAAAGGATATGGTTTAGATGAGTAAATGGAAGTAGAAAGTGGGGGAAATAGAAGAATGCATCATGGAATAAATTAAAGTCAAGGAAAGGAAATGGACATTAAGGATCAAGAGAGGTAGGACCCCAAGGTGATCCACTCAATTAGCAAGGAGCCTTTTTCCACTAGAAATCTAGGTATTTATAAGGTTAGAGGTGGTTGGCCCAAAGGAAATAGTCACTAAAAGAACTAAGAAGGAGGAGGAAGGACTAGATATTTTTGGGACCTATCTATTAGTAAGGATCCCTTTACTACCATGAATCTAAGCTCTAGTAGCCTATAAATCGTATGTAAAAAGACAAATGACACAAAAATAACCAATAAGGAGGGGGAAGGATCATAAGTGCTTGGGGCAATTATGAGCATCAAGGATTCAAAAGAAGCTAAGAAATAGAAATAGGTAAATATCATAAAATCAATAGAAAGGGCCTTAGAGAAGTACCAAGACTAAGAAATAAAATTTTTTATTATAGAATTTGTAAAATGTGGAAGAAAGACCAAGATCACAAAAAACACTGAAGTAGGAATGGGCATTAAAAAAGGAAGATTTGATCAAATAGAAACAGAATTCAAGAAAAAAACCAAAGAAGTGGTTGAATTAACTTAGAAGATATTATCCTATTCAGGGGTCAATAGTTGATAAGAAAATATGAAAAATAGAAAGGAAACAAGCTGGATTCCTCCAAAATCTAGATGGTTTAAATTAAATTTTGATGGAGCTTGTAGAGGCAATATAGGTTCTTCAGGAGTAAGGTTGTGATAAAATATTGTACTGGAACATTGATAATATCTCTTTCTCTTAAGATTCCTAATGGTACTAATAATGAAGCTCAAGCTCAAGCTCTAGTAGCAGGGGTTAATATGGCTTTGAATTGTGGAATTTACTTCCTAGAAATTGAAGGAGATTCACAGTTGATTATACTAGCTTTATCTAGTATGAGGGTGAAATCTTAGAAGATTGCAAATTTTTGAGATGTTATATGGCCTAAACTAGAATTATTTTAAGGTTGGAAATGCAATCACTATTTTAGAGAAAGTAATAAAGTTGCATATTTTTTGGCTAATATGGTGATTGATCAGTATGCAGAGGAAAGGTTGGATAATGTTAGCAAGAGATGGGAGGATTGCATGATTTTTTATTAGATGATTTTTGATCGAATATATTAATATTGAAAATTATTTTATATAAAAGCATTTCATAATGTTGATATAATTTATTGTCTTTGTTTTTTTATTAAATTCTTTTCTAAATTATTTTTAAAAAAAAAGATTTGCATGGTTTTTCATAATTAATTAAAAAAGAAAGGAAAAGATTGTTTGAAAATGTAAAATCATTGTCAAATATTCTAAATTTTTTATGAGTACATGGATGATAGGATAATTGAGTGACAGTGTCCTTTATGTGCAATGGATGACATCGAGTGTAGTTAGTAGGTTGATGTTTTAATGACATTACCATCTGAGGTATTTATTATTTGGATAAGTCATTGAATTTAATGATGGATTTTTTGTTTTTTCAGCATGGATATTAATTATAAGCTTCATTAAGTGAGAAACATTCATATTGGGTGGTTGCATTGGCTATCTCATTTGGTACAGTTTTAGAATTTGGTCTTGGTGGGATGGATCAGTTCAACATGAAATTTTTTGGTTGGCCTTTGGCCTTTGGTAGAGACAAGAGCCTTGAAATGGATTTTGTCAAATCTATGTTAAAAACTCACTTGTCAAATGTTTTTTGGGTTCCTTCTTCAAAGGTGGTAGAAATAGTAGAATAGGTGTTGGGTGTGGATTTTATAGCATAGAGTAGGAGGGTCTGAATTAACTTAGACCTGGCTTCTCTTTTTGTAACAAATTTGTGTTTAATAATGTCAGATAGGGAGTAAGTGTTAGCTATGATCAAGTTTTTCATCTAGTTTGAGTATAGAATGGAGTTAGAAAAATAATTGAAAGGTATTCCATTAGGGCCTTTTCTGACATTACCATTCTATGAAAGAGACTTCTTAGGTTTCATCCCTTTAGATATGTTTTGAGAATTGGAGCTTTGTTTCTTGGCTTGAGTGGATTTTGTGAAAGATGTGGAAGTAACTTGTGAGGTACATATGAATGTTGCATAGATTAAGGGAGTTAGTATGCCGATCATCAAATACCTACTTAAACCTATTCTAGGGAATGTAGAATGGAGGGCTATTAGGTGATCTTTACACAAGTTCAAAGCTATCAAATGGTTGGGCAAAGGTGTAATGAGAGGTTCTTTCAATGCACCTCCATGGTGGAAGGGTAAGCAATAGAAAAATTGGGATGTTTCAAGATGAATACAAAAAGGTTGATTTTTCTACCTTCAAGTAGCCTAAGAGAAAATTGGCAAGTAGGAAGTTGGTGAAGTTAGGAAGAATGAAGGTAAGAATGAGGCTATCTTGGATAATGTTATAGGTAGGTCAGATCAGGTGACTGAGAAGGAGAAGAAGGGGCTAGTTAGGGGAAGATGATAGAGATGGTAATTTTAGAATAATATGTCTATGATTGGGCTAAGGAATATTTTGGTCATTATTAGTATGTTTCTAGCTGGTAATGTATGTATTTATTTGTTTCTTAGTATGGTTTTAGTGTAAAACCTATTTTGTTTGTTTGGTCATATGTCTTTGCATGATAATATGTTGAGTCAGACCATATTAGTTTATCTATGTATCTCTTATGGTTAAGGGCCTAGGACCCTTAAAATTCCCAAGTATCGATAAAAAAACTTAGAAGATATTAGAGATAAGTCACTTCTCCTCATGATTCAAAAAATGATTAGAATCTTAAGGTCTTTACAGAAAGGTAAATCTATAAATCATCTTAGAATAATGTTTTAAAAATAGAATTTTTAAGGAAAGATTAAATTTAGGGGTAAAAATTAAATGTTTATTTGAGAATAAAAAGGCTAAAGGATAAAGGAATTTTGGTGGATGTATTATTTATGTTTTTTCATGTTTTTGTTAGTTTCACTTTAGTGTGGACCTATTTCATATTTTTTTATGATCTATTGTTAGAATCCTTTTCTTCTTGTTGTTTTTAGTTATAACATCCAGTTAAAAACCTAATTTTACCCTTATTAAATTAAAAATTAATTATAATTAAATTTGTAATTTGGGAAGATTGTGTCTTCTTTCCAAAATATTTTTCATCTTACATTGGTAAAGACCCCACAAGTGATTTATATATTCAAGTAACTAGATTAAATAATAAATTCTAAATGGTTAGATAGTTTATTGGGTTAACATTAATATGCATATAATATATAAATTTTTCCAAAACTTGATAAAAAATAAAATATAAATAATCTTTTGAATCAAATCAATTTGGTTCAGCTCTAAATAAGTCTCTTCAATAATTTATGATGGCGTATCTTCTAATTTTTTGATGGTTACCCAAACCAAAATGTCATATCATCTAAACATGAAACCATAATTTATTTTGCATAACTAGATATATTAGGGTTTTCACCCAATTACCCAACATTTGGAAGTTTTTAAAATAATTTATATGCATACCTTTACTACACATTGAGGTTCATAATGCCTAGTTTTTAGCATGCACACACTACAGAGCAACAGACTAAAAAGCCATTGTGAACGCTGATTAGGCCCATGTTTAATCATGATTTTTTTTTATCAAGATCCATTATCATTATATAATGAATAAAAGCATCATCTCTCAAGGCTAAGTAAGAAATTCCATCATTAAAACCTTTTTGATGAGACAATTTTTAGTCAAGGTTGATGGATATAAACTAATCCAAGTTATATGATGTCCACTAGAAAAGAAACCATCCTTATTTAGTCTCAGTAGAGATAGATTGATTTATAATCCATTACTAAGTTCTATTTAACTTTTTAACATAGGTCAATATAGGTTTATTTAATACATTACCAAGGACAAGGATGGATTTACGAGTCCTAAGTTCTACTTGGAATAACATTCCTAATATTCAAAGATTCATTTATTGAAAAGTTCAAATCAAAGTTTCATTAAAGAATATAATTAAAAATTACCAATTTTGCATAAAAAAATAAATACAAAATGCCTTATTAAATCATTCATTTATTCACACTACTGAGAGATAAAATCAAGCTATCCATTACTTAATCCTACATACCTTTGGTAACAAGTCATACATTTATAGCAATATTTAGTAGAACTATTATTTCTAGCTTCATCTTATCAAAATAAAATTATATATGAGATCACAAATTATTAAATTGTATGTAAGTATGAGGTTACATTAGATAAATAACCATCTCATGAAATAAAACCACTTATAACTCATCTAAGTTAATAAAAATGTTATATAAAAATATTGTAAGTATTACAATA
>JARHVA010007839.1:82500-90000 GCA_037957365.1 Torreya grandis
AAACTAGGGTTAATTTTCACAATAATTCAAGAAAGTGATTTAGTGAATAGTGATGACACCAGAATGGAAGAAATGAGGTGTCTACATTTTTACCATATTTGAAAGGGAATTCATGAGACATTGGTGAAGTAACAAGTTTTAAAATAATGATAAGACCAAAAAAATTAGAATAATGGGATGTCCTAAGTGATGTGAAGAAGATGTAATTGATATAAGTGAGGGTTTTAAGAAAAACTACTAAAAAGTAGCTCACAAGGATGACCCAAATGAAAATGATGATGATGGGATGCACCCTCCAAGGGTTAAATGGAAAATAAATTGGATGTATGTGGCCTCAAAATGAATAAAATGATATGAAATGAGGTATAAGAGGTCAATAAATGAATAATATTAGAAAAAATGAGAAGAAAAATGATGAAAGGGGTGAAAAATGATTGAACACGATGGAAAATGGATGCATAAGGGGGATGGGGAGGGGAGGAATTCAAATTGGGGCATAAACTAACCCTGAGGATGAAAAAAATCATTTTCACCCTCTATCCTTAGAAATATTTAGCTCTAGTTTGTGATCATTACCCTTAGAGAAAATGGTGCATATTCCAATCAAAAGGCAACTTGGAGAGTGGGTCCAAAAGTACTATTGGCCATGAGGTAGTGTGCCATTAGTAAGTAGGTTTAATTTATTTATTTTTTAGCTTTTTGATTTTATTTAATAGAAGAAAGTGACACATGAGGTCATTCTTCTATGGGAAAAATTCCTTATGGTAAAATCATAGATGAAAATGGTAAATTGTAAGAAATTTAGTAGAATTGTCAAAATAATCTACAAAATTACTAGAAAATCAAGTAATTATTAGAATAAAAAAATAGAAACATGAAGATGTATTGAAATCACCAAAATAGCATAAATGTGCATAAAGTAGAAAAATCATACACAAAGTGGATAAAATGAAAATAATGCACTGAAATCACCAAATTGTTAGAAAGAAGTATAATTTTGAAAAAATGAACTTTAAAATGATAGAATCACTTCATGGGTGTGACACATCTAATGGGTGGTAGATTCACACATAAAATGGTAGAATCTCCTTATAGGTTGGTGGATTCACCTTGTAAAGTGGTACAATTGCCATTTTTTTAGAAATTAGACTAATGCATTTGAGTAATTTGAGGCCTAATTTAATAAATATGATGAAACTATGATGTGAAGATAATCATAAATGATCAGAAAATGACTAAGTGTGTTAACATTGGTGATTCTAGGAGTGTGTTTATGTGACCACTATGTAATATCAATGATCATGCATCTATTAGAGATAAAAATTTGGGATGATGAGATGATGGGGATACCAGAGGCATTGGGATTAATTTATGTTGCTACGATTTTAGTGATTTATGTTAATCAGGTGCTATTGAATGCACTTGAAGAGAGATGGCATTCAGATACCAACACTTTCCATTTTTGATTGAAGAGGTGACAATGACACTTGAGAATGTTTAGATTTTTTTGGATACCTATCCATGGATTGTCTCTCTTTCAGAAAGCACAAGATCTTCAAGACCCATTAGATTAGTTTTTGGGGATCATAGACATAGATATGTGACATAGAAGTTAGGATATAGATGCATTGGATATAGACTTGACCATTGATAGGGTGTCCCTTATTTTGATGGCCATTTTTAATAAAATATTTTTACCTTACAATAGATCTAATTTTTTCACATGGGATTGGGGAAAGTGATCCTAGATATGTTTAATGATACAAAAATATTTGTATGGGGTCTCATTTTCTTGACATGGCTATAAATTGATCTACATATGGTGGCTTACCATGGGGGATGAAGCATAGGTGCATCTATATTGTTGCATGTATGGTTCTAGGAGCACATAGGAATTAAGAGACCAGTAGGTTAGCTATGATAGAGGGCACATGATGAGGTAGTAGATTTTTTATGGGTCATTACATAGTGGTTAATGTGGATAATTATCTAATATGACCTTGTATCATAAAATTATTGATGAGATAATAGAAAAAGTCTTGATATGGTGGCCATACTTACAAAGATAGTTTAGATGTTTGGAGGATCAATATTATTTCATATATATGACTAAATTTTGATACATTATAGGATATCACAATTATATTGTATATATCTATAGGCTAGACTAAGTATAATGAAAATTTGGATTATAATAAGATGTACCATATGGGCCACACATTTTTGCTTATGTATCCAAGAAGATAACACAATTGGTCCTCTAGTTTTAAATGCATAGGTTTTCAATAGCTAGGATATGGTTCAAGGGATTGATTGGGATTTTGGTGGAGGAGTTTTAAACTTTGGGGTGACATATGGATATACAAATTGGTGGACTTAGATTAAAATATTATAATTGACTAGGTTGTTGATACCAATAATGCATGCATTACAGGGGAGGATCTAAGTTACTGTGTGGGCCTATCCCCAAATATAAAGCTAGATGGATTACATGACTAGGGTATTAGTTATAAAATAAATAATAGATTAAATGGGGTTAGGGAGATGATCAAGGGGATGTAGACAGGGTTGGATACGAAGGAGGAGATCATGGAGTCAGTGGAGGATGAGATGGTGGAGGGATGATGAAGGAGGAGATGGATATGGTGGAGGAAGAACATTTATTATGATTATGGACTCTCCAATGTAGGTAGTGAAAATAATGTAGATGATATTGTTTTCCTATAGGTATAGACAAGACTGGACCCACAAATGAAACTAGCCATGATAGCATTACTAGGGATAGATATAGGGGATGAGGATGTGCCTTCATAGACAAGATAGTCTATAGCATATAAGGATTTTATTTTGAGCCTATGTTAGGAGATAGTGGCTAAGAAGGTAGATATATCAACCATATAGGCACATGTGTTATTTAGGGATGTACAAATAGCCTATCTATAGTGGCAAGTGACAGACATAGATGGATAACTAGTAACTAGAGATGGCTAATTTTCTTAGGTGCATGTGTAGCTGATAACTATAGATCATAAAATCATTGTATTGACCTACTTAGTTACATAATTAACCATAAAATTGTCTATAATATATGGGGAGGTGTAGGTATTTTAGGTTTAAGGTTACACAATTAACCAAAAAATTATCTATAATATATGGGGAGGTGTAGGGATTTTAGGTTGAGAGAAATATTACACATGATGCATTGGTTTCATAAGAATTAGGGTAGCTAGGTTATTAGTTCATTAGAGCTGACATAGAGATGTAGCACTATAGGGGCTTATATGAGTAAGCAGTGCCATCTAGATATAAATAACCCACCTACACTAAGAACTAATAGATAGGGGGATATTCATAGATTAGGAAATCTACTATATCATTCTTGGCTTCTCTTAAGAGAGATCCAACTCTAATTGGATAGAGAGAGGCATGATCCTCTTATGTGATTTTCAAATTTTATAGATGAATTTTTGATGTACAAATGGACATTTTATGGATATTATTTAGATGATGATCATTTTGATTTTATCTCTCTAATAAATGTGATGTGATATTGATTATCTAGTTATTTTGATAAATGTAGATATTTGACATGATTTGATTATGATGATTATGGATGTATTATATTTTAATGGTCATGATTTTGATTTTATATTCATAAATTTAAAATGAAGTGATACATGTTGATCTTTTATGTGATTAATGTGAGGTATATCTGATTATGATTGTATAATGTTGATTATTATAGATATTTTATTGTTTTGATTCTTGATGTGATTGATGATGTAGATTAATATGTTATATGCTCTTTTGTACATTATGATCATGTTAGCAATGTATCTATTATGATTGATGATGATTATTGATGTATGATATATTTATATATATATTTCGTTGGCATGATAACACACTTAATCAGTATGATTTGAATATATTTTTCAAGGGGATACATTACCTGTTTATCATGTTTCCTCATATACTTTGCAACTTGATTTTTTAATTAGCATTTTTTAGGATTCACCATGATTATATAAAAATCATGATAACATCATTTTCAAAGTCAAGTAAAAATCACATAAAAAATGCATTATGATATAAAGGATCATGAGGATATGGCTGGTGGATATGAACTAAGGCAAGACTCAACAATCAAATCTAACAAGCAAACAAACACACAACTTTTGAAAAATAGAAAAGGAAAATAAATTTTCTTTGCATTAATGTAATTTAATAATGTGAATGCCTAATTTTACCCTAATAAATAACATGTGTAGGGGATAAAATGTTTCAAGATTAAAATAGATGAGTGATTGGATTGAATTGATTGAAATAGATAAATGAGACAATGGGATTGTAATGGTTGGTTGAGGATGTGGAATCTGAGACAAAAAAATGGTAGTGGTATGGATTGGATCATAGATGGGTGGAATGATGTGAAAGAGATGAGAAAGGATGTGAAACTATGTATAAGCATCAGGGTACTCATAGAAAATTCTCTAATGTGTCAAGCATAAAATTGATTAGGATGCATGATGTTCATGGGATCATATAGCTCTTTTCCATATTATGTATCCAAGTGGTAAACACTTGAGCCATACTTAGTTATTAAAATGTATGGACCTAAACAATTAGGCTTAAACTTGCCTTTATTTTCTCAATTTGAGTTGGTATTTTTATGACTTTATTTAAGTATATTATCACTAGCTTCAAGCACTTGGGCTGTGATTCACTTATCATAGTCATAGTCTAGCCAATTTTGATATTATTTGAGGTGATTTAGTGTAGCTATTTGTTTCTCATCTAAGAGTTTTAATTCTTGTAGCCAGGATACTTAATACTCATCATCAATGAGATCATGTAAGGAAATACATATAAAAGGAAACTATATCTCAATAGGGAGGAAGGATTATGATCCAAAGACTAAGGAATATGGTGTTGCACTTGTGGGGGTACATATGTTGGTGTAATAAGCCCATAAGTCAAGAAAAAGTTATAAATTCTAGTCATGGCCAACATCATTGATGATCATTTTGAGGATTTTGGAAATGGTTTATTGGATGCCTCAACTTGAATATTGCCTTAAGGATAATAAAAATTAGACCATATGTTATTGATATGGAATTGGAAATATGAGGCCTTTACATCCTTATTTTTAAGGAATTGCCATTATTGGAAATGATAAGAGAGGGAATGCCATAATGATAAATAATTTGATTAAGTATTAACTTGGAAATTTGCTTTCATATAACATAAGTGAGAAGAATGACCTCAACCCACTTTTTAAAATACTCGATAGTAGTCAGGATGTGTTTATGATCATTAGATGAGGTGGGTTTCATCTTTGATATGAGATCAAGTCCCCATTTTGAAAATAGACAATGAGTTTTAATTGCCTAAAATTCTTGTAATGGAGCATGAATAAAATCACCATGCTTCTAGAAAGTAACACATTTATTGACATAGGTGCATGAAATAGTTTCCATAGTTGGCAACTAATATCTCATGAAAAGGAATTTATTATCAAATACCATTCCACTAGTATGGGTCCCATAGATTATGTTTTTAATGTATTTGATAGATAATTCATCTTCTCCCAAGTTTAAACAATAAAGTAACATCCCTTCATAACCTCTAAGATAAAGTGTGTCATCGAATAAGCTATATTTTGAAGAGTTATGGATGAAGTATTTTTGCTAGGCTCAGGATAAGTTTCTTGGAAGGGTATGTTAGTGAAGGTAGGTGTAAATATTGTGATACCAAGGGGAATTAGGACCAATGATTTCACATACCATATTAGACTATAGGCAATTGTATGCTAATATAATGAGTCATTCGATTAAAAATTGGTATTTGTGAGCATCTAAGGACATTTTAAAAAGTGACCCAATAGTGGCCATTGTATTTTATGATCTATTGTTGGCTCTTGGAAGCTAATAAAATTGGATGTATTCAAATTACTATTTGATACTATCTACCATTACTTTGTATGGTATGATATTATTATATATTTTTTATATTGATTATTGACCTATTTAATGATGAGCTAAGAATCACCAAAGACTTACCATTGTCCAATATTCCACTAGATGGTGAGGTGAAGTCTTGTAATGAGAGCCTCATATTCTAAATTTTTATTGGTTTATGGAAAAAATTATGAAATAACTTAGGGATAAGATCCCCTTGTGGCATCATAAATAAAATTCATTCCCCTACACCATAAGATGTAAATAAACCATCAAAATCAAGTTTCCATTATTGTGACTCATCAAGAGTCAAATGGATTCAATAAGAAAACCAATGGTAAGTGGTTATGTGTCTAAAAATGGAGCTTATTCAAGTTGATTTGTAAGTACATGCCCATTAATAGCCTTTTAATTTACATATTCAATGTCAAATTTACTTAACAACATAAACCACTTTTCCATTTAGCCTATTAGAGATGATTTGGATATAATATACTTTATTGAATCCACCTTAGTGATAAGGATAGTCTTATTGTTTAAAATTTACTTAGTTTTTTGAGATGCAAATACTACTTCTAAACAATTTT
Source organism: Torreya grandis (assembly GCA_037957365.1). Classification (NCBI taxonomy): domain Eukaryota; kingdom Viridiplantae; phylum Streptophyta; class Pinopsida; order Cupressales; family Taxaceae; genus Torreya; species Torreya grandis. The sequence continues at coordinate 89,048 of JARHVA010007839.1, forward strand.
TTTTCAATGGGTGAATAATTATGCTCATATGCCAATAAATGTTAGTTCAAATAATAAATTATGTTTTCCTTACCATTTTCATCATGCTGAGCCAAAAGTGCCCCCAAGACATGTCGAGTAGTTAAAATTTAAAGTAGTCACAACTTTCCTAGTGTTAGAGGAGATAAAATTGGTGGATTAGCTAATTATTGTTTTAATTTATTAAAGGCTTCCTAAAAATCATTTTTATATGAAATGTAGTGCCCTCTTGAGGAGATGTGTGAAAAGGTGAAAATGATCAACCAATTACATAAGAAATCTATGAATAATATGAATTTTTCCTTTAGAATACATATATCCTTGATATTTTATGGAGGAGGCATCTTGGTTATGGAATTTAATTTGGATAGAACAAATTCAATACCCCTTATAGAAATAATGAAACCCAATAATTTCCCTGATGTGATGTCAAACACACATTTCTTAGGCTTTAACCACACCTTATACTCTCTAAGCCACTCAATAAATTTAGTGTAATATTGTTGGATATTATACGTGAGTCTTTGGATTTCAAAGGATATCATCGACATAATCTTCCACAATATCATGCAGCATTTCATGAAAGACAACTGTCATGGCTTGTTGGTAGGTAGTACCTATAATTTTAAAGCCAAAAGGTGTGACCTAGTAGAAAAAGTCCCACATTGAGAGGTGATTACTATATTATGTTTATCCTTAGGTGTTATTATGATTTGATTGTAGTTGAAAAATCTATCCATAGGTGATATCATTTCATATCCTAATGTAGAATTGATGATCATACCAATGTTTAGCAATGGAAAATCATCTTTAGGATAGGCTTTATTAATGTCATGAAAATTAGTGTAAAGGCAAATTTTGATGACATATACAATGGTGAAATCCATTCAAAATAATAAATTGACCTAATGAATCCTAATCCCAAGAGTTTTTTA
>JARHVA010007839.1:95000-415000 GCA_037957365.1 Torreya grandis
TAGTGCAAGTGTGGAGGACATGTTTATATGGCATGCCCCCATTGAATCTATAGAATCTAAGAACTGGTATAAAATGTGGATAACATGTTTCCATAACATGACCCCACTATAATATGAAACTATGAAAATGTGGAAGTCATGCCTCTATGACATGCCCCCACTGATATAACCCCCACATTTTTAGGTGAGGGAAACTATAAGTTAGTAGTTACCTTACCTCAAAAGGATAATATAGTATTTTTACTATGTATGAATCATGTATCATAAAGGAGTAACATGTCTAGGTAGATATAACATTGAAGCACATAGTATGTGGTCACATCAAATCTTGAGAATCATGATATAGATCATGGACACATATATCGAGTAATAATCCAATCTCATCAATTAATCAAGTTCACCCATAAGAACACTCAAAAGTAAATAAAAAGTAAATAGTCCAAGGTGAGCTCAAACAAGGGGCATATTCAAATCTTGTAAAATCGAAGGGACATGACTTAGTCCAGTGTCCACAAAACATAGAATGACATATTCAAATGTCTACATACAATAAACAATGACATATTCTAATGTACAAATAAGCAAGCAAAGGCATGGGGTCCACAATTAATGGAGCATATCAAATACCCAAACAAGAAATATATTAAAGGCAAATGCAAGTAAGGAAAATAAGAAAAAAATATGAACATAACATACTAGTTACAAAACATATGTGTTTGAAAAATGTTAAGTACATAACATATCAAGTACATTGTGAAAGGTATAAGCATGAATAGAGGCATGTATAAATATATAATCTCAAACATGATAATGGAGAGTGATCATATAATAATATGACCTGGGTGTATTGTGATAAAAGATGTAGATGCCCCCAATATACTTAAGATGTGATTAAAGGGAATTCCCAACATATGTATGTATAAATATCATTTATCTAAGTATGTCTATATCACACTCAAACTAAGCATGAAACACGTGTATATATGAAAATAATGATATGTTATCTACTAACATGAACCAAAAAACATATGCATAAGACATAGTGCATCTAAGAACATGCTAAAAAAAAATAGTATTTTTTTTTAATTTTTTAAATGTTTTTTAATTTTTGAAATATTTTATTTTTTGAATTTGTGAAGTTTAATTGAAATGAAAATATATTATCCCTCCTACTCAGAAGATAAAGGATTAACTAATGGTTTTCAAAGATCATCTTTTTTCCACCAGTGTTTATTCCACATCATTTATAATGATTATATATCATTTGGTAAAGGAATGTAACATGTTGTTACTATATATTTATCATTGTGTCCATCATGTAGTATGTAAATTAGTTTCTTTTAGAATCTATATGTAAGACACATGTGAATTGTGTCAATTTTTTATTTCATTTATGGTGCCCAATATTTTCTAAGGAAAAATATAAGATTTGGTTTGGTATCCATTACCCATATCATGGTATTTATTAGTTTAGGTCTGAATGTTATGGGTAAGTAAAGATATCTAAGAGATTTAGGGAAAATAGGACAATGTTTTAATTTTTTGATAATATGCACCAATGTAGGTAAGTATGAGACATTATAAAGAGTATCTTGATTGTTTGTATCAATTTGAAAATGTGAGAAAGAGACACCATCAACATTTATGGTTATTATTAGATTTTCATGTCTTTGTAACTTTATAGATTGATTTTGTGTGGAAATACTATTCTCATGCACAACTTGTATGGGCCCCTCACCTTTGTATTTCTAAATATGGTTTTGCAATGTCACACATTGATTGGTATTATGGCTAGTGATTTGATGGTAAGCATAATATAGTGATCCATTTTTAGGATTGAGTTTGTTTCCAAATCCATGTCTATAAGGACGTAAATATATCATGTAATTCTCAAGTAACATAGGAATAATTAAATCTAAAACATCTTGGTTTGATAGGATTTAGATAATATATTATGGAGATTTTTTAGAGGACTTCATATTATTCATAGGGTGTATTTCCATTAGTCTCTTGTAAGGTTGGATTAAGTTTTCAAGACAAGAGGGATGGATTTAATAATAATAATTCACATGTTCATCTATTATTTTTATCTTACCCTTATCTGAATGTGGTATTTTATCCTTTGGTGATAAATTTTTCTTGTGTGTAGTAGTATCTATAGGTATGAATTGGTTATGTGAAATATGTTCAAGTGGATTGAAGCTAAGTTTTTAAAATTGTTCACAATGATAACTCCTAAACCAAAATAGGTTGAACCTTGTCCCCACTTAGTGCGAGTGCACAAGTATTTTATTAAATTCAAAAAATCAAGTACATAAGGGTGCCTTTACTCTGTTAACCCTTTTACAATGCAAACATGGATTTATATAGTTTTTACCAATGACCGATAAAAATAACTAATCCTATAATCAACTATTTACGGGAAAACAACCCATAAGGTAGTTATAATTAATAAACATAAAATATAAAACTACCTAAAATTAAACTAAGTTTATTTTATGGGGGTGTCTTTACTAAAAGATGCATGCCCCATTTACAATAATTATTTATTACCTACCAAAAATCTAACCTAATGTTAAGACTTTGGAAAAATTCCTAAAAAACCCCCATATGATCCAAAGTCAGGTCTTTGGACACATACCAAGCATTTTTTTGAATTTTTCAAATTTGATAATGTTAAGGGGTTTTGTGAAGATATCAGCTGTCTGATCGGCAGTTGGACAATATATTGGATCAAGAGTTTTCTTTGCCACCAGTATTCATAGATAATGGTATTTGACATCCATATGTTTTGTTTTGGCATGAAAAACTAGATTATTGGACATCTTGATTGCACTTTGATTATCATTGTATAATTGTGTAGGAGCAAACTGAGAAACCTAAAGATCTTCAAGAATACGATGAAGGTAAACAATTTATCTAGAAGCATCCCATGCTGCAATATACTCTGATTCTACTGATGAATTTTCCACTATATCCTACTTATTACAACACCAAGCAATGGCAGCTGAACCCATATGCATAGTGTATCCTATTGTTGACACTCTGTCATCCACACATTCACCAAAATCTGCATCACAATATCCAACTAGTTTAAAGTTCTTGTTGCGGTGGTATTCAAGGCCATATGTTTTTGTTCCCTAAAGGTAATGAAGTACTCATTTTGATTCATGCAAATGAATTTATCTATGCTCATGCATAAACCTAGATAAAATTCCAACTAAAAATGAAATATCAAGCTTGGTAGTCATCAAGTATATAAAACCTCCCACCAATTGTCTATATGTGGTGCCATCAAAAAAGGCACTGCTATCATCCTTAGACAATTTCAAGTTACTTTCCATGGGAGTGAGGGTAGGTTTACAATCACTCATGCCAAACCTCTCTAATAACTCAGAAATATACTTAGTTTGTCAAATGAAAATATTATGCTCTTTCTGAGTTACCTCTATGCCTAGATAGTAGTGAAGAAGTCCAAGATCTGTCATCTCAAACCCATCTTTTAATTCCTTCTTCATAGACTTGTTATGGTTTTCATCATTTCCTGTAATAAATAAGTCATCAATAGAAATAACAAGTATCACCATTTTCTTACCCTACACTCAAAAATAGAGAGTATCATCAGATTCACTACAATGAAAACCAATAGATTTCAAGTATGAATCCATTTTCTCATACCAAGCCCTAGGTGCCTGTTTGAGTCTATACAAAGATTTTATCAATTTACATACTTTGTGTTCAGCACCCACTTGTTCAAAACCCTAAGGTTGTTTCATATATACTTCTTGTAAATCACCATTAAAAAAGGCACTTTTAACATCCAATTGATGTATTTACCAATTATTTTTTGTTGCTAAGGCAAGTACCATATGAATAGTGTGCCATTTGGCAGTTGGTGCAAAATTTTCCTCATAGTCAATACCTTCTTATTGCACATATCCTTTTGCAACAAGTCGAGCCTTATGTTTATCAATGGATCCATATAATTTATACTTAGTCCTATAAACCCATTTATATCCAATGGGTTTAACATGTGGAGGAGGATCAACTAACACCCATGTATTATTGCTAAGTATGAAATCATACTCACATTTCATTGCCTATTGCCAAACATTTCAGTAGATGCCTCCTCAAAAGTGGATGGCTCAGTGGAAGAAGTAGTAACAACCATAGCATATTTTACCTATTTTCAAGAATTCTTGGGCCTTGTTAAACCAACTTCATTTGCTTTCAAGTCAGAAAAAGTACTTTGAGCCCATTTTGGATACTTAGATAAATTATTCAAATAAGGGACTCCAGAATTCTCATCATGTGCATCATTTGAAGGGGGACTTAGAGAATTTTTAACAATTTCTAAGCATTATCTATGAACTTGTAGATGAAGGAGAGCAAAGTGAATGAATTTGAGTTTCATACCATAACTTCGAAGAGTTATCCCCATTATTCAAACCCTTATCTCTTTTTGTGTTTTTCCTCTCTAATATATCAAGTTGAGAATCAATCTCTGCAATGTTCATAGTCCCAAACTCATTAAATATTACATCTCGACTCACTATGAATTGGCCTGAATCCTATGCAAGTAAATGAAACCCCTTTTTATCTTCAAAATAACCAAGAAAGATGCATTTTTGACTTCATGGTTCCAACTTAGTTTTGTGTTTAATAGGAACTAAAGCAAAATAAAGACATCCAAACACTTTCAAGAGTTTAACTTTTGGTTTAAATCCATACCATGCCTCATATGGAGTTTGTCCCAAAAGTGCAATTGTGGGGGACCTATTTCTCAAATACACTACAGTACTAATGGCTTTTGCCCAAAACTTATCATCAAGCTATTTATAGTGCAACATGGCATGTGTTGTGCCCTCTAAAGTTCTATTCATTCATTCATTCAGAAACTCCATTTTATTGTAGAGTATAAGCATTACTATATTTTTGATGAATTCCATGTTCTCGACAATAATATAAAAATGCATTTGAGGTATACTCACCTCTATTATCTAAACGAAGAGTGGCCAAATGTGAACCGGTTTTTTTTGTGACTAAGTGTAACTAATCAACAAACTTAGCGAAAACTTTAGATTTGTTTTTCATAAAAAATACCCAAGTCATCCTAGAAAAGTCATCAATAAACAAGACAAAGTATCTACACCCACCAATGGATGACTTTTTCATATCACACACATCACTATGAACTAACTATAAACATATGTTAGCTCTCCAAGATGACTGTTTAGGAAAAATTTCCTAATTTTATTTGCCCAAAACACATGACTCATAAAGAATACTATCTTTGCAAAAAGTGGGCAACCCATTCACCATACCATATCTCTACAAATCCACTAAAGAGTGGATATTTAAATGTCCATAGCGGAGATGCCATAACCACTGTGTAGACATAGTACCTATACTTGTGTCAATAAATACAAAAAATTCTATATTGGGAGGAAGAACTTTACAATGCAATCTAACCAAGTTTCCATCTTCATATTCTGTATACATTGTTTTATGATCATCCTTCACTGAATTGATGTAAATGAGCCCATTTTCAAGCACAATTTGATAACCTTTCTTTCAAATAGTTATCAAATAAAGTAAGTGTTTGTTCAATGTGGGAACATACCAAACATCCTCCAAGTATTTTATAGACCCATTAGGAAGAAGAATCTGAATAGATACAAGTCCTAGTGTTGTATGCATAGACTTATCTGCTAAGGCAACTAGAGAGAGAGAAGCTTCCTTATAAGACCAAAAGAAATCTCTCCTAAATGTCATGTGTTTAGTTTCTCCTATGTCTAAAACCCATACATCTGTGAACTCATATCTAGCCTCATATTCAATATAATCAATGTGCCCCAAAGTAGTGAATGCAAATTCATGGGCAACATTACTAGATTCATCATAGTCATGATCGGCATATTGATCAAAGTTAGTCTTAGTCACTTTTTATGGCCTCTAAATTTTATCAAAAGGAATCCTACATTGTGAAGCAATGTGACCAAATTTTCCACATTTATGACACTGAATGTCTGATCTACCTCGACCTCTACCCCTATATGAGTTGTGACCATGTCCTCAATCACTTATTTCATGTGAATGTGTTTGATTAAATTGTTGATTATTTGAATGACCCCTACCTCTATTTTGATATTTGCTTCTTCTATAACCTCGACCCCCTTTATAAGTATTTCCTCTATTGTTTTGATGCCCAAATGAAGATGAACTAGGCTTTGACTCTAAAACATGGGATTCTTCAATTTCTTGGATTTCTTGGGTAGAGAGAGGTCATGTTGGATGAGAAACTCAGCCAACTTATCAAAGGTGATGCCTGTGATCTTGTCAGAGACATGTAACATTTCAACAAAATTCTTATGGGACCTTGGTAGTCCTTTCAAAGTAGTAGTAACTATGAGGTCATCATCTAGTTTTCCAAAATTGGCCTTAGTGTACTCAGTAGTGAAAGTTTTCAACTTAGACATATATTGTCCCATATCCCCATCTTCATCTAATGTCAAAGTAAATAACTGCATATGAATATCTATCTTCTTATGCTTAGGTTTCTTATCATACAAATCTGACAATGTTTTCCATGCAGTGTAACTATGAGGAGAATTTTCAATATGAACATAAGTATCACGAGTAGAATAGCATTTAATGAGAGATAAGGCCTTAGAATCATACAAATTGAAAATATCTAATTTAGCCTGCTCTGTTGGCAATGTGGGATTTTCATTCTTAACAATATCCCATAACTCATTAAAAACTAGTGAAGCCTCCATCAATTATTTCCAATCTGAATGATTGGAAATTATTAATCTATCACCATCTGAAAGCAAATTTTGAATTTTCAGCATTTTGAAATGAAATCAAGTGTAGTAGAGAAAAGTGCGACAAAATGCAGAAGAAATGAAACAAATATCACACTCACTGCACAAGACACTGTTTCTATGGGGTTTTGCACTTAACCTTCGCATAGAGTGCAAAAGAAAAAAACAAGTATTTTTGATGGGTTTTGCACTTAACCTCACCAAAAATCAATGATTACACCTTTATTTTTCTAAATTACAACCTTATTCCACCAATTACACCCTTATATCACCACAACAATGTAAAAGAAATATGATTGAATTCCCTCTTTTTTGATTTTTAAAATAACACAATACAATAAATATGTGTTTTACAACATTCAAATTTTAAAAAGGAATATTCCTTTTACAAAAAAAGCATATTCCAAAGCAAAAAGAACTTTCTCCAAAAAGAAGGGATTTGAACCCTTGACCTCCTCCTTTGCAAGCTTCTTACAAAATAAGCTTAACCAATTGCTCTAAGAGCATTTTCAGAACATTACACTCAGAAATTTCTACTTATCCTAGATTTTGTGTATGAGGAAAAATTAAAAAAATTACATGTGAGTAAATAAATTTAATTTTTTTTTCTTTTACAGCCTTCTCTTCCAAGCTATCTCTCGTGGGACCCACTAAGGCAAATATTTTATATCAAAAAACTTTAGAAACAACAAAAATAAATTTCTTGAGTATTATACTATGCCATTCTTCCCTGGGATGCCATGGCTACTCCTGGATGTTTTTCTACACCTATTCTCTCTCCTACAGGCCATACAAATCTGTACAGGCTAGATAAAAAAGATTTTCACTATGTTTTGGTAGATTTTAAAGGTATTTTTTTGTAGAGATAGCTTCAAAATGAACTCAAGGTGTTGGAAAGCCATACAATAGGGTGTACAACTTAGTTTTTTCTAGATTTTTCAATTAGAATGCAAAAACAAGGGTTTTAATAATATTTATAGGTGTTTTAGCTATTAAGAGGCTTGAGAATGAGATGAATCAATAATGATAGCCATGAATAAACATTGCAAAGGTTTTTCTCAAATAAATAGGCCATACAAATCTAGTTTTTACAAAAAAAAAATGAATTTAATAACATTTAAATGCAAAAATTCATTTTTTATTTCAAATTTAGAGTTTGAACATAGGAAAATGGAGTATCAAATGGTCAAAAATGACCAGACTGTGGTATATGGAAAATATACAGGTTTAAATGTAAATAATATTTGAAAAATTAAAATAATTTAATAATTTTTCAAACATTTAATCTAATAATTTTTATTTTATTTTATATGGCATACCTTATTTCATGCCAAAATGACATCACGTGAATTGACTTTTCACCTTGATCCTTTGAATTCACCAAACTCCCAATATTACCATGCTCTGAAACCACTGATAACTCCTGAACCAAAATAGGTTGAACCTTGTCCCTGCTTAGTGTGAGTGCACAAGTATTTTATTAAATTCAAAAAATCAAGTACATAAGGGTGCCTTTACTTTGTTAACCCTTTTACAATGCAAACATGGATTTATATAGTTTTTACCAATGATTGGTAAAAACAACTAATCCTATAACCAACTATTTATGGGAAAACAACCCATAAGGTAGTTCTAATTAATAAACATAAAATATAAAACTACCTAAAATTAAACTAAGTTTATTTTATGGGGGTGTCTTTACTAAAAGATGCATGCCCCATTTATAATAATTATTTATTACCTACCAAAAATCTAACCTAATGTTAAGACTTTGGAACAAGTCCTAACACACAATTCATTTCATGAGAAAGTTAAACATCAAAATCATATAAATCTATAACTTTTTATTATTTATGCTTGACATTAACCAATAAAGAAAGCTCAAATATTGCATTTTATTATTATTTTGGTACCATTGGATCCTTTGGTAATGGTTCTTATTATTGATGTGCATCCATGCACAAACCTTAGTAATTAGTGATTTATTTATTTCTTGAGGTAAAGGAGTCATTTTGGTTGACTCCCTCATTTCATATGTTTGTATATTTTTAAGTGGGATGAAATGTTGAGGTGGTACCACTTTAGGTACCCTTATGTCTCAAAATGTATCATTTTGAAACAAATCAAGTGTTCATCATTATAAATAATTGTGAATAAGGTCCCACAATGTATAAATTTCACACATGTATGTAATGTCGATGGGACAACTTCCATGGTATGTATCCATGATCTACCCAAAAGCAAGTTATAGTGTAATGACTGAGACATTAATTGAAATGTAGTTGGAAATGTTTTTATCTCCAATGAAACATGTAATGTAATTTTTCCAACTATAGGGATACATTAATTATCAAATTATTTTATTTTGATATCTAATTTTTGAATAAATTTTTTGTTAATACCCATGGTGGTTAAAAAATATGTGCCACAATGTTTAGTTCCAAACCATTATCAACTAACACTCTTTTGATTCCGTTATGAAACATACTCACTTATATGAACAAAGGAAAATATTGGTGAATAATGTCTTTTTATGGTAAACATTATGGCTCAAAGGTAATAAAACTTGAATTGTTTTTTAGAGCTTACATAATATCTACAAAATAGGCTGGTTAAATATCACTTGGTACTTAGGTGTCACGTCATGCTTTGTATACAATATCCTTGTAGTTGGTATATTTATTTAGGAGTTGAATTTAAATTTTATCATGTGTGTTTCTCAATTCATAAATAAGATCATATCATTTTGATTTGATAATAATTCTAGGCTTAAGAGGAACCTTTGTATATAAATAAGAGGTGTGATAGGTTGGGCACCCTTACATTTTTTAATAGTGACAACGTGGACTATGGAGCATAATATAATCCATGGGAAAATAATGGGTGAAATGTGTAGAATGGTATCTATCATTTGAATATGATATAGGTGGAGTAAAGGTCTAGGAGCATGCACATTGGAATCTAGATACCTGCTTTATAGCATTACAAAAATAGGTGTATAAATAAACTTGATTCTTATCCATTCATATATTTTTGTTTAATTTATCCATGTATGAAGTATAAAAAATAAGGTTTACTATGAAATATTGGAAAATGATATATGAAACCAAAGAGGAGAAGGTCTCATCTAAATCCCTAGGAGAGGAAGACTATGATAGACCCACTCTAGCAACGAACATGAGTGAAAAAATTAAAGGGGTAAAATAAATAAAAATATTATATCCCCATACCCCAAAGAGTAACAAAATAGGGGAATTAGAATTGAATGTGTAAAATGTGAAGACTAAAATAACTAGGCAACAACTTATATGCACTAAGATGATCAAAGAAATTGATAAGCTAAATTTGATGCTCATCCAACTAGAAGGACCGAGCCTTAATGAAAGATATGTTGAAGGAAAGGATAAGTAAATTATGGTGGTAGTATTAATGGGGTAGGACACTCCTATCAAAAAAATGAATTAGGAAAAAAATTGAAGAGAAGAAGGAATAAGGGAAAAAGAAGCTAGAGAAAGTGGTAAATAAAAAACTAGAACAACTGAAGAAAATGGTAGTTGAATAACCCACTCAAATTCCAATCAAAAAAACAAGTGGCCTCACAAATAAGGAAGGAAAAAAGAATAAATAAATAAATAAGTTGGTCATCTATATAGACTCAGAGGAGTCTTACCCAAAACCTCTATTTTTTTGGTATTATTCTCTTTTGTTGATAGTGTCTTTTTCTAAATGGTTTACCATATTTTTGGATAAAGATGACCTTGTTGTGTTCTATCCCATGGGGGTCTTGATTTATGTTTGTTTTTCTTATCTCTAGTTGAATATATTTTATCTCTTGTATGGGTACAGGGCCCTCTAATCTTGATTTTTAACCTCATCAAATAAAAAATATATGCATTTACTATTAATTCCTTGAAAGTAAATGGAAATATAATTTTAAAATATTTTCAGTTTAGAAATTAAAAGTCAAATAAAAATAGGAAACCCTAAGTCAATCTAGGGTTTTGATACCAAAGTTCAGGTTCACCAAATGTTTAAACTTAGTTTTACTTTTTTTTGTAAAAGTACTTATTTTTTTCCTAAATTAGTTTCTTTTTAACAAAACCTTGTATGTATGCTCTCCCCCCATCCAATTTAGGGAACTTAGGTGATAAAAAGCACATAATTTTTGCTTATTTATTTGTGTTTTATTAGTGAAGAAACTCTATTTATTATTTACACAAGCTCTGAGTTACTTGGGTGACTAAGAAATGACCCTAAAGTTCTTTCATTTTTATTTATTTATTTTTATGCATAAGCTTGTGAGTAGGAGTTCATAGCCTCCTCACAAATTTTTTAGGAAGAATTTAACCTTGGATTTCATCTCCTATCATGGTTCTAACCCCACTCTCTAATGGATTATATAAATTGGGCATACCATTGGATGGTATAGTGGTGAGTGGTTAGCTTGACTATCCTAATGGGTTCCTAGGCCATATATTAGCTAGATATCAGAATTTACTAAGAAGTACATGGATGAATTCATTAGGAAAAGGAATATACCATTTCATAATAATATAGGTGCTTTGGACTCATTTTATGTGATTATTCCCTCGTGTTAACCACACATGTGGACCATATAGAACACATCTAAAATTTTAGATTTAAATCAACCCCACTTACCATAGAACATCCTGCCAAATGTTGAATTACCTTGACACTCTAAGTTGTTTCCATGTATAAATTCTTGAGAGATGGGGGGATTATAAAAATCTACCTACATACACTTTTACTTTTTTTGACTAACAATTAATTCCTTTTGAGAATTAGTATATTAATGGAAACTTTGGTAGAGACTATGCAAACTTTGTTAGTTTTAGTATAGGATGTGCATTTAGGTGCTTTTATTATTCTTTTACTAGAATTTGTTTTGGGTATAAAGTTTATTTTTGTGTAAAAGCACTCAAAATGAGTAAAAAAATTCAAAACAAAAGACATGTTACACACCATTTTACACCAAAAAGTGTTACTCTATTTAAATCATTCAAAAAATTTGCCTTAGGTTGAGATTTTCAAAAACCTCTTTTGTAGACTTGTTCAAAAATATGTTACACTACTAAATTTGTCCCAATACATTTAAATTTATTCAAAACCAATTCTAAAACCATTTTTGTACCTTTGTTCTAAAAAGTGCTGTTATGCTACCCATTTGAGTCTAGGTCATTATTCATTTAAAAATCTAAGTATTTTTTACCAAGTTAGAAATTCATCTTTCAATGTTTAGATTCAAAACCAATTGGTCTACACCAAAGTCTTGTCTAATTTGGGCTTGGGTGTTCACCTTTTACATTTGGATTGTGCAACTAGGATCAATTTCTCATTTGATGTAAAGACCTTTGCCTAGACCTAGGAGTGGCTTACTTTTGTGTGTGTTTTAAATTTTTAGGGTTTATTAGATGTAAATCCTAGGTTGTTAAATGTCTAAGTATAGTAAATTAGGGTATAAATATGAAAAATATTAAGCCAATAATTTTTAATAAAATTTACTTAGTTTGACATTTTTGAAAATAGAAATAAATAATGTAAGAAATTAATTAGCTAGAAATTGACTAAGATAAGAGATTTAGAGACTTCAAAATGGGATAGAGGCTAATTTCAGTGTCATAGATAAGATACAAGTTTCAAAACCCTTATTATATAGTAGCATCCTAATTGGACAGTAGCACCATGTGGTGTTAGTGTCCCTATGTTGACACTAGTGTCCTTTATGCAAAACTATTTTGAGCTTTTAAGTGCACCTGTGTCTAGGAATATCAAGTCTGTTCTTATGCACATGAGTTCTAGATCTCTATAGATGACCTATTTTGACCAATTTTATATGTAAAACTTAAACCTCCATGTTACTTGGGAATCCAATTGGCACAAGTAGTAAATTTTCTTTTAGTGGGGTAGGCTATACATACTCAACACCTTGTTGGGATGAGAGGTGCCTATATACCAATACTCTTAAGAGGGATCAAGCCCTTTGTAGTTAACCCAAACTAAGTGTTGATAAAAGTGCAAGTGAAATTAGTATGAATGTTATATTGAGTTCTTTTACTATGATTGAGACTAGAAACCTATGTAATTTGAGCTTAAGTTATATATGGTTGTATACAAAAGTAGGAAAAAATAGGGATTGATAACCTTGATTGTGCATAGCTTATTTTGTGTTTATTTGTATCTAATTTCCATCTAGTGGATAAAGGGCTAAAAGTCATGTATATATATTGTTCTATCATTTATGTAGGTCTTAAAAGAGGTCTAGGATGACCCTAGGTGGTTGTTCATTTAAAAATATATTTGTTGGTAATAAAATGAGGGAAAAAGATAATAATGCCTAAACTAAGACACTAGCACTATGGGGTGCTACTTTCCAAATCATGATACTAGTGTCCAAGTGGCATTACCTAAGGCACTATGGGACAATATGTTAAATTGAGTGTCTAGGACTACTTTAGGGATGTTTAAGGATGTGTGTGTCCTGAACAAAGGCTTGATAAGTGTCTAAATAAGCTCTAAGATAGGTCTAGGGCTAAGCTAGGGATGGGTGGTCTCAAGTGGCAGTCTTAGCACTCAAGTGCCATTTTTAGGTGGTTATATCCCCCCCTTTATTCTAGAAATGTATCAAAGTAAAATGACTAGGATAAAGGAAAAAGAAGCATCATGCACTTACCTAAGAGGTAAAGCTTGTGAACCTAGATTTGAGTATGTGAAGCATGCTCCATTGCATGTATTGAAAATAAAAATTGCATAGATTAGTCCTTACTTAAGATATATGAAAATAAAAAGAAAAAATTTAATAAAAATATAAGAGAGGAAAGGAATGAATACACCTCACTAGGTACATAAACCAATGCATAAACCTGATGATAATCTATGTGTGTACATGTAGATATTGATCAATCAGTGAATATCTTGGACTAAGATAATGTCTTGCTCAATCCCCATGTGTGGGTGGATTAAGAACTCAATTCAATTTTGACTCTATCATTACCCACCCCTTCTTAGTGGATAACGATATATGAATTGCTTGGATTGGACTGATGGTGTTTCCAACCCTCTCCTGTTGGTGTCTAAATAACTTAAGTAGACTATGAAGCCATCATTACCTACACATGTGTAGTAGATGCATCTAAAAATAAAACTTCATGATTTAACTGGAGATGTGTAAGTGTATTTTGGCTATGCATCCACTCAAGGATATTAGGAAGCTTTGTGTCACTCAGGACTATTAGGTGGCTTTGGGCCACTCAAGAATGCCAACCACTACATATGGAGTAAGGCATGAATTTGGTGTGTAAACTAGACCATGGTGTCATATGTGTAATATATATATAATGACATGGATTTTTTCATTCCATCTGATCAACAAGTGTATAAGTGAGCATATGGAAATAATGTGTCATGCACATGACCCTAAATCTGATATTTGAGTATATGGATCTTAGATTGAGTTATAATAATTTATATCTGAGTATCTAAACTAAAATAGGAATGATCATACCACACATTATTCCCCCAATTTGAGAAAAATGGTATCAATCTAAGTTAAACTGAGACAAAACTAGTAATCTATAATTAAACATGTGTAAACTTGGACTATACCTATTGTACGTTCTTGGCCAATCTATATTTTCTTGAAATTGAGCCTACTAGACAATAGTGCCATATCTTAGATAACAGCACCATGTGGTATTAGTGTCCCAATTTGGTTACTAGTGTCTAATTATTTTGATTTCTATACAACTAAAACTAATCTTTGTGTCACTATTTCCCACTGTGTTTTCTTCAAATGGATTTCTATGTAATTGTTCTTATATGCTTAAAAATATACTCTAAGTACATTAGGATACCTTGAAATCTATGAAAAACCTCTATGAATGTTCCCTCTTTTGAGGGGATTTGTTTAACCTATAAAAAAGAAAAAGTTCTTTGAAATGTGTGTTATCAAAAACATATATGATATATGCATAATAAACTAATTGAACATCAAAATGTGATTTAATCTAAGCATAAGTTTGTAATGTTTGATGTATGTTAGGTCTAACATTCACAAGGCTATCAATATAGATATAAAAATGTATATAAACAACAAATTTGAGTAATAATTAACTACCTAGAGGGATGGGGCATGATGTCCATCATGACACCTAAGTAAGAAGGGGAGATTCATTAGGTCCCTCATGGCATCTAAAACTAGATTGTGTAATAAGTAAGAAACAAGTGTCATGGACATTATACATATAATAAAACATACATACAACACACATGAGACATGCAAAGTAGGCTAAGGTGCCACAATACAATGGACATGGTCACATGTCACTAAATATGACAAATCAATATATACAAATAAATTTTTAAATGTCTAAACATACAAACAAAAAGTAAGTTATCTTTGATCCACATGGAAGGACATGTTCAAATGTTTGCATACACAATTAGGAAGGCACATGCAAGGACATGGGTACATGTCTGAATCATACATAAGATGAAAAGAAGTGGTGTAGACACATAGAGAAATGAAATATTTAAATTTTCTCAAATATAATAAGGATAGAGTCACAATCAAGTCTAAACTAAGAAAGCTAGAAATAAAAGTATGCATGAACATGAGGTACAAATCTATATAAGAGCTAAGATGTACATAAGTTGAGTCTATAGAAGTAGTAGTTGGTAAAAAAATTGAGTAGGTGTAGGATGATATATATATATATATATATATATATATATATATATATATATATATATATATATATATATATATATATATATATATATATATATATATATATATATATCAAGATAAAACAATGTTGAATCTATGATGTAAAGTTTAGAAAGATGTAACCTGGTCATTAAAATTATGCACAGGATGCCCCAAATGGGTAAATGTATCTTTTATCACATAGGATTGCCCCTGTCTTGATATTATAACTTTTTATGCAAGTGCCTAATGAAAAAATGGAAAAACCTCCAAAGTCATGGGACGTTGGTGATTTGAGGTTAATCTCTAGAGAAGGCCAACTTCCTTTCACTAAAATCTGATGCAAACAGATAAGACATCAATTTTTTTAAAAGCTCACTCTTTAGTGCTTTTTAGATCTTAAACTAGGGATTTTAACAAGGAAAAGGGTTGAAAAAAATGAAATTTGTAGAAAACTAAAAATATGTTGATTTCACCAAATTCATGTAGTGGATCTAAATACTTACTTTGATAACACAATGGGGTAGAAAATAAATTGAGTTATTTTAAACACAAATTCATACAAATTTGAAGTCAGAGGTAAATCTTAGCTATTTTTCAACAAAAGGAAAATATTTTTATTTCAACCAATAGCATCAAGAGGGTAAAAATTACCATAGAAGATTTATCTTGCAAATGAAATAAAAGATAAAGAGTTCCACAAAGATCAAATAACTCGTATGACACAGTGATTTCAAAGACAAAAAAGGCAAAACTCAACTTTATTTCTCTCCAAAGGTTACATCTTGTAGTAAATACATTCAAAATATAAAAAAAGTATCACTAACAGAAAAAAAATAAATTGGGCCATGGGGTCTACCCATTATTATATAAAATCTCTCATAGATGAGATATACTCAATAGCACTTGAATACATAGTTGAAAGAGATCATGCAAATCTAAAACCGTCATGTAGAAGGAGTGACTCCATCCTTTAGTGGCATTTCTAAACTTGTGGAATGGCTAAAAAATAACATGTACGAGCAAGGTATGGTTGGATATATTCATGGAAGGCTCCTTAGATGATAGCTAGAAGCAAATCGCCATGTAAGAGGTAGTGCTAAAAAAAACTTGGTCTTCGAGAGGAAAAGATAATTTTGAAAATAATTTTTCAAATCTCTTTTACATGCAAACCTTAATGTGTAAGAGTAAGTGAGAATTTTCAAAATCTAAGCCTTATCACTTTTAAAAAAAGGGGCATGCATTTTAATTTGATGACTTTGAACTTTTCATTTCACATTAATAAAAATAGAAAGTGCAATTTGCAACTTGATTTTTGCAACTCCCATATTTAAAAGATATAAAGTGAAAAAGTACATGTTCTCTCTTTCTTCAAAAGAGTTATAAAAAATACATAGTTATAATTTGTAATTATAAATTACAATTAAAATTTAATCAAAATGAAACTACATATGATAGCAAGATTTTAAAACATCTAAGAAAGAGAGGGAAAATTAAGCAGTCTTTAGGCTAGCTTCAACTTTCTTATCACTTTCTGCTTTATACTTCTCTAAAAAGGCATCAAAGGCCTCAAATATTTCCTATATTCATTCTTCATCTAGCTCATAAGAGTAAATATTAGAAGTTACAAAATCTCCCTATATGTCAAATAAATATCTTTAGAAGGTTTTTATACCCTGCATCTCAGTTATCATGTGATCAATTACCTTTTCATATTTTATGAACCTATGAATTGAACTCAAGACAAAAATGGTGTCCTTTCTAGACTCCTTTTCAACTATCTATTTAAAATGTTCCTATATCTATTTTTCATGCTAAAGACTACCAACATCATCTAATGGTCAAGATGACATTAAATTCATCATCCCATCAATTTAATATAACACATCAATGGATTTATCATGAGCCTCTTTGGCTCATTCAATAGACATGGTCAATATTCTTATCTAAAATTGGGCAACCCTATGTCATGCTTAAAATAATTCTTTAGTATATTCTCAGTGATGAGGGTATTCATGTCAATTATATTTATGGCTATAAATTTAGGATAATACATGTTCAGAGTTTGAATCTCTTATTCATAGCTATTGATCTGTGCTTTCAAAATTTCCTTCCTCTCCATGGTGATACCATAATGCTCTATATTTGTTGTGAGGGCCCTATTTCAACTTATGATTAGTTCCTCAGACCATTCTTTAGTATCCCTTCCCATGTGATAAATATCTCATATGAAATCAACTAAATCTTAATCCATATTTATTGGTTCCACTATCTAAAGTTGTTGTAATGTTATACTAGGCTTTATGAACTGGTTGAGTGCTTCAAACAATTGATCTACCCTATTTTTGAGTTCATCTTTGGTGGCTTTGTCATGGTCCATATTTTAAAAGAGAGAGTCAATACTTGAATACACATCATGTTTGAGTCCTTCTCTTGTTTGTTGACCAAGGTGTATCTAAGATACCTAATAATTTGTCACCATAAGATCTCATTTTGGTTTGTTTAGTGGGGGAACCATAATTTCTGCATATCTTTCCCCCTTGTTATCAATGAATGTTCTTGAGAGGGTCTTAGGAGTAGATTTTATCTTCTTTTTTACTTATGACATACTGAAGTCCAATGTGCTAGGGTTAATCATTATTTCCCTCTTTTTACCTACCAATTGGGCTAACCAACTACGGGTAACCTTTTGCCTATCTATCATGGTCACCAAAGAATCTTCAGTAGATGTGACTACACTAAATGACACTATGACAAAAGAAGATTGCTGATTAGATAACACTATAAGCTATTCAGGAAGTGTCTGTGTAAGTTCTTCCTTAGCAATATCTTGCAAATCCATTACTACACCATGTTTTTGGGTTGTTATAAGTTCAAATGATGGCATGGGTGAAGTGATGGAAATTGGGGAAATGGGATCAATAGAAGCAGGGATTGAGAATTTGGGAACTGGTGGAAGGGTAGAAGCTAAGGCACTAAATGTGTCAATTCGATGCATAGGGCCACTCAGGGTTGGTGAGTTGAAAATGGTGGGATGAGAGGAAGAAGGAATGGTACTCACTCTATAGGTTGGAATAGCCTATGGGATGGTAGTCAAGATGACTAACTTTAAGGTAATGTATAATTGGGTGGTGTTGGGAATCAATGGTGATGAAACATAAATAATTGTGAATGGAATAGAAAATGGGAATGATTTAAATGGGGAAAGAGAGGTGGGAAGAAGGGAATGTGGAATAGGAATTTAGATTCTTATTGTGGGGAAACCTTGAGTACTCCTTATTTTTTTATGTTATCTTCATTTGGCTAATTGAGGTGAATGGGGTGGAGATGAAGTGGGAATGAACAGAGGAAGTAGAGATAAAACTTGTGATACAATAAGAATCTAGGGTTCTTTATAAGGAGAGGTAGTTGGTGGAAGTGTTGAAGCCTCTTAAACTATAAAGGTAGGAAAAGAGGAGTAATGGTTATAGGGTCCATTGTTATATGATCCGAAGTATGGATCCTTATGTTATTGGTGGTGTCTCCTCTACTAAAATATCTATGGGTTCATCTATATCTTCTCATTCTCTACTTGACTCTCTTTTCCTAGCCTTAGTCTTAATTTTTTTGTTCTTTTTATGCTCAAGTCTTGTTGATGACTCACCAAGGCCCTCCATTGTTGGTGTTATACCTTCAATTTTTAATTTTAGGAGCTTTTCCTTGACTCCTATGGTCTCTCTTATGATTTTTACCCTTTCACTCCTTATCTAATTAATAGTACTTTTAATGACATGGGTTATTATATCAAAAAGATAAAATTATTTTGAAACTTTTTGGTTTATAGATTTTGACACCTGACTCTATATTCTTATGCCCATGAAGGTGACAACTATATCAATAATTGAACTAGTTATAATAGTGTTCTATACTGATTCTCTACTTATTTTACAAGGTTTCAGCTACCTTATAATGATATGCAATGAATTTAAACTTATGTTCATTTTAACCAAATATCAATAAAAAGGTATTGCTTTTAACCAAAAATCTTTGAAAGGTGCACACACATTTCTAAATCAATAAACTTAAAGTTCAAAGACTTCAATAAATTTTGAATTAAGTAAAGTATCTTTTACAATAACCAACTATCCATCACCATAAAATATTGATACAAAGATAAACATCTTATAGTGATGAAAACCAACTAAATAACCATTATTTTCAATAAATATAACCATTGGCAATATATTTATTATAAACAGAATAAATCCACACACCATAACATAAATATTATTTCTACATGAACTTCACCATATATGTCTTCTATATTGAGAATAAAAATAAGAAAATTGAAAGTATGAAGTTTTCTCTAATGAGCAAAACAAAATTTTCCCAAAAAAGATCCTTATGCCCATCATCTAACCCATATTTAAACATTACATAGTAACTGTCTCTTGATAACGGTTTCTTGAAGACAACCACATCAAAAATTATAATAAAATAATTTTTTAAAAATGTTTTTAAAAGAGCCAATAAAAATGAAACATCCTAACCCCTAGAAATTTATCATGCATTAGTGGTCTCCACTCCAGCTCCTTCATCTTTGATTATCTTAGGTTCCAATTGTTCCTGACTCACCTCCAGTGCTTTCATTCTACTCCTATATTCCTGGTACTTGGTAACCACTATAGTAATGTTCTTGCTCCTTGGTGTGGTAGTGATTTGTAACTTGGTCCTCCATTTACTAACTGATTTATCCATTTCCATCAAATATTCAAACATAATATCCCTCCTTGTTTTTGATGAAGTTAAATAATCCTGTAACATGGAAAACTTTCCAAAGAATCTCCATTTACTATTTCTATATTGGCTATCTCTTTATGAAATACTTCTTTAAATTTCAAATTCAATTTTAAGATGTTTAATATCTTTTCATAAAAATCATCAACTATTTCTACTTCTATATCGTTGCAATTTCCTTTGATTTCAACTAACATCTCAAAAAATTGTTGAATTAATTTGTTGGTCTCCTTAATAAAATTATCATATATATATTTAACTTCCAATCCAAGGAGTTGAAATAAGAAGGATCAATTTCCTTAGGGTCATTCACTATCTTTTCTCCAATTAGCATTCAAGGATCCATGGCAATAATCTCTACAACCTTTTGTGAGAGTAAGCATGTATGGCCTTGCTCTGCTCTGACATGATAAAGTTCTAATACAAGACCCTTCCTTTTATCAGATATTTGGGTGTAAAATTGGATTTCTCTCTTAAGGTAAAACAAACCATCTTGATATATTTCATTTATCTATTCAGTAGCAGCCTTAACATAGCCCACATTCTTCTTAATTTTCTATAAGGCCTCGACATTGACACCTTCTATGTTAGATATTGAGGGTTCATTAGGAGTAGGAGTAATAAGAGATGAAATGAAATTGTTAAGAGATAAAACCTAAGATTGTAACATCAAATTTTCTTTCCTCTACTCTTTTACCCTTTTGATTAAGGCATTGACATAGAAGTTATCATGATAAACATTGATTTCTATAGTAGAAGGCCCCATGTCAACATGAGTAATCTTATACTCAGTCTTAGTTATCTCATTTTCATTTAGATACTTTATAGGATCAATAATTTTCAATAATGGATACCCAAAAGAGGCATCATTCACCATCTTAGACATTCTTTTAGACTTTTTAGGTTTTGAGGAACTTTTTAGTAACTTGGTGACTGTATCAACTTTAGGTGTCATTATTGGTACATTCTTTCTCTTCTTTTCAACTACCTTCTTCAACCATCTATGAGAGGCTATCACAGCTATATTTTTACTGTTTTTACTTTCAAATCTTTCAATTACAAAAATAATAATAATAATAATAACATTTTTAGTGGGGGAAGGAAGAACTTCAAAAATCATAGGAAAAGAACCATCATCAATCACATTTTGAAAAAGATCATCAGAGTCAGTAATCATTGACTTCACCTGGCTAGTTTTATTTTTAGGAATGGGTGAGGGTATACCATCCTATTCACAAACTATTTTTAGTTTAACCACTTCTTCATGCCTCTCACCATCTCCACTTGATTTTGAATTAGTGTAAGACAAATTAATTTCTTGTCTCCTAGATGAAACATTCATATCATAAGTTTGTACAACTCTTTACTCACTTCTCTATGGAGCCCTTTGTTCATGGGTTAGACCTACATTTTTTCCCCACTTTCCATTCAGCCAATTTTGAGTTCTTTTTAACATAAGATTAGTTCAAACTTTCAAATCTAAAATTTCATTTTCTAACCAATTAATCTCAAGAAGAGGTTTGACAATGATAGCTTGATACTTAGGGTCTATAATTTCAAAATCTTCTTCGACACTCAAGAATCTAAAAAGAGAGGCCATAATCATAAATTTATTTCAAAGTTAAACTCTTATATTTCCTTTTCTATACTTCTCTTTCATCATTATAATCTTCTTAAAAATCTTCAATACTAGGGTATTGTTCATAAGATCTACTTCCATACAAATTTTGTCTCACATAACCTTTGCTATCAAAATTAACTCTCATAAACAAATATTGAAGATTATATTCATTTATAATCTTTTTTGCTCCCTTAGAACTTTGATTATTTTTACAAGAAAAAGAATACATTGAAAATGGAAAAACATAACCTCACTTCTCCATATTCACATATTTTACATTAACTATAGACATCTATCTACAAACCTCTGGAAAAACTTGGAAATCATTTGCATACTAGGGCAATTTCATTAGAGCTTTCTCAAAACCCCCCACCCAAAAATAAGTAAAACTTTCAAACTAAACACAAAAGTTTATAAAATTCATAAATAAAGAGGTTGCTTTAGAATAAATCCATATCTCAAGGTTTCCATCCAATCTCCTTACAACTTCCATTAAAAATACATCATTGATGTGGCAACAATTATTCATCCCAACCTATTTAGTAAACTATGGAAAAGATTTATACACAGACATATCTACCATCAGAAGCCCTTATGGCTCTAATCCTACCCAGATAGCCTTCTGAATGGCTAAAATATATACCAAGTATGAGCACATATGAAAAACAATAGTTTATTGAAATTTTACTAATTTCTCATTTAAATGATAACTAATAACTTCTCCCTAGTCAATGAACTGTTTATCATTGACACAAAGTTTTCTAAAATTCATAAATAAAGAGGTTGCTTTAGAATAAATCTATAGCTCAAGGTTTCCATCCAATCTCCTTACAACTTCCATTAAAAATACATCATTGATGTGGCAACAATTATTCATCCCAACCTATTTAGTAAACTATGGAAAAGATTTATACACAGACATATCTACCATCAGAAGCCCTTATGGCTCTAATCCTACCCAGATAGCCTTCTGAATGGCTAAAATATATACCAAGTATGAGCACATATGAAAAACAATAGTTTATTGCAATTTTACTAATTTCTCATTTAAATGATAACTAATAACTTCTCCCTAGTCAATGAACTGTTTATCATTAAAAATAACTAGAATACACTGATACATCTATAATTCAAAGGAGTTGGTTTGAGAATTCCAAACTACATAGTGTAATAAGGTAATAGCATCTGAGATTTAATCCTTAAAATGCATTCTTTTAAGCTTAGAAGGTAATTGAGACTTACCTTCTCAGAATTTAGCCAGTTCTTTGCTATAGAATTTTTACACCAATTTTCATTTGCTCTAAAGAATTCATCATCCACAGCTATAGAGATTTATTCCATATTTTCTTTTTTAGAAAGATTTAATGCATGGGAAACTATCTTTGGAGTGATTTTTATAACAATTGACTCATCCACAACCTTTATCTCCTATGTCTCTAGAATGTACCTTCTTGCACATGCAATTACCAAGTCAATGTTTTTGTATAGCCTTAGAAAAACCTTTAGCACTTGCTAAATGACTCTAAAAAATTCTATCATACAATGGCATTCTAGTGTTCTATTCTAAGCATGCCAATATTTCTTCCAAATTTAGGTTTTCAAATTTTATATCCTTTACACCAAACTAATGAATTTTAATTTATGTCTACATGAGCACCAACATTCAAAGAGAGAATGCCTATGTCTTTGAGAAATAGTTACAGAGAGTAAAAATGCAACTAAATGAATTAAAAAAAACATTAATCACATAATTTGTGTTATAATCTAGATAAGACATGATTTTAATGTTGTATTAATGTGGTTTTTAATTATGTCCCTTGAAATAGGAACTTGAAGATTTATGTGCCTCCCAAATTTTTTGAAAGATAACTCCAGGTTGTGTCATACAAGTCATTAAATGAAGTGGCGATGCCTTGAAAACTAAGATAATAAAGCTATATCATGGGTTAACAAAACATTAAAAATTTGGAACTAGAAGTTGGGAGTTTCAAAGTTTTGAAAACCTCTAACTTGCCAACTACGTAAGACTCATAACTAACAAAAAGGTTAACCAATTTGGGTGATCGGGAAATTATAGAACTCTAGAACCTCATGATAAGGTTATAAAACTTTGGATATCAATGACTTAGGTTATGAAAATCATAGAACCCATGACTTTAAGTAACAATGGAGAGTGACAAAGGCATCAAGACTTGGAAAATGAATGGGATGAAGACTTAGGAAACTCAAATAAGAGAAAATAAAAAATGCATAACACAAATTCAAATTTAAGGGTAACAAAATTTACCACTTGACTGGTGGTAGGGGCTTCATGATAACTTGGGTTTGGCATAATGGATCCACTCTAAAAGTATCATCTTCTAAGCTATCGAAAACTAATGCCAGGTCATAGTATTTTATTTGTTGAAGGGACAATCTTGAATAGTCCCTCATCCTGACCATTTCTTCATCATCACAATCCTCCCAATAATATTCATAGTATGACATGTGTTCATATGACACCAAGTCTAATTAATGCATGGGTGATTTTACCATAAGGGTCAAAGTATGGCCTAGACTTCAAGGTCTTTAATGTTACTTGGCACATTTTTGCTTATGCACATTTGGCATTCAAACGAGTTTGGCATGTATAATAGATAATACAAATAAGGAAGTGGATTCCTACCTTATATCTATCTAAAAGAAGCTTATGGGCCTTTACTAACTATCTCACCAGTTTAAAACATGCCCATATATCACTTACATTACAAGGAAGGTTGTAGGGATAACCACTAAAGCCTACTACCCTAGTGAAAGAATATGTGGGGAATTATATAAAAAATGATCCCCACTTAGTAATTTCCTCTTTTGCTTCTATGGAAAACCTTTATTTAGTAAGCTTTAAATCAAACATAGTGATGATGTTGTATATAAAATCATCATTAACTCTTTTGAATTATTGCTTACTAGCCTAAAGAGTGAGGTCAAGGTAGTAGTTGTACACTCTTGATATTTCTTCAGGTACTGCATTTAGGTCTAGAAATAATCTCCCCTTAGCCAAGATGTAAACAACATATGATGTCATGTGAAAATTATTAGAGGTTTAAACTTCCAATAATTGTTGATGGAGATAATCACTGATTAGTTATGCCCAATATATATACTACTTATTCTCTCATATAGTCCAAATGTATTGATACATCCATTGTTCATAGCACTGGGCATCAGGGCTACCAGTGACTCTTTGTAGTAATGTTATAACATCCCCTACTTCAATGAAATTATAACATCACCCATTATTTTAGGCAATCTAGTGAAAGAGTGCTTAGGGGTCTTTAGCCATTGCTTATTGATTATTTTTTGACATCCATCTCTCTTTTCCTCATTGAATTTTATACATGTTTGGGGAGTTATATATAAATAACTCTCAAACTCAAGAATGGAAAATATTATATTGATGTAATTAGGGTAAAATTCAAGGATTTTCTCTCCTTTATCATTATATACTTGTCTCTTGTCAGGATCATAATGGTGAACTATTGTTAAGATCAGTTCAAGACTCTGAATAGTCAAAGGGAAAGATGTAGGTTGTGGAATTCTAGAGTCATAAATACTCTATATCTAGTCATTCTTGAAATTTGATTTGATCTTGGCCCAAAATTCTCCTAGGTCAGTATGACCTAGGTTTGTATCATTGATGCCCATGAGGTTGGATTCTAGGCAAAAAAAATCTTTAGGGTCGTTTGATTTGAACTTCATCTCTTTAGGAGGCATGGGAATCATAGAAAAATACTCTGAATGGCCAACTATAGAAACTAAAAAAATGTGAAGGTGCTTGGAGCATGTATTTATCTTGACAGAACTTGGAGGTGTTTAGATCATGTACAATGTCTACAGTGCATGTGAGCTAGAGTTTTCTAGTGGAGGTGGGATGTGCTTGAGGAAATTCTACCTTCTATGGTACTTCAAGGGTGTTAGGTTCATGGTATAAGTGGGAGATACTTGAAACACATCCATTATCCATGGTGTATTAAATGAAAAAGGATCATAGGGAAATATTCTTTTATGGGAAGCATTTATGGATATTTAATTTACAAAAAAATGAGAGGGGAAGATGAAAAATAGAAACACATCTTTGTAAAAAACCTAGATTCTTTGGGTTGCCTTTAGGAAATAGTAAAATGATTTTATTATAATAGACAAACCCTAAAATTCAAAATGACACCTACTATAAACTAGATTTTTAAAAGGAAAACCCAAAAAAATAAGGAAACCTCAAAACTCAAAAGACATTTATGAAAAAAGGAAGCTTGAAATAAAGTATTAACATAAAAAGTACCATTTTGTTAGTGTAAGTGATGTGGTTTTGAATTTGCAATTGTTATCTCTTGGGGTACAGTCTGTACTTATAAATATTGAGAGTTTGCTATAAAAGTAAAAATGATAGGAGCTCAAAACACATTTAGAAAATTAAAAAAATGATAATCCTTTGTAAAATCCCTTGTATTTTATAGAAAAACACTATAATTAATACAGATAATAGTGGTAGGTGTCATAAGTGGGACCTGCTTGGAGTAGGTCCACTCTCTATAATTTAAATTGGCTTGGTGAGAGGTGGGGGTCATCATGCACTTTGCATGTTGTAAAAATGGTGAAATGTGTATTTCATGTTCCACTTCCCATGAAAGGATTTGAAGTTGGATGGGTAAAGGTTAAATGTGCTTGAGGTAGATGCACCTTCCATGGTGCTTTAATGGGTTGGTAGAGAATATAGTTTATCATGTACTTTACACATTATAAGATGTGCAATGTGCACTTTGGTCTCTACTTCCTATGAAAAGGGTGAAGGTGTGCTAGCGAAGGTTGGACCTACCTTGAGTAGGTCCACTCTCTATGGGGAGGTTTAATGATCAACAAGAATTAGAGCCCACCATGCATGTTACACATTTTACAATGTGTAAAGTGCATTTCAAGCCCTTGGCTCTACCAAATAGGTGTGCTAAAATATTTGGAACCCACCATAAATTTTACACATTTTAAAAACATGCAAAGTGCATGGGGAATTATGGATTCTACCATCTTTAGGTTTTAGTGCTTTGCAGATCTTGAAACCCACAAATCATTTTGTAATGTTGGAATTTGTTCCTAAAGTTGTAGATTCCATGAGGTAAGTGGAGATGGACTCTTGGGGATTTTAAGGGATTTTATAAAAAATCAAAAGGGTTTCTCTTAGGTTATGAATGTAACAAGATTTTTTGGGATAAAAAATATCAACATTTTTGGAAAACTCTACGAAATGATTTTTTGCTAATCATTTGAAATCAATATCCTTGCAAGACATTGGGTATGGTGTCAACTTCATATTGATGGGAAACAAAAACTAAGAAATAAAAGAGTTGAGCTTACCATGATTCAAATAAAAAATAGACAACCAAATAGAAAGAAATAAAACAAAGAAACAAATATAAAAATTAAGACACATGCTAAAGCACTTATTGATGAGACATACTAATGCTACTATGTATAACTTTTTAGTACTTTTGGGAGCAAGTCCTTACCTCAAAAGCAATATTTGAGGTATATCCCATTAACTGGGATTGGTAATTCTTCATCATAAAAATATTGGCAAGATGGAATGTGTTTAGCCCTTTGCACTGAGTGATGATGTATGGATTGCTCCATATTGCATCAAAGTTATTATGCTTACCTATTTTTACTTTATCTACATCCCACTTTAAAACCATATCTCCTTCATTATAGCTCTTTATAGTTGCCTTTTTATCAAAATTCCTCTTAACTTGTGCTTTATTTTCTTTCAAGACTTTCATTGACTAATACCTCACTTTCTCAAGTTCCATGAGCTCATCCAGTCTAACTATCATCTCATCATTGTCTATCAAGTCCAACTAGTGATTGAGTTCTAGAGAGGGTAGTTTAATTGATAGTGGCACTCAAGCCTCTATTATATATAAAAACATAAAAATACAATTACCAATGGTTATTTTTGGAGTAATTTATCAGCCCATAGTATGGTCCTTAGCTTTATTTGCCACATCCCTAGTTATCCTCCATAGTTCATTTAATAATCTAGATTAAATTCTTATTTGTGGATTTAGCTAGGCCATTGTCCTAAGGATAATAATTTGAAGATGTTCTCAGGTACACATTATGCTTTATGGCCAATTCACTAACCTGAGTCCCCATAAAATCCTTAGAATTATTCGATATGATTATGTGAGGGACTCCAAACCTTAAGACTATGTTGTCCATGAAATATAAAATGGATGTTTTGGTGGCATCCTTTAGAGTAAATTATTTAGTTCATCATGTGAAATAATCTATTGTTTTAAGGACCCACTTGTGACCTACACTATATGGTAGGTTGATCATGTTAATGAAATCCAATCCCCATTATGCGAATCGATGATTTGCTTGAATTGGTTTGAGAGGAAGTAAATCTAGATTTTTTTTACCAACAAAGTAAGCACACATTTCAAAATTCCTTACCCACTAATGGGCATATTTGAATAACTCAGGATAATAGTATCCTCCTCACATTACCTTGATGGCCATAGTCCTTACTAAAAAATGACCTTTGGATGGTCCATCATGAAATTGTTCAAGCACTTTGGGGACTTGATCATCCTCAATACATCTTAACAAGACTCCATTTAAATATTTTTGGAATAAAATCCCATCAATAATGACAAAATGGATTGATTGGAGTCAAAAATACCTCTTATTTTATTTCTAAAAGTTGTAAGGGTACTCACCAATCTGTAGGAAATGAGTCATATCTTGGATATAGCTATTAAAAGGGGGTAAATCACCTAATTGAGGTATGTTTTAAGCGTACACTATATCAGGGACTAGTTTAGTAGCTGTGATTTTAGTATCTAGTTTCTCACATAGTCCTTTTCCCCTTACTAGCTTTGTGGTTATGATATCAACATCATACTCCATGACTTTAGTAATCTATCCTACTCATTTTTCATTTATCTCTACTCAGCAAGAATTCTTTGATGCTTTGATGGCTAACCATCAGATGTACCTTGTTATTGGAGAGTATATGACTAAATTTATTGAGTGCTTTGACAACTACATATACTTGTTTCTCCATGATATTATAATTTTCCTCATAACCCTTTAGATATTAGCTAAAAAAAGATATCATTTGTTCTAATTTTTCTTGATTATGTGGAGTCAGAATCGCTGAGATACTCCCCTCTCTTCCATATGTGTAAAGAATAAAATATTTTTCATAATTTGGGTTAACCAAGGTAGGGTCTTGTGAGATAACTTACTTGATGGCTTCAAAGCTTTCTTTTTCTTCCTGCATCTAGTTGAAAATATTTCCATTTTTTAACATTGTAGTGAGGGGTTTAGCTAGGGAGGTAAATTTTGGTATGAATCTCCTCATGATGTTAATCTTTTTGAGGAAACTTTGCAAAAAACATTTATGAATTGGTAATGCTAGTTTAGATATGGCTCTAACTCATTTAGGGTCTATAGCAAGACCCTATTTAGATAGTATATGTCCAAGTAAGTTGCCTTCATGTACTATGAACATGCATTTCTTTGGATTAAGACAAATGCCAAATTCTATACATCTTTCAAAAAAAATTCTCAAGTGATTGAGATGTACACCAGCGTGCTTTAAATAAACTATGATATTATCTAGATATACTAAGATTATATCATTGATTAAAGCCTTGAATTCCATATCCATAGCTCTCTAAAAAAAAATCCTAAATTTGTGAGCCCAAAAAGCATCTTCATGTATGCATATGTTTCCCATTCGATAGTGAAGGCTATTTTAAATTGGTTTGATTCTTGTACTAGGATTTGGTATAGCCCAAATAACCATCCAAAAGAGAAAATCTCTTAGATATTACCACCATTTATAGGATTTGTTCCATAGGTGGAAGATGGTAATGGTCTTTTAGTAATGCTTTGTTTAGATCTCTAAAATCTACGCACAAATGAATTTTTCCATTTTTCTTTCTAATCAAAACCATATTTACTACCCAAGATGAGAATTTGATCAAAAATATTATGTTAGCCTATATTAACTTAGAGAGTTTTTTTTCCATCAAAGTTTCAATATTTGGGTTTATAGGCCTTTATTTCTACCTCATGGGCTTCATACTCAAATACAACTTGATAGTATGCTATGCTAAACTTTGGTCAAACCCTCTTAAATCATGATAACTCCAAGAAAAATTATCATCAAACTCTCAACATAATTGAACAAAATCATGCTTCTCTAAAACATTACATACATTACCTATCTTGAGTGACTTACCTTTTGAGATAGTTACAGGCTCACAATCTTATTCATTGATGATAATGTTCTTCTTTTTGCATTTTAGCTAGTCATCTAAGTTAAATATATTTTCCAGTGTAATGAGACCCATAGGAAACTTGTTCATCTTCAGATATATAATTTGATCACCATACTGATCTTGAAACCTTGGTTGATTTCATTCTAAAAACTCAGCCTCTTCTCTCAAAAAATTCATGATTTTATTGTCACTATCAAAGACTTGCTAGTTAATCATGTTGTCAAGGACATAAGGACTTACAACTAGTCTCACATGTTGGTTTATTTTATTTTCTATCTTGACTGGTAGATTATACTAGGACATGATAGAAGCCATGTGGTCAATACCCTTATTTTGTGCTCTTGGTACTGCTTGGATCTTTAAGGTAGTTAAATCCTCCATTAGGTCCCAAACCCTATGCTTATATGATTTTAGCAATTTTTTTGGTCACACTTCTTAATCTAACCTAGTGAACAATAATTTCACTATCCCAAAATAACTATAAGAACATGATTCCTCTATCCTTGGCTAACTAGAGACCATGGATCAAAGATTCATATTCAATTATATTATTGGTGTAGCTAAATTAGAGTCTAAATAAATAGAAGTAACTTTATTTGCGTGGATATATAAATACAACCCCCACACCTGCACCATTTCTACTTCTCAAATTGTCAAAATATAACTTCCACATACCTTATAGATCCTCATTCAGCTTAACTAAGTTTGGGATGATTGCATCTTGATCATGAATGAAATACATCCCTAATCTTATTTCTTTTACATAGTCATATGAATCAAATTGAAAGGCTACCTCCGAATCATCTAAATGAATATCAAAAATCTCTTTTATAGGTATTATACTCTCTTAATCCACTTCTTCCTCCTCTTGATCTTGGAAGGTGTAATTCATCTCCATGTGAAGAATAGGGTTATATGGTTTGATATGGTATTTCATGATTGGTTCATCCCTTATTGTAACTCTAGTTCCATATTTCATTCTGAGCAACATATGATACCAATATGTCGATAGATACCATCCCATTTTTATGGTAAAATCTCTTGATAGATAACTAGTAAAGTATGGGGGTCGGTCTATGACTAAATTTTCTTGAGTAATAGAAAGACTAGGGTAGGCATGAATAGTGAGGTATCATTTTATAATTCCCATTATTTAAACAATAGTTACATCTAGCTACACTACCCCTTTATTAATTAGTGTATATTTTATTCCTAGAGCATTAGTTATTTTCTTAGGCATTACAAAGCTACTAGCCCCTAAATACACCATGCAATTATGTACTAGATGCTTCCCTATTATAAGTGAAAGATAGAAGGGGGAGGCTTAAAATTTTTACCTATTTTATTATCAGTCTAAGGTTGGCATATATTTACTATAGGTGTAGGCCCCTTGGTTAGAACCTTCTATAATATCTAGAAGTTCTTTACAGCCTCTTGAAGTAAGTCCCTTTGTGTTGGTATACATATGGCCTCCCACATAGTGACATTCAAATTAATTTTCTTCATTTGATCAATAATACTAAAGGGAATATTACCAACCTTTTTTAGAACCTTGGTGGGGACTACATCTTCCTTTACAATATTAGGAGTGGGAACCTTCACTTTGGATTGATTAGTAGGTACAAAGGGTGGTCTTTGCATTGTGTTATCCTTTGCCAGCTCTATTGTCATTCTAAAAGTTGAAGCTTGATCTATCCTAGGAAGCTGATAAAATTATATTGCTCTTTTATTGGAGCACATGTTGGCTACTATAAGACCTCCACTATTAAAGAATGCCTCATCTTTACAAGTTCCATTCAAATCATCTTCTTGCCAACTTAGGAAGGTTTCATCACTTTGAAAAGGTTCTTGTGTGCTTGATTTCTAAGAGGTGGATCCTTCTTATTTTACCTATGTGTTTGTTATTTATTGCACCATCAGGGCTTAACTAATTACACCATTAGGACAAGTGTTTTGATTATGGGTCTAGTTGCATGGGCAAAACCATTCAAATTCTTGAGCCAAATTATTTTAAATAGGGACAATAGATTTGGAGGCTCTAGGTGTCAATGATGGATGAGTGTTTAGGGGTCTTGGTTATATATTCTATCCTTATTATTGATTTTTTCCTTGGTATGGTGGCCTATCCCCTTGATAACATTTTTTATTACCTTGATATGCAGGGTTAGATGGATGAAAAGGTTTATAGCTCTGAGCATATTGGATTTTTATCACCAATAACTCATTTCCAAAAATCTTGAGTAATGATTTGACCTCATAAAACTCATCTATAAGTGCAAAAGTTAAATTAGGCACTTTACTCATGGTGGGAATGAGAAAAAGTATAGGAGGGGGAATAGGGGTTATTTCTAGAAATAAGGGCATTGGTGGCAATGGCATAATTTTATCATCTTGGATCAGATAGTTTTCAGCCCTTATTAGAATATCATAAGCTCTAAGAAGCATGGTACCACCCATCAACTGAATCATCAAAGATATATCCCTATTAATGGATTTAGAATAGTATAAGAAGGCATTATTTTCAATGGGTTTAACCAACATTGAAATTAAGTTTTAGGTATTTTGGAAGTGGTTATTTGAAGTCAATCATTTGCTCATGAAGAGATCATTAGATGGTAATTAATTATTCAATTAGGGAAATGTGACCACGTTTGTCCTCAAAATGGGAACACATTACAACACCTAAGTCATCCCAAACTCAAATTGAGGTGGGGGAAAGGCATTTGTACCATTTTAAAACTTTCCCTTTAAAAGGGGAAACTAAGAGTCTGATTGCCACATTGTCTTTGACCACATTATAAATTGACAAAATATTAGAAATGTCTTGTATATGTTTTGAAGCAGTAGTGGAAGTTTCACCTATAAAATAAGGTAGGATTTTTAGTGTTGATACTGGTATATCATCATGTTGGGCTAAAATGAGTGGACTACCCATATTGAAATCTATGAAATTCTAATTTCTTGTCATTGCAGGGTGTATGGAGATTATCAGGGTAACTAAAGGGGATGTGAATAAAACTAGAGGATATAACTTAGGCTGAGTCATAACGGCTTTTATTCTCTTTTTTATAGAAATGATAATTTTAAAAATTTAGCCCTCTTACCTTTGGTAGATGATATTTTTTATTTGCTTGGTATACCTCACCCCATGCTCATGAGTTCAAAAGATAGTAGAGTCACCAAGTTCTTTAATATTCATATAAAACTCATACGATAGTTGATAATACTAGCACCAGTCTCTATGTAAATTATGGGTCCCATTGAGTGTGGTAAAAACTATTATCACATAGGGTTGTACATGTCTTGATATTGTAGCTTGTTGTGCAAATGCCTAATAAAAAAATGGAAAAAACTCCAAAGCCATGGGGACCTTGGCAATTTGAGGTTAATATCTAGAGAAGGCCAGCTTCCTTTCATTAAAATATTATGCAAATTGATAAGATATCAATTTTTCAAAAATCTCACTCTTTAGTGCTTTTTAAATCTTAAATTAGGGATTTTAAAAAGGAAAAGGGTTGAAGAAATGAAATTTTTAGAAAACTAAAAATATGGTGATTCCACCAAATTTATGTCATGGATCTAAATGCTTGCTTTAAGAACATAATGGGGTATAAAATAGATTGAGTTATTTTAAACATAGACTCATACAAATTTGAACTTAGAGGTAAATCTTAGCTATTTTTCAATAAAGGGAAAATATATTTATTTCAATGAATAACATCAAGAGGGTAAAAATTACCATAGATGATTTATCATGAAACTAAAATAAAAGATAAAGAGCTCCACAAAGATCAAATAACTCACATGACACAATGATTTCAAAGAAAATAAATGCAAAACTCAACTTTATTTCTCTCCAAAGGCTATAGCTTATAGTAAATACATTCAAAATGCAAAAAAAAAATAAATAAATCACTAACAATGAAAATTTAAATTGGGTCATGGGGTCTACCCATTCTTATACAAAATCTCTCATAGATGAGATATAGTCAATAGAACTTGAATACCCAATTTAAGGAGATCATGAAAATTTGAAACCCTCATGTAGAAGGATTGAGTCCATCCTTTATTGACATTTTTGATCTTGTGGAATGGCTAGAAAATAACATGCATTAGCTAGGTATGGTTGGAGATCTTCATGCAGGGCTTGTTGGATTATAGCTAGAAGTAACTCTCCATGTAAGAGGTGGCACTAAAAAAGAACTTGATCTTCAAGAGGAAAAGATAATGTTGAAAATAGATTTTCAAATCTCTTTTACACACAAATCCTAGCATGTAATACTAAGTGAGACTTTTCAAAATCTAAGACTTATTAATTTTACAAAAGTGGGTGTGCATTTTGATTTTATGACTTTGCACTTCTCATTCACATTAATCAAATTAGAAAGTGCAATTTTCAAATATATTTTTACAACTCCCATACTTAAAAGATATAAAGTGAAAAAATACAAGTTCTCTCTTTCTTCAAAAGTTTTATAAAAAATACACAATTATACTTTATAATTACAAATTACAATTTAAATGTCATCAAAATGAAACTACACATGATATCAAGATTATAAAATATCCAAGAAAGAGAGGGAAAATTAAGCAGTATTTAGGCTAACTTCAACTTTCTTATCACTTTATGCTCATTACTTCTCTAAAAAGGAATCAAAGGCCTTGAATATTTCTTGTATTCATTCTTCATCTAGCCCATAAGAGTAAATATTAGAAGCTACACAATCTACTTGTATGTCAAATAACTCTCTTCAAAAGGTTCTTATACCCTATATCTTAGTTTTCATTTGATCAATTACCTTTTCATATTTTATGAGCCTATGAATTAAACTTAAGACAAAAATTATGTCCTTTCCAAAATCCTTTTCAACTATAGATTTAAAATGTCCTTGTATCTATTCTACCTGGCAGAGACTATTGACATCATCCAGTGATCCACATGACATTAAATTCATCATGCCATCAATTTCATATAGCACATCAATGGATTTATCATGAGCCTCTTTGGCTCATTCAAAAGACTTTATTATTAATCTTATCTATATTTGGGCGGCCATGTGTAATTCCTCATGCTCAACATAATTCTTTAGTATATTCTTAGTGATGAAGGTATTCATGTCAATTATCTTTATTGTTATCAACTTAAGATAATACATGTTCAGAGTTTGAATCTCTTCTTCATAGCTACTAATCTATGCTTTCAAAAATTCCTACCTCTTCATGATGATACCATAATGCTTTGGCATTGTTGTGAGGGCCCTGTTGTCACTTGGGATTAGTTCCCTATACCATTATTTAGTAGCACTTCCCATGTGAGTAATATCTCGTATAGAATCAATTATTTCTTGATCTGAACTTATTGGTTACACTGCATTAGGTTGTTACAATGCTTCACTAGGCTTTATGAAATGGTTGAGTACTTTAAATAATTGACCCACCTTCTTTTTGAGTTCATCTTTGGTGGCTTTGTCATGATCCATCTTCTCAAAGAGAGAGTTAATACCTAATTACACACCATGTTTAAGTCCCTCTCTCATTTTTTGACCAAGGTGTATATGAGAGACCTGATAATACGCTACCATAATATCTCCTTTTGGTTTGTATGGTGGGAGAACCATAATTTACACAATCTCTCCCCCTTGATATTAGTAAATGTTCTTGAGAGAGTCTTGGGAGTAGATTTTGTCTTCTTTTTGACTTTTAACATACCAAAGTCGAGGGTGTTGGGGTCAATCATTGCTTTCCTCTTTTTCCCTACTAATTGGGCTAACCAACTAGGGGTAGCCTTCTATGTATCTAGCATGGTCACCAAAGAATCTACAGCTATTGTGACTACACTAACTAAAACTATGACCAAAGAACAATCCTGAGTAGATGACACTATAGGTTGTTCAGGATGTGTCTATGTAGGTTTTTCTTTACCAATATCTTGCAAACCCATTACTACACCAAGTTTTTAGGTTTATCCAAGTTCAACTTATGGAATTAGTGAAGTTGTGGAAATTGGGGAAATGGGATCAACAAAAATAGGGATTGAGAATTTGGGAATTGGTGGAAGGGTAGAAGCCAAGGCACTAAATATGTCAATTAGATGCATAGGACCACTCAGGGTTGGTGAGTTAAAAATGGTGGGTTGAGAGGAAGAAGGAATGGTAATCACTCTAGAGGTTGGAGTATTCTATGGGATGGTAGTCAAGATGACTAACTCTAAGGTAGTGTACTATTGGGAATCAATGGTGATGAAATATAAGGAACTGTGAATGGAATCAAAAGTGGGAATGGGTTAAATGGGGAAGGCAAGGTGGGGGGAAGGGAATGTGGAATAGGAATTTGGATTCCTATTATAGGGAAACCCTATGTGCTCCTTATACTTATCAATGCTACTTGCACTTGGATAATTAAGGTGAGCAGGGTGGTAGATGAAGTGGGAATAAGTGGAGGGAGTAGAGCTAAAACTTGTGATACAATGGGAATATAGGGTGGTTGAGGAGGAAAGGAAATTAATTAAGGTGTTGAATCCTATTGAACTATAGAGGTAGGAGAAGGATGAATAATGGTTATAGGGGCCATTTTTATAGGATCTATAGTAGATCCTTATATTGTTGGTGGTGTCTCCTCTATTGAAATATTTATGGGTTCATTTGAAACTTCCCCTTGTTTGGTTGACTCCCCTTTCCTATCCTTAGTATTAGTTTTTCTCTTCTTATTCTATTTTAATCCTACTGATGACACACTAGGGTCCTCTACTATTGGTGTTATACCCTTAAATTTTAATTTTAGGAGATTTTCCTTGACTCTTTTGGTCTCTCTTGTGATTTTTACCCCTTTACTCCTTAGATAATTAATGGTCTTATTAGTGACATGGGTTATTCTATCAAAAAGAGAAAATGATTCAGAAACTAACCATTTAATTGGTGGTAGGGGCTTCACGATAACTTGGATGAGGTATAATGGATCCACTCTAGAAGTATCATCTTCTAAGCTATCAAGAACTAATATCAGGTCATAATATTTTATCTACTAAAGGGACATTCTTGATTAGTCCATGGGTGAGTTTACCATAAGGGTCAAAGTATGGCCTAGACTCCAAGGTCTTTAATATTACTTGGCTCATTTTTTCTTCTAAACATTTGGCCTTGAAAAGGGTTTGACATGTATAATGGCCAATAGAAATAAGTAAGTGGATTTCTACCTTATGTCTATATGAAATAATCTTATGGGCCTCTACTAGCTACTTCATTGATTCTAATTATGACCACCTATCACTTACATAACGAGGAAGGGTGTATGGATAGCCACTAAAGCTTGCTACCCTAATGTATGAATATGTGGGGAATTGTATTTAGAATTATCCCCACTTGGTAATTTCCTATTTTGCTTCTCTAAAAAATCATTCCTTCTTAAGCTTGCTACCTAAACATAGTGATGATGTTGTAGATGAAAGCATCACTAATTATTCTAAATTATTGCTTACTAACCTAAAGGGTGAGGTTTAGATAGTAGTTGTACACTCTTGATATTCATTTAAGTACTTCATTTAGGCCTAGGAATAATATCCTCTTAGCCAAGATATAAACAACATATGATGTCATGTGAAACTTATTAGAGGCTTAACTTCCAATAATTATTGATGGAGAGAATCATTGATTAACTATGCTGAATGTATATATTGCTTATTCTCTTATATAGTCCAAATGTATTGATACATCCATTGTTCATAGCATTGGGCATCAGGGCTACCAGTGACTCTATGTAGTAATATTATAACATCTCCCACTTCTTCTATGAAATCAGACCTATACATTATTTTAGGAAATATGGTATAAGATTGCATAGGGGTCTTTAGCCACTAATTATTGATTATTTTCTGACATTTGTCTCTCTTATCGTCATAGAATTTGGTAAATGTTTGGTGAGTTATATCTTAATAACTCTCAAACTCAGGAATGGAAAATACTATATTGATGTAATTAGGATCAAGGTCCAATATTTTCTCTCCTTTATAATTATATACTTGTCTTCTATCAGGGTCATAATGTTGAGATATTATTAAGATGGGACTATGAATAGTCAAAGGGAAATTTATATCTTATAGAATTCTAGAGTCATAAATTCTTTGTATCTAGTCATTCTTTAAATCTACTTTGATCCTAGTCCAAAAGTCTCCTAGATCAATATGACCTATGTCTATATCATTAATGTCCATGAGGTTAGATTCTAGATAAGAAACTAATTTAGGGCCCTCTAATTTTAACTTCATCTCTTTAAGAGGCATGGGGCTCATAGAAAAATCCTCTAAATGGCCAACTATAGAAGTTGGTAGAAGCTGAAGGTGCTTAGAGAATGTATTTCTCTTGATAGAATTTGGAGGTGTTTGGAGCACTTCTAGTGTCTACAGTGTGTGTGAACTAGAATTATTTGATGGAGGTGGGATGTGCTTAAGGTAGGTCCACCTTCTATGATTCTTTAAGGGTGTTAGGTTCTTGATGAAAGTGGGAGGTGTTTGAAGCATGTCCAATAACCATGGTGTATTAGGGGAAAAGGGATCTTGGGGAATATTCTCTGATGAAAAGTATTTATGGATATTCAATTTACAAAAAAATGAGAGGGGAAGATAAAAACTAGAAACACAACCTGGCCAAAAACCCTAGATTCTTTGGGTTACATTTAGGAAATAGTAAAATAATTTTCTTATAATAGACAAACCCTAAAATACTAAATGACAACTACTACAAACTAGATTTTTAAAAGGAAAAACCCTAAAAATGAGGAAACCTCAAAACTCAAAATAACTCTACAAAAAAAGGAAGCTTGGAATAGAATATTGAAATAAGAAGTACTATTTTTTTCATGTAAGTGATGTGGCTTTGAATTTGTAGTCACTATCTCTTGGGGTATAGTCCATACGTATGAAGTGTGAGAGTTTGTGGTGAAGGTGAAAATGATAGGAGCTCAAAATGCATTTAGTAAATTAAAACAATGATAATCCTTTGTAAAATACCTTGTCTTTTATAATAAAACCCTATAATTAATATGGATAATGTTGGTAGGTGGTAGAAGTGGGACCTATTTGGATTAGGTCCACTCTTCATTATGTAAATTTGCTTGGTGGGAGGTGAGGGTCATCATGCACTTTCATGTTGTAAAAAATGTGCAATGTGCATTTTGAGCTCTGATTCCTATGGAAATATTTTAAGTTGGATGGGTAAAGGTTGGACATGCTTAAGGTAGGTCCACCTTTTGTGGTGCTTTAATGGGTTAGTTAGGAATGGAGTTCATCTTACACTTTGCACATTATAAGACATGCAATGTGTACTTAGGTATCTACTTCCAATGGAAAGGGTGAAGGTGTGATAGTGGAGGT
This sequence comes from Torreya grandis, assembly GCA_037957365.1. NCBI lineage: Eukaryota > Viridiplantae > Streptophyta > Pinopsida > Cupressales > Taxaceae > Torreya > Torreya grandis. Next base: position 134,638 of record JARHVA010007839.1, read on the forward strand.
TAGACCTACCTTGAGTAGGTATAGTCTCTATGGGGAGGTCTAGTGATTAGTAGGATTCAAAACCCACCATGCACATTACATGTTTTATAACATGAAATGTGCATATCAAGCTCTGAGCTTTGTTAGATAGGTGCATGGTAGGATTTAGAACCCACCATACATATTTTATGTTTTAAAAATATGCAAAGTGCATGAGGAGTTTTGAATTCTACTATCTTTGGGTTTTGGTGCTTTGTAGGTCTCAAAACCCATCAAGCATTTTGCAACGGTTAAATTTGCTCCTAAAATTCTAGATTTCATGAGGTAAGGGAAGATGGACTATTAGGGGTTTTGAGGGTTTTAAAAAAAAATCAAATGGGTTTCCTTTAAGTTACTAATGTAATGAGATTTTTTGGGACAAAAAATCTCAACAATATCAAATGAAGAACTTATGTATCTATGTAAATGCCCCCAGTGGGTAGATAGTATCAAATCTAGATATGTGTAGTGGACCTGAGTCCTATATCAATCTAAAATCCCTCTACAATAATAAGTGAAGCATTTATGTATGATAAAAATTGACTATACAAAGATAGCTAGCATATGTAGTGTTTGGAAAATATAAGAGATATAAACATGGTAATGCATACAATTTATAATTTGTATTTTTGAATAAATATTTGAATATTTTTGTGTTTTGACATACTATATTATTTTTGTATTTTATGGATGTAGTTTATGTAAAAGTAACATGAAAATTAAACTATATACAAGGAACAAGAAATAAGGAAACTATGTACAAGAAGTGAGGAACATACTAACTAATGAATCTCATAGGAGTCTCACTATTAATGTGACCTATGTCAAATAAAGGAATAATAATAATGTGTGCTCTATTAAAAGGTAATTGAGGTCGTATAACCTATTTTACTGAGTGATATATAGCTATCAATTCCTATGAAGTGGTGCTCGGAATCTATGAAGCTGATTGGGGTGTCCTATGAACTGTAGGGGTCTTAAGGACCCATCTAGTAGAATATGTTGTATATGGTATGGGTGCTCTATAATGAGAACTATAATAACTCAATAATAATAATCTTAGAATAAAAGGAGTAGAGGGAGGCCCTCTATAATATACAACATATCTTTGATGTAGGTGTCTCTCTAATAATGGTCTCCATGGGAGAGTATGCATATGTGGTAACAATATAGGAGTAGACCTCATCTACACTAGTGAATAAACTAAACTTTTTGGTGTATTGATGGGAAATGTGATTGAACTATAATTGGTAGATATGGTGTGACTTATTACGGGACAAGTAAAGGATAATCATATGAAAGACACTCAATTGTGATCACCTAATTATCATGTATATATTTGAGGCATCTATGCACGGTAAATGGAATGGCTCATATATATTATATCCATGAACTACTCAATAAAATTTCAAATGTGCCTTTACTAGGTAATACTAATGATCTAGTGGCCATATGTGCTCATCCAACCTATTATGGAATTATAATATCCCTAATAGAGCTCTGGATATGGCCATTAAAACTATGAATAACTATGTTGGTAGGATAAATGCCCTGCTTTAAATAACCCAAATTCTATAGAAGTATGATAGTGCACATGTTAATACTTGAGCCATTTTCAACCATAACACTTTGAATAGGATGATGATCAATGTAGGCTTGTATAAAGAATGCATATAAATTTAAATCATCATCAACAATCTCCTGCTTTGATAAAGTGATGAGTGGTCTAACTAGCACTATAGTATGATTCAAACCAATGATATTATGTATGGGGTTTACATCTTCTATAGTAGTGTGATATGATGCCATTGGTGGATGCGACTAATATTTATAGTGAACACCTAAAGTGACCCTAACTCATTAGTTATATACTTTAGAAATGGATCTAAGAATATTTTCAATTCTTTAGGCTCCATTTGTTGAACTTTGGATACCTATGTGGGTGTACCCACATCAATGATGTTGGCCTCTATCAAATCTTATATATTATATTTCAAGGTGATGTATTAGTTTGCAGTATTTCTTGATGCCCTGTGATAGTTTCAAAAATGCATTAGAATCATATCTCTTTGGAAGAGGTTGTGCCATATAAACCTATTTTATGGGAGGGAGAGATATGACATTGCATTTTAGGAGCTACTATAAAACACATGCTAGTGATTTTGGAAGTTTGGTAAAAACTCTCCATGGAGGAGCTGATAAAACCAATCCAGGAGATGCATATGAAGTTGTGTTAATTATGGCCTTTGGATCACTCTTTTTTTTCATTGGCCCTTAATTTATATGGATTCTTATTATAACTCTTAGTAGTAGACTTTTATCTAGCTATGTACTTTAATTTTCCCATAGAGAGAAGCTTGACTTCCCTTTCTTTCACTTTGTGGCATAAATCTATGAAGGTTGGAAACTTCTTGAACAAGATATATTCATGGAATGTTAGTAGTAGGCTTTGTTTGAATATGTCTTGGATATATTTATCTTCTATGAAGTTATTCATCTTTTCCAATATAATTTTATTTTATAAGACATATTCTATAATAGGCTCATTGGATTTTTGCTTCAGTTGTGCTACTTAAGCATATGACATCTTATCACTAATGTTAATTGAAAAGTGTACTAAAAACATATATGTTAATGAATTAAATGTAGTGATAGACTAATTTAGAATATCATAAAACCAATGTATGGAATAGTCCTTTAGACTGTGTGGGAATAATTTAGTAAGGAGCTAATCATTGTACATATAGTCCAAACATACTATGTAGAAAGATTGTAGATGGTGATCTAGTTCACCCTTACCATCATACAAGGTAAGCTTAGGTGCCATGAATTTTGATGGAAAAGGATTTTTCATTATGTGATGTTTCAAAGGTGTATATAAAATAACATGAGAATCCAAGGAATGTGTTGGCTTGGTAGCTCCCTACTTGAGATGTAACACCTTAGCCTACAAAAAAATAAATCTCATGTATAATGGATTATACATCTGGAGAGGAAGAACTATCCATAGGAGTATAGCTACTACTGAAAGTTATCAAGTTAAAATAGGTTATTATACAAGTTGATTTCCACCCAAAGTAGTTGTAATAATTTTATTATCTAGGGGAGAAAAATATTGACCATTTTTTTTTTGTTCTTTATTTTCATTATGGCTTGTAAAATTTGTGCATGATCATGGGGTTGTTCCCTAAGTCTATCTCTAAAAATCTATATAATATCATCCTTATTGACTATAATATTTTCATTATTAAGTGGGGGAAAGTGTTCTAATGCACATCTTGTATATCATCTTGATTTTAATTATATTTCTCATCTTTAGATGCATTGAAGTCCACATAATCAGGGTGTGAAGTATCAATGATGGGAGTTTTAACTGGTCTTTTTTATATAGTATAATCTTGAACATAAGGAATATGAGTATGTTAAATATGATTGTTGCTAAGCTTAACACTTCTTCTTAAGGGAAGAGAGATTTTTTAGATGGTATATAGTAAACAAAGTGAGAGAGGGATACTAAAATAAAATGTATGAAATCTAAAAAGATTAACACAGCCAATGAAAATAGGAAAAAGAAGGATACAAACCATAGTAGCATCTAGGGTTAGGGTTTGAGTATTATTTGAAGTAAGTCAAGTTCACCAAATATTATAAATTTTGAGGGTTTAATAGATGTAAATCCTAGGTTCCTAAAGGTCCAAGTATAGTAATTTAGGGTAAAAATATGCAATAAATATAGCTATTGATTTAAAATGTAAGCAAGTATTTAGTTGTAAATTGACTAAGGTTAGAGATATAGAGGTTATAAACTAGGATAAAGGCTGATCTAAGTGTCATAGATAGGATTCAAGTGTTAAAACCCTTCTTAGACATTTGTGCCCTAATTGGATAGTAGCTCTATGTGTTGTTAGTGTCCCTATTTTGATGCTAGTATCCTATGTGCATAATTGTTTTAAACTTTTGGGTGAACCTCTATCTGGGTCTGCCAACCCTATTCTTATGCGCATGAGTTCTTAATCTCTATAGATGACATATTTTGACTAATTTTATATGTAAACCCTAAACCTCCATGTTAATAAGGAATCTACTTAGCACAAGTAATAAAGTGGGTTTGTTAGTGGTACACTAGACATCCTCAATAGCCCACTATGATGAGATTTGCCTATATATCAATACTCAAAATAGGGATCAAGCTTGATGTAGTTATCCCCACCTAAGTTATGGTGTAAGTTCATGTGAAATTAGTATGAATTATAGCTTGAGTACTTTTAATGTGATTGAGACTAGAAACCTACTTAATTTATGCTTAGGAATGTTGTACATGGTTGTATGTAGAATTAGGGTAGAATAGGGATTAATAACCTTGATTTTGCATAACTTGTTCTAAGTTTATTTGTGTAATTTATATATGATTTCCATCTAATGGATAAAGGGATAAAAGTCATGTATATATATTTTTATAGTGCTTGTGCAAGTCTTAAAATAGGTCTAGGATAACCCTATATAGTTTCTCATTTGAAAAGATATCCATTAGTAACAAAAGGATGGAAAAGGATAATAAACCCAAAACTAGGACACTAGCACCATGGGGCACTATTGCCCAAATTATGGTACTAGTGTCTAGGTGGCATAACCTGAAGCAGTAAGGGTTAGGATGTTAATGTAAGGGTTTGGGACTACTTTAAGGATGTTTAGGTATGTGTGTGGCCCACATGAAGGATGGATAAGTGTTTAAATAGTCCCTAAGATAAGTCTAAGGTTAAGATAGGGATGGGTGGTCTCATGTAGCACTCGTTTCACTCAAGTTTCATTTTAAGTGATTATAGTGTGTCTCAAACCAATTTAACATCTAAAACCAAGGTCAAAACTCATTTTTAAAGTATAGATCTAGGCATAGCTAGTTTACATTTGAGCCCTGCTTATCACTTAGTCTTGAATGTTTACTCTTTGCTCTTAGTTTGTTACTTAAGATTGACTTCCCAAATTTTTTGTAAAAATGTGACTAGATTCATTTATTTATACCATGGTCAAGTTTTTCTTAATTCCATGTGCCAATATTAATCCATGTTTCCATATCACATGTTTAAAACTATTTACCTTAGATCAATTTTAAGTTTTTACCTCAACCATTTTATTTCCAAGTCTACCTTTGTGACATTGGCCAAATATCTAGCATTATTTTCATGATTTATACCTAGATCAATTTTAATTTCACACTTATACCTAGACATATTCAAATTACATGTTAATTAAAACCATTTCAAACCATAACCAAGTACCTATTCCAAGTCATGTTTCATTTCAAATTAGGACCTATTCCTAGACCAATGTCATTTTTAAACCTGTACCTAATTTCAATTTAAACCATTTCTTAAACCAAACCAAATTTACATGTGCTAAGTTATATGTCTTAGGTGACCACATTCAAATCCAAACCTTTTCAAAACATCAAGTATTTTAACCAACTTGCACAGTTATGTCAAATCAGGGTTTATTTTTAACCACATTCTAATCTAATCAAATTCATTTTTATCCCACTTAGACCATGTCAATTAAATCCATTTAATTACCTAGACTTTAAGCCATGTTGATTGTCATATGAAAAAACCACCCTTATTTGGGCCAATTATCGAGACCAAGTTTTTCCTCTTCAAAGTCATGCCAAGTACCAAGATCAAGACCATCCTATTTGGACTAATTATAACTTTATGGACCAAACCTTTCAAACCAATCATGCCACTAAGTGAAAAATTTACCTAAAAAATCCTTGACAGTCATCTTTTATCAATTGGTCACAACAAACATAATTGTGTGTCCACATACTTAACCTTTTGGTGAAAAAGATCTCAAACCTCCCTGGTACCAAACATATGAATATTACAAGTATCATGGGATTCAAGGCCATTCACTTAATTGATGTGTGAATTTCACACATGTAAAAACCTTTATTAACAATGGGGATATCATTATTAATACATAACCACACCAATCATTACCTTATAAAGCCCACCCATATAAGCCATTTAGTGCTTTGCCAACTCATTTTCAAATCTAATTTGACAAATGGCTTGTTGATAATAGAGATGTGGCCCTTTTAAAAATGTTGAAGGCTAGATCCAGCTTCCCATATAAATTTCCTAAAGAATTATTTAATAATATTTTTTAAAAACAAGAAATACATCTAATAATCAAGCTAGTCTTTGAGCTAAAATATATTTCATCATTTCCTCTCCATACACCATCATTAGATTATGTCATGATAAAGTATAAAAATGTGTCTAAATCTAATATTTTATAACCAATAGTAAGCTAAGGCCAAGATAACCAACTAATAATCAATGTTTTTGTTGAAACACCTATTCATGATGAGTTAACCTATGATAAATCAACCTATGACCCTTTCCCTTTCTTAGAGGAGCCTAACTATGACAAGCCAATCTTTATGGAGTTGTCTATTAACCATTGCCCTATCTTTAAGGAGTTTCACTTTGATAAGCTAGTCATTTTTCAGCCACCTTTAGACTAGTCCCTTATCTTTGATAAGCCTCACTTTGACAATCCATTCTTTATTGAGTCACTCTCTAACCATTACCTTATCTTTGAGTAATCTCAATTTAACAGGCCAATCTTCATTGAACTCCTATTAGATGGGCCTATTTTTGAATAACCCATTATTTAAAAATAGGCCATTACTCATCTAATACCAAACATTCAACATAACATCTTTATTGTTACACCAAAAGAAGAATCAACATTAAAGTTAGGTTTTAATTTAAAAAATATATCATATTTAACATAAAAAGTAGAATCAACATCAGTCTCAACATTGGATTGAGAGTCCCTTGAGTCAGACTTAGTTTCAGAATCAAAATATATTAGTGGATGTTACAACATTGGTTACACACTCCTTGTATATTAGTTTGAATATATTTGTGATCCTTCCATGGTTTTTGGGAATGTTTACTTCAACATCAACATAAGTTATCCTAGTATATTCTAAAAGGGTTGTGATACCTTTTAACATTCCAATATCATTCCATTTTCCCTTGATATTATTAATCAACCTAAACATTATATTAACATTCCACCTCCCATAAGTGTTGATTGGGACTGATAGAATCACACATTGTTAAATTGTATCCATGGTGACATATTAATTATAGAATATTAGGGGGACCAAGACCACATTCATGTAGAAGAAGAATAATCTCCTAGTGAAACCTTTTTAGAGGTGCTAGGGGGTAATCAAAGTACAAAATCATCATCTTATAATGAAACCTTGTTTGAGGAACTAAACAAAATCAAAGAAGTTAAAATTCAACATTCCTTAGTGAAACCTTCTCAGAGTCTCTGCAGGGCAATCGAGATAAACTTATTGGTGAAAACATATTTGAGATGCCAATAGTCTATCAAAATAGTTATTCATTGCTTCATGAATAAATTATTGAATATAACAATAGTGCAACTTCCAATCTATATAAATTTTTTATGGAAGCATCTCTCAAGCCCAAATAATAGAATAATTTGGTGGTCCTATAGAGACCATATTCAAAAGTCTTTAACCCTGCCAAAACAAAAATTATGTCAAATCCAGAATCAACAACATTATATATGATTGGAAATCTCAATATTCATTTGTTACCAACCATTATGATCCATTTGTCTATTCTAGACCTATATTACATTTCTAAATAAATTTTTTTATCCAATGTTTATCCTTATTTACCAACTTTCATTTATAGAGGCTACAGAGACATCTTGTCTAAAATTTTGGATGAAATAAAATTAACACCTAATGAAGATCACAATAGTGTTATTAAAATCCAAATAAATAGTAATATCTTGATAGATTAGTTATTTATAAGGGGTGTGGGATATCAATTTAAACAATTGACTATTTAGATTTTATCATATGATGATTAAGATCAACATCTCCCCATTATTAGGAATAATAAAATCATAAATTGACATTTCCCTTAAATTGAAATTTTCCTTTCCTTGTCATTATCCTTGCCTTACCCTTTGCCTTGCCTTACCATTCTTTCATACCTTTCCACAATGACCTACCATTTTTTATTGCCTTGCTATTATTTCATGCCCTATTTATACACTCTCACCATTTTGTGAGAAACCTAAGCCCATGCTCTTACCATTTTGTGAGTGGTATATTTTCAATCTCTAATGAGTTAAGATATCCCAAAAATTATAAAAACATTCAAAACATTTCAAAAACATAAACACTTGAAATGACTTATAATATCCTAGAGATATATGAATCCCTAAAATTCAAAAACATTTTTATTGTCCTAAACCTAGTCAATAATATTCAATCCTCTCACTTTGGGGGACCTTATTCCATATGATAATTATTTTTTAAAACATTTAGATGTGTCTTGAGAAAATACACTCTCTAGGGGAAAATTCATTATTGGTTCCAGTCCATTCCCTTATCATTGGGTTATGACCTTCCCTTTACATGTATCCTTGCTTAGGGGCACCATAAAATTCACACTTTTAGAACAAGCATCTTTTGGCGTGTAGCCTTCCTTTTGCATGTATTCTTGCTTAGGGGAACCATCCAATCCACACTTTCAGGCTAAGCTCATAGATTTTAACCTATTAGGGTAAAATCAAAGTGTGTAGCTTATATCAAGATATATTATCCCTGCATGTCATTCCTTTGCATATATCCTTTCTTGGTGGCACCATATGTTTATCATTCTATTGAGTCTTCATATGTATATACTGACTTGGTTTATACTATGATGCTTTCTATTACTTTTATCTTTTCATTATCATATTACCATTCCATACATTACCATTTACCTATTCTCAAACTTGTTTTTACCTTTTTAGATGCTTCATTGTAGGGAAAAAATACATTGACTTGAGGTCCTTTAGGAATATGTAGGTAGCACTCAATTTACATTAAGATCAGCATGGTCACCCTAATTTTATACACTCTCTCTATTTTATGAGTTAGACCATTTTATATCTCATAATTCTCTATTGAGTTGAGATACCAAAAAAACCCCAAAATATTAGAAACATTTTCAAGAATTCATCTCTATAGGATGAACTACATTGACTTGAGGTCCTTTGGGACTATGTCATCCATGATAAATTTATATTTAGGTCAGATCAGTTACCCCTTATTCCACACTTTCACCATTTTTCAAGTATCCTAAACCACACTCTTGTTTTGTGAGTTAGCCCATTCTATGTCTTGTAATTCTCCATTAAGTTAAGATGCCTAAAAAACCCAAAATCATGCATATATGATATAAAACTCCTAAAAACGCATTCAAAATTAGGATATTTATTTTGTATCCATGCCATTCAAGATGTGTATCTCCTAGTCGACATATATAACTAAAGTGTTCACATGGATCCCATCATGACCATTTCTATTTGCCTATTCTATTTTCTAATAGTTTTTCATCCCATTTTCAAGAGAATTACATTTGGCTTAAAATTTATGTTGGACCTTGTATGAATAGGACTATGTAGACAACATCTACTTGCATATCACATTTGGAGTTAGCTCAACCACCCCTTCCTTATTCACCTATTCCTCATCGACCATTCTAATAGTGTTATTCCATATAACCTAGGGGCCACCTATATTGTCCTAACTTTTTCATTTTTTCCTATGACCTAGGTAAAACCCTTTTTTATCAAGCATAACACTTCTATTAAACATGCAAAAATATTTAGATTAGGTTGTCTATTTATTTTGTTTGAACTCATTTGTTTAGTGATTGCTTTAGCTTAGTTGTTTGTTTCATGCACATTAGAGTAATTTTTTATTGCTTTATAGTTTTTATTTTTGAGTGTTGTGTATCTAAAGGTAATTAGTTTACACTCGAGTCTTTCTTACAACTTGGGCTTGATTTTTTTAATTTTTGAATTTATATTTTGTTGTTGTGCCTCCTTTCCCCTCGATTGTCATGGGATTATTACACTTTATTTACACTTATGTCTTGATTAATCATATCTTGTACTTGAGTTGTGAATTTGTGTTCATTCCTACACTTAGTTTATTGCATTGTATTCACTTATGATTTGATTTTTCATATCTTACATCTAAGTGATTTGTATTTTCATTTAAACTAAGTTATCCATACTTAGGATATACATTATTATTATAGTTATCTATAACTATTGTGTTGATTTAAATATTTTAGGGTTATGGAGTTTAAGCCCTAGATTATTAAAGGTATGAGTATAGTAAATCAAGGTATAAATATTTAATAAATATAGAAAATAATTTTTAATAGAATTGAATTAGTTTGAACTTTCTAAAAATAATAATAAATGATGTAAATAAGTACTTAACTAGAAAGTGACTGAGATGGAAGCTATGGATGTTACAAACTGGGACATGACCTAATATGAGTGTCATGGATATGATGTATGTATCAAAACCCTTATTTGATGGTATTTCCCTAATTATATAGTAGTACTAATGGTATTAGTTTCCATATTTTAGTGCTAGTGTCCTTTGTATAGAACTATTTTGAGCTTTTAGGTGAACCTATGTCTAAGTCTGCTAAGCATGTCCTATATGCATGAGTTTTAATTACCTATAGGTGAACTATTTTGATTGATTTTTTATGTAAACCCTAAGCTTCCATATTACTAGGGAATTCACTTAGAATAATTATAAAAGTGAGTTGTTAGTGGGGTAGGTTGGGCATCCTCAACACCCCATTATGATGAGATTTGCCTACATACCAATACTCTGAGGAGGGATCAATCTTGATGTAGTTCTCCCCACCTAAGTACTATTATAAGTACAAGTGAATCTAGTATGAATGTTAAATTGAATGATTTGAGTGTGTTTGAGACTAGAAATGTGAGTAATCTAAGCTTAGGAATGTTGTAGATGGATGTATGCATAAGTAAGATAGAATAGGGATTGATAACCTTGATTATGCATAACTTGTTTTGAGTTTATTTTTGTAATTTATATCTGATTTCCATATAGTATATTAATGGCTAAAATTCATGTATAAATATTTTTATAGTGTTTGTGTAGGTCTTAAAATAGGTCTATGTTGACCCTAGTGGTTGTTGATTTGAACAAATATTTGTTAATGATCGAAGTAGGAAAATGACAATAACACCCAAACTAAGACACTAACACCATTGGCATTACTATCCAAATTATGGTGCTAGTGTCTAGGTGGTATAACTTGAGGCACTAGGGGTTTAGATGATGAAGTGAATGTCTTGGATTGCTTTAGGGATGCATGTGGCCTACATGAAGGCTAGATAAGTGTCTAAATATGCCATAATATAGGTCTAGGGATAAGCTAGGGATGGGTGGTCTCAAATAACACTCTTACTACTCAAGTGTCACTTTTAGATTATTATATTTGACTCCTTTTTATTATAGAATTGAATCAAAGTGAAATGACAATGATAAATGAAAAATAAGCTTACCTAGACTTACCTAAGAGGCAAAGCCTATGAATATGGATCTAAGTATGTAAAACATGCTTTATTGCATGCCCTATAAATGAAACATGTATAGATCAATCCTTACTTAAGAGATACCAAAATCAAAACACAAAACTAAGTAAATAGATTAAAAAAGAAGAAAAGAACAATACACTTCATTGGGTATGCAAACCAATGCATAGTCTTAGTGTTAACTTATGTGTATGCATGTAGATAGTGGTCAATCAATGAATAAATTGGATTGAACTAATGGCTTGATCAGTCCCCACATGTGAGTGGCTCAAGAACTAAATCCATTTTTGAATCCATCATTTCCCACCCCTTCTTGGTGGATTATGATCTGTGAATAGCTTGGATTGGACTGACAGTGTGTCCAACCCTCTCATGTAGGTGGCTCAAGAACTCAAGTAGACTATGGCTCCATCATTTCCTACCCATGTATAGTAGATACATATGAAATTAAAATTATGTGGTCTAACTAAAAATATATAATTATAATTAGAAATTTATATATCGGCTCTACATCCACTTGGGAAATTTGAAATGTAAATTGGCTCTAGGCTACTTGAGAACATTAGGTGACTCCAAGTCATTTAAGAATGCCAACCACTATAGATGGAGTAAGGAATCAATCTAGTGTGTAAATTATAACATGGTTTCTAGTGTGTATAATGTAGAGAATGACATGGAGTTTATCATTCCATATGATCAATTGGTGCTTAAGTGAGCATATGGAAATAATGTGTCATGCACATGCCCCTAAATCTAATATCTGATTATATGGATTTTAGATTAAATTATAATAATTTGTATTTAAACATCTAAATTTAAATGGGAATGATCATGCCACTCATTATTCCCATAATATGATCAAATTGGTATGAATCTAAGCTAATCTAAACCAAAATCGGTAATTTATAACTAAACCTATACAAACCTAGACTATACCTGTTATACTTTTATGGTCAATCTAGAATTTATTAAAATTGAGGCTAATAGATAGTAGTGCCATATTTTGGATAGTAATGTTGGTGGTGCTAGAGTCCTAATTTGGGCACTAATGTCCAACTATTTTAATTTATGTGAAATTAAAATTGGTCTCTATGTCACTATTTCCCACTATTTTTTCCTAAAACTAATTTCTATATTTTGTCCCTCTGTGCTGAAAACTATACTCTAAGTGCATTCTGATAGCCCATATTTTGAGGCAAGTTATTAAACCTATGAAATAACTATACTCAAAAGTAAAATATCTATAAAATGTGTGTTAGCCAGAGCATATATGATATTTAAATAATAAACCAATATAATGTGCATAAATGACATTAGAATGTAAGATAATATAAGAACAAGCTTGTAGTGTATGATGTATGTTAGATCTATAATTTACAAGGCCATCAAGATAGATATCATAATGCATATAAACAAAAAATATGACTAATAACTAAGTGGCTACCTAGGGGGATGGGTCATGATGTTCATCATAGCACCCAATTAGGAAGGGGAGATGTATGGGGTCCCTCATGGCATCTAAAATTTGAGTGTAAAATATTCAAAAGATAAGTGTCATGGTCATGATGAATACAAGAAAGCATGCATACAACACACATGAGGCTTGAAAATTAGGCCAAGGAGCCATAATATAAGGGACATGGGCACATTTCACTAAATCTAATAAATCAAGACATATAAGGACATGCTCAAATGCCCACATACACAAACACTAATCAAGTTGTCTTAGAACCACATGAAAGGACATGTTCAAATATCTACATACATAATCAATAAGGCACACACAAAGACATAAGAATATGTCCAAAGAATATATACAATGAAAAGAAGTGACATAGAGCCATATAAGAATGGCATATTCAAATTTCATTGAATAAAAGAAGCATAGATACACAATCAAGTCTAAACTAGGAAAACTAGAAATAAAAGTATGCATGAACATGTGATACAAGTATGTATAAGAGAAAAGATGTACATAAGTTGGGTCTAGAGTAGTAGTAGTCAGTAATGAATTTGAGTAGTGTAAGACGATCAATATCAATATATAATAGTGATAAATCTATGATGTAGAGTTTATAAATATGTAACCTGGTAATTGAAACTATGTATTGAAACTATGAATGTATCAAATTAATAACCTGTGTATTTGTGTATATTCACCCAATGGGTATATATTAGTAAATATAGATCTATGTAGTGGACTTGGGTCTTGTAAGTATCTATGAATACTCGATAAGAATAATTAATTCATGTATGTGTGATAAAAAATATGCTAAGTTAAATAGCATATGTAGTACCTAGAATGCATACAATCTATACTTTATATTTTTTGAGTAAATATTTGAGTGTTTTTGGGTTTTGAAATATTATATTGGTTTTGTATTTTATGTATATAAGATATATACAAGAAACATGAAAATGAAACTATATATAAGGAGTAAGAAATAAGGAAACTATGTACAAGTAGGGAAGAACACACTAGCTGATGAGTCTCACAAGAGACTCACTATCAAGGTGTCATGTATCAAACAAAGGAAGAATTATCATGTGTGATATGTGAAAAGGTATATGTTGTCTAGGGATCAAATATTTAGAGTTATCTATATTTGATACAACCTATGGAGTAGGGCTAGGAATATGAGAAGTTGACTAAAATAGCCTATGAACTATGCTCTAAATCTATGAAGTTGGTTGAACTAGCCTATGTTATATGGAAAACACTATCTTAATCTTGATGGAATATGAAATAAGTGACCATAATACTCATGTTATGTAGGTTTAATAATATCCTCTATAGATAATACTAATTATGGTGTACTATTAGTAAATAGATTTGTAAACTCTATAGAAAATATCTTAATTGGCTGTCATATTGAAACTATATTTTATTATGCATCATGTCTTGTAAATATCTTAATTTGTTATTGAAAAGAAACTATGCTCTAATATATATGATCTCTACCAAATATCTTAATTAGTTATTGTATTGAGACTATTCTATGATATCTTTGATTGTTTCCAAATATCTTAATTGGTAGGTGAACTAAGACTGTGCTTTGATCTTTGTGATTATTGCCAAATATATTAATTGGTTGTGATAATGAAACTATGATTTGATCTCTATGATTATTTTCAAATATATTAATTGATTTCAAACTAAGACTATGCTATGATCTCTATGAATTTGTTGCCATCTCTGAAAAATATATGGTACATGAAATCTCACATAAGTATGTGTCCTGAAAACCACATGGCTCATATGATGAGTAGCCAATGGTTCCTTAAAAGGAACATCTTAGGATAACTCACTCATAGGATAGTGTGATCAATAAGAGTATAGAGACGAAGATCTTGATTCCCTCTGTGTAAATGCTATAATTCCATTGTCAACATATTGGTCAATACAATCTCAGCGTGCATAATAGTTATTATTTGAGTGTCTATTTATCTAATGAAAATTTCAATATGGTTTATTATGTATACTTTTCAAATGGTATGATGGATGGTGATGAGTATAAGGAATAGTGATCATCCCCCTATTTATTAATGTGAATAATATGTCATGAAGATTATCTCTATCTAAAAATTGTATGGCCCCACTACTAGTTTCATATGCTTTATCCAGTATAAGAGAATATTTGTAAAGTGTCTATTTGCCTTTATTGAGTATTTTGATTGGTTATTCCTATTCCAATTTTTCCTTAATCATAGGTGGATTAGGTGTTTTTACCATATTATATGACTATGACTATGAGAGATCTAAATCTAAAACTGTATCTGAATGTGTCTTAACTAGTCCCAATTTTTTATCTAATCCCATAGTTGTATAACATAAATGTTTGAGTGATTTAGATGTCTAGTATAATAATTTATCATTAAGAGTAATAATAAGGCCTTTATAAAAAATGAATTTTACCTCTAAATATATTATCAAGTAGATCAATTGATGCATAACTATTTTGAATCTTAGAATGTATTAATTTACGATTTTTGAATGGCCCTAGTGTAGTGAAGGCAACCTCTCATATGTGAATTGAGGTCCCTTGTTCTGAATATAATGCATGAGAAATACCTCTTATAACTCATCATGTGTATAGTGAACTAGTAGGGAGTGAATTATGAAACCATTCTAATGCCCGACCATCTAGAATCTTGGGAAACAATTGTAAGAGAACCAAACTACTAGTGTCATGTGCCATAGCTTTCCTATAAGCTTCAAGATGCAAGTATGGATCTCTATGTCTATCAAAATTTGGTAATGCTGGTATTTTAAAATTTGATGGAAATATTTCATTGAAAATTCTATGTAGGATGGGATTGTTATGGATGGAATTGGAATCCTCCCATGAGTGATGTGCTTTAATTTCTAATGTGAGATGGTGTACTTATTATTTTAAAGCACCCAGAACATGCATCAAGGATATTACTATTGTCAACCTAGAGTTGTACCCTAAATAAAAGACATGCTAAAATGGCCAATCCTCTCTCTGGTTGAAACAATGGGATCTTCTCATGAGAGTGGGTGCCTCAATGGTGAGAAGAACCTCTAGAGAATTCTGGTTCCTATAAGATGTATCAATGGATATCTACTTTGTGCTGAAAATCTACCATGGAAAAGGGAGAAAGAAAATTGAAAGGGAAATCCTACCTAATGATGGTGATACACCAAAACATTGATCCACTCTACTTGGAACCTTGAACACTAAATCAAACAAGGGAAAAAGAAGACCTTTGATTTCAATTGATCACTATGCATAAATATTTCATGAGAAGGTTCAATCCAATAACCAAAACATGAGGGAAAATGATAGAGAAAGGTTTGATACAAGACACTTTACAGCCACCTAACATCCACTTATAGCTTTAGAAAAAGACATATA
Source organism: Torreya grandis (assembly GCA_037957365.1). Taxonomy (NCBI): domain Eukaryota; kingdom Viridiplantae; phylum Streptophyta; class Pinopsida; order Cupressales; family Taxaceae; genus Torreya; species Torreya grandis. Next base: position 151,011 of record JARHVA010007839.1, read on the forward strand.
GAACGCTGAACATGACTTGTATAATATGATAAGCTAGCAACTAGGTATGAATCAAAATTTGGGAAGGGAGAGAAATCTACCACATATGCAAATTGTTGAATGAATATACACTATGCCAATACTTGAAATTTGAAATTAAAGTACTTATATTGATTGAAGAGGTTTCACAACTCACCAATGGTAGAGTGTGGTCTTGCCAAGAGAGGGATACAATTCAAGGCTGAAAAGCCAACTTATATAGAAAATTACAATAGCCAAGAGTTGGTATTTGAAAAAATAAGAGAGAGGCTAAATCCATCCAACTCAGCCTTTACAAAAAGTCTATTTGTCTTGCATGAATCTCCTGGCATTAGATGAAATGAATGGTGAGTTTTTTGAAATTCAAAATCTTATCATGCAAAAGTGCTACACCCACCTCCAAATATGGACTTCCTCTTGAGCTGTTTGATCATTTGAAAGCATGAGATAAACAAGAGCATACATGAAATCTATGCCATGCTAAAATTAGAACTCAAATTGAAATGTTGGAAGCTGAGTTGAAATGTTTGAAAGCATGATTTTGACTCAGAGATGAGCTTGAATTCAACAACCAGTCAACTAAAGCTTTGACCAGTCAACTAAAAATAGCTTTTGCTTGCATGTATTTTCTCTTATTTTGGTCTGGCCTATTAGTGGCTTGTCTATTTTTGGTGGGATTCTATTTTATGATAATCTTATCTATATTTGGTCTATTATCCTATTTCAACCCCTTAGCCTAATTCTTTTAGATATTCTTTTGTTATCTGTGGATTTCCTTTGGTCTTAGATTTTATGTTATCTCCTTTTAATTTCTATGGATATATGCCTCAAGGTTTCTGGTTTTCAAATTTATGTGGGATTTTTATGTTATCTCCCTTGAATTCTTTCAGAATTATTTATTTCTTGCCCTTATTGAATTCTTTCAAAATTCTTCCATTGTTTCTATTTCCCTTAGACTTTATGTTTTCCACACCTTTGCATTTTTTGTGGACATTTTGGAGGTTGCGGACTTTTGTCTTTCATCCTATTTCTCTTTATTCTATTTATCCTAAGTTTTGTCTTTCTCCTAAATTTCTTTAGACTTTTTGTCTGAAGGAATTCATTCAAACAAAAATTTCATAGGAATTCATCTCCTTTGTGGGGTCCTACCACCGGCCAAGTGCCTTCCACAAGGGCAGGTGTCTCTCCTTTGTGTCCTTTAGGAAAATTATAAAGGGACACTTCACCATCCAAGTTCCCTCCATAAGGGATTATGTCTCTCTTCTATGGCCTTTAAGAAAATTGGAAAGGTCTAGCCACCAACCAAGTTCCCTTTGCAAGGGCAAGTGTCTTTCAGAACTAGCTTTTCAGAAGAATTGAAGGGCACTTGAGCTTTTTTTAGGGCATTTGGGCTTTTTTTAGGGTACCCAAGATTTTTTTAGGAAACTTGGGCTTTTTGGAGGGCACCTAGGTTTTTAGCAAAATTTTTGGAGGCTGCAAACTTTGTTGGCCTCTCTTTTATCTTTATTCTTTCCTTGTTGGTTGTGGGTTTTTGTTTGCAAATTCTTCAAAGTATTCCTTCAGACAAAAAGTTTGAAGGATATCTTCCTTCTTTTTAATTTCCTTTGATTTTGTGTATATTTATAACCTTGCCTAACGTATTAATTAATGTATTATATGTATTAACCCTATAACAATAACCATGTTTGTGCATCACATGCAAAACAACCTCTACCTTTTCAAACAATCCAAATATGTTGTATGTCTTAACAAGTAAAACATATACATCTTTAGTTGCAACCTAGGGCACCTGTAAAATCCTCAAGTAGATCAGCCCATGATTTATATGAAGGATATAGATGGATATTTAAGGACCCCAAAAACTAATTTACAAGACAAATTTGTACTATAAGACCATCTTCCGAATAGTAAGGTTGACAATTTTGGCTTGTGGAAGAATTGCCAACATTTTTGGTGACTCAGTTGGCCCAACATGCCTATTATGCTTAAGAAATCAAACCATGTACATGCTATTAAAACTCTCAAAAAAATGATAAACATGATTTTTGACTGAAAATCTCCTTTGATCATGGCTGAAGTAACCTTTCTCCTTCAAAATAAGAAGGGAAACACATAAAAGTAGGAAAACTAACTAAGGAATAAATGTGCAAACAAACACTTATTAGAACATAACTAAATGAAACTAATGTGTTGGAAAAACACTTGGAGGAAAAAAACTAACAAAGAAACTAACTAACCATGACAAAGCATGATCCTCCTAGATCAAAAGGGAAATTCTTAAACTCAGTCACTCCAAGAGATGATATCGTTGACAATTCTTCCACAGGCCAAAATTATCAACCTTACTATTTGAAAGATGATCTTATGGTACCAGTTTGTCTTGTAAATTAGTTTTTTGGGTCCTTATATAGCCATTTATAGCCTTCATATAAATCATGGATGATCTACTTGAGGATGTTATAGGTGCCATGGGTTGCGACTGAAGATAAATATGTTCTACTTATTAAGACATACTACATATCTGGATTGTTTGAAAAGGTAGAGGTTATTTTGCATGATATGCACAAACATGGTTATTATTATAAGGTTATTATATACAAATCATTAATTAATGCCTTAATCAAGGTTAGAAATATGCATAAAATCAAATGAAATTAAAAAGAAGATATCCTTTAGACAAAAGTCTGAAGGCTCAAAATTTTTGTTCAAAGGAATACTTCAAAGAATTTGCAAACAAAAACCCATAACCAACAAGGAAAGAATAAAGAGAAAGGAGAGGCTGACAAAGTCTGCATCCTCCAAAAAGTCCACAAAAAACTTGGGTGCCTTCTAAAAATCCTAGGTTCCCTATAAAAATCTCAAGTGCCCTATAAAAAGCCTAGGTGCCCTGCAAAAAGCCTAGGTGCCCTTCAATTATTCTAAAAATCTAGTTTTAAAGGACACCTGCCCTTTTAGAGGGCACTTGGTTGGTGGTTGGACCTTTCCAATTTTGCTGAAGGGAATAGAGGAGAGATATAAGCCCTTGTGGATGGCACTTGGTCAGTGAAGTGGACCTTTCCAATTTTCTTGAAGGGCACAGAGGAGAGACAATTGTGCTTATGGAGGGCACTTGGCTAGTGGTAAGACCCAAAAAAATAGATGAATTCCTTTAGATTTTTTTTTTGAAGGAATTCCATTAGATAAAAAGTCCAAAGAAATTTGAGAGAGAGAAAAAAATTGGGATAAATAGAATAAAGATAAAGGGGATGCAAGACAAAATTCTGTAGCTTCCAAAAATTCCACAAAAGATATAAAGTTGTGGAAAACATAAAGTCTGAGGGAAATAGAAACAATGGAAGAATTCTGAAAGAATTCAAAAAGGGCAAGAAACAAAGAATTTTGAAAGAATTCAAGGGAGATAATGTAGAAATCCCATAGGAATTTGAAAACCAAAAAGCCTAAGGCATATATCCACAAAAATTAAAAGGAGATAATAGAAAATTTGAGACCAAAAGGAATCCAAAAATAACAAAAGAATATTTGAAAGAATTAGGGTAAGGGGTTGAAATAGGATAATAGACCAAATATAGATAAGATTATCAGAAAATAGAATCCTACCAAAAATAGATAAGCCATGAATAGGCTAGACCAAAATAAGAGAAAATAAATGCAAGCAAAATCTATTTTTGGTTGACTAGTCAAATTTTTAGTTGACTAGTTGTTGAATTCAATCTCATCTCTGGGTCAAACTCATGCTTTCAAATATTCCAACTCAGCTTCCAATGTTTCAATTCAAGTTCTAATTTTAGCATGGCATGGATTTCCTGCATGCTCTTGTTTATCTTATGCTTTCAAATGATCAAGCAGCTCAAGAAGTCCATATTTGGTGGTGGGCATAGTATTTTTACATGATAAGAGTTTGACTTTCAACAAACTCACCGTCTATTTCCTCTAACACCAAGGAGCTTCATACAAGACAAATAGACTTTTTGTAAAGGTTGAGTTGGTAAGATTTAGCCTCTCTCTTAATTTTTTAAATGCAAACTCTTGGCTATTGTAATTTTCTATATAAATTCACTTTTTAGCCTTGAATTGTATCCCTCTCTTGGCAAGACTAGACTCTACCATTGGTGAGTTGTGTAACCTCTTCAATTAATAGAAGGACTGTACTTTCAAATTTCAAGTATTGGCATAGTGTATATTCATTCAACAATTTGCATATGTGGTAGATTTATCTCCCTTCTCAAATTCTAATTCATACCTAGTTTCTAGCTTATCATATTATGCAGGTCATGTTCAGTGTTTTATATGTCTTTTGTTGAAGTTGTAAGTGGATGTTAGGTGGCTATAAAGTGTCTTGTATCAGACCTCTCTCTATCATTTTCCCTCATATTTTGGTCATTAGATCAAACCTTCTCATGAAATATTTATGCATAGTGATCAATTAAAATCAAAGGTCTTTTTTTTCCCTTGTTTGATTCAGATTTCAAGGTTCCAAGTAAAGTGGACCAACATTTTGGTTTATCACCATCATTAGTTAGGATTTCCCTTTCAAGTTTCTTTCTCCCTTTTCCATGGTATATTTGCAGCATAGAGTAGAGATCCATTAATAAATCTTATAGGAACCAACCTTCTCTAGAGTTTCTTCTCATCATTGAGGCAGCCACCCTCATGAGAAGATCCCATTGTTTCAACTAGAGAGAGGATTGGCCATTTTAGCATGTCTTCGATTTAAGGTGCAACTCTAGGTTGACAATAGGTACTAGTTGCAAAGTAGGATGTTTATCAATCATAACCTTTGATAAGGCATTTTTATTTTCTACCAACTATATTAACATCTTATCAAATGAGTCATCAATAACAAAATGGTCACCAACAGAGACAAAATCATGAAGTACTTCCTGATAGTTTTCACACTGCTTGTCATCTACCACCTTGTCAAGTGATAATTGTTCTTGAGTGGCCACACCCTTTTTATCAACTATTGCAAGTTCATCAAGCTCTTCAAGGAGCTTTGAATAGGTAATCCAATCTATATTATGATCTTGAATAGGTGATTCTTGATCAGATTTCTCATAAACATGCTCTTTAATAGCCAATATATCCATACAAAACTCTTCAATATTTATAGAGATTCAAGGTACAGCTACCAATCATCTTTTTTTTCCTCATTTTGATCTATTTAAACTGAATTAGCTTGAAATCTATATGGATCCTTCTTAATAGGAGATACCTATAACTCATTTATGATTTCAATCTCCACCAACTCCTTTTGTATTTCCTCTACATCAAGATCAACCTTCTCATTCTTAAATATAATTAGATGCTCAACTACAACCGTAAGTGAAGTATCAATAGGAAATTATTACTTAAACACATCTGAAGCATCCTCCACACTCTATGAAAGAACTTGACCTATAGCTGCAACCTCTTTCTCAATCCTCCAAAGAATAGGCTTCCCTTAAAGAAGGGATATGGTGGGAGGGTGATGAAATTCATTTGTTTGAGAGGAAAAATGAAGCATGGGAGGTTGATCATGATCATATTTTGGAATATTGAGGGCAATGAAATTATCTAGGGATTTTTGGAGAGGAGGGTAAGAGAAAATCTTAAAGACCTATATATTCTATTCCTTCCACTTGGTCATTACCTCATCAAAGTCTAAAACTTGCTTGTCTTCCTAGATAACTTGAGCTTGAGAGATGATTGGTGAGGAAAGGGGACTATAGGAAGGTTTAGTCTCATGAATATTAACTTTAATAGGATCTTGAATCCAACTAGGAAGCTCCATTGGCACACATTGGGCATGGTTAAGAACCTCATGAGAATAAGGAGTATAATAACCCTTTGTAGACAAGTGACTCAACTTGATTTTTTGCCTATCCCAAGCCTCCATCTTCTCTTATACAAAAATACACAGATCATTTATCTCTTCTAGGTCATTGGACACATTTTGGAATAGACCATTCACTTCTTCATACTGAGAATTTAAACAAACTTTCCTTGCATATGTTAGTATTTTGACCTCTATCTCATCCATTCTTTCTTGGAGCCAAGGTAGCTAATATGACTAATATGGCTCAACATAGCTTCAATAATACTCATTATAAGAATGATTAGATTCATAAAAAGGCTCATAGGCATCATGATAAGGCTAATATGATCCATCATTAGGATAATAAGGAAAAATATCATAAGAATTCTCTTCATATACAGCCATCAAAACTCATTCATGATAATGTAATACTTACATGAAAAGTGTGACTAGATTATTAGAAGCAACCACCTGAGCTTGGAATCACCAAATAATTCTTGAATAACATTGGTGCAACTATGATTTCATTAAGACCAAATCCAAATGGGTCCCATTAGGCATGCCAAAAACTATTGTCAACCTGGAGTTGCACCTTGAATCGAAGACATGCTAAAATGGCCAATCCTCTCTCCAGTTGAAACAATGGGATATTCTCACAAGGGTGGGTTCCTCAATGGTGAAAATAACCTCTAGAGAAGGTTGGTTCCCATAATATGTATCAATGGATCTCTACTCTATGCTGTGAATCTACCATGGAAAAGGGAGAAAGAAACTTGAAAGGGAAATCCTACCTAATGATGTTGATACACCAAAACATTGATCCACTCTACTTAGAACTTTGAACACTAATCAAACAATGGAAAAATAAGACCTTTGATTTCAATTGATCACTATGCATAAATATATCATGAGAAGGTTTTATCCAATGACCAAAACATGAGGGAAAAGGATGGAGAGAGGTCTGATACAAGAAACTTTACAGCCACCTAACATCCACTTATAGCTTCAACAAAAGACATATAGAACATTGAACATGACCTGCATAATATGGTACACTAACAACTAGGTACGCATCAAAATTTGGGAAGGGAGAGAAATCTATCACATATACAAATTGCTGAATGAATATACACTATGCCAGCACTTGAAATCTAAAAGTACAATCCTTATATTTATTGAAGAGGTTACACAACTCACCAATGGTAGAGTCTGGTCTTATCAAGAGAGGGATACAATTCAAGGCTGAAAAGCTAACTTATTAGAAAATTACAACAACCAAGAGCTGACATTTGAAAAAATAGGAGAGAGGCTAAATCTATCTAATTTAGCCTTTACAAAAAGTCTATTTATCTTACATAAAGTTCCTTGTTGTTAGAGGAAATGGATGGTGCATTTTTTGAAAGTCAAACTCTTATCATGCAAAAATGCTATGCCCACCTCCAAATATGGACTTCTTCTTGAGCCGTTTGATCATTTAAAAGTATGAGATAAACAAGAGCATGCATGAAATACATGCCATGATAAAATTGGAACTCGAATTAAAACATTGGAAGATAAGTTAGAATGCTTGAAAGCATGAGTTTGACCCAGAGATGAGCTTGACTTCAACAACCAGTCAACTAAATCTTTGACTAGTCAACTCAAAATAACTTTTGCTTACATGTATTTTCTCTTATTTTGGTCTAGCCTATTTTTGGCTTATCTATTGTTGGTGGGATTCTATTTTATGATAATCTTATCTATATTTGGTCTATTATCCTATTTCAACCCCTTAGCCTAATTCTTTCAGATATTCTTTTATTATCTATGGATTTCTTTTGGTCTTGGATTTTTTGTTATCTCCTTTTAATTTCTATGGATATATGCCTCGAGCTTTTCGGTTTTCAAATTCCTATGGGATTTATATGTTATCTCCCTTGAATTATTTCAAAATTCTTTGTTTCTTGCCCTTCTTGAATTCTTTCAAAATTCTTCCATTGTTTCTAGTTCCCTTGGACTTTATGTTTTCCACACCTTTCTATTTTCTGTGGACTTTTTAAAGGGTATGGACTTTTGTCTTGCATCCCATTTGTCTTTATTCTATTTATCCTAGGTTATTGATTTCTCCCAAATTTATTTAGACTTTTTGTCTAAAGGAATTCCTTCAAACAAAAATACTAAATGAATTCATCTCCTTTGTGGGGTCCTACCACCCGCCAAGTGCCCTTCATAAGGGTAGGTGTCTCTCCGTTGTGCCCTTCAAGAAAATTAGAAAGGTCCACTTCACTAACCAAGTACCCTCTATAAGGGATTTTGTCTCTCCTCTATTCCCTTTGGGAAAATTGGAAAGGTATAACCACCAACCAAGTGCCCTTTGCAAGGGCATGTGTCCTTCAAAACTAGATTTCTAGAATAATTGAAGGGCACTTAGGGATTTTGTAGGGAACCTAGGCTTTTTGTAGGGAACCCAGGATTTTTGGAAGCCACTTGGGTTTTTGCATACTTTTTGGAGCATGTGAACATTTTTGGCCTCTCCTTTGTCTTTATTCTTTCCTTATTGGCTATGAGTTTTTTTTTGCAAATTATCTAAATTATTCCTTTAGACAAAAAGTCTGAAGGAATTCCTTCAAACTTTTATCCAAAGGATATATTCCTTCCTTTTAATTTCCTTTGCTTTTGTACATATTTCTAACCTTTCCTAAGGAATTAATTAATGTATTATATGTAGTAACCCTATAATAATAACCATGTTTGCGCATCACATGCAAAACAACCTTTGCCTTTTCAAATAGTCTAGATATGTAGTATGTCTTAACAAGTAGAACATATGTATCTTCAGTCGCAACCCAGGGCACCTTTAACATCCTCAAGTAGATCATCCAATTATTTATATGAAGGCTATAGATGGATATTTAAGGACCCAATAAACTGATTTATAAGACAAACTGTTACCATAAGACCATCTTTCGAGTAATAAGGTTGATAATTTTAGCTTGTCGAAGAATTGTCAAAAATTACCTCTTGTGAATTTATATTAGCTAAATCAAGAGGTTTGTTTAATTCTTGAATCTTGTTTGCATTGGGGACCTTTGGTTTTACTCACCATAACCTTTGGAGGGGTGATAGCTTTGACCTAGTGAGAGGGAAATAGGCTACCACCCTCATGATGTTAGGATACGAAACTAGTTTCATTATAGTAAGGGGGGTTGAGGGAGATTCATTTGTATCTCTTATTTTTCAAATTTTCAAAGAAGTGTTACATGCTAATAGACTATAAGATGCATTATTATCATATGAATGTAAATTGTGTAATTCATAAACATAAGCATAAGTTCATTTATGTTTATCCATAGGAATATTATCATTTTAACTAATATTTGATAATAAATCAATTTGAACATAATATATGGTTGAATTAAGGAGAGAACTAGAAGGACTAGAATCAATTTATTCTTCACCAAAAACATATTAATCATCATTATTCAAAGGTTCATCAAAATTAGAGTTTAATTCATTATAGAGGTAAGAGTAGAATAATTTTAAATCATATGATACTAAGAGAGAGAGAGTAGAATAATATTTTAAATTTTCAATACTATGCAATATATCATCATGTGTAGGTGTAATGCAATGCATGTCTTCATTATATATGAGTGGAATGCATGCATGATCATTATTTTCAATCTTGGAGTCAAGGGTAAAATAATTAAAAATCATGTTTTCATTTGGAATATTATGACATGTAGGATAAGAGTTATATATATTTACATTATCAATATTTTAAAAAGAATGATTTTGTGGATCTTACAATTTAAAATAAGGAGATAAAATAATTTTGTCTAGTTTAGTTTGTGCATGGGTAAAAGGTGTATTATCATTTTCATATACTTTTTCAAATTTAACTAAGGGTGAAGAAGATTCATTTTTATTTTATATATTGCTTAAATCATGTGAAATTAGATTTCATTTATTACACTTATATTGTTTTAATTTGAAGAAGGAGGTAGTGAAATTGGTTGAAAAGCTAGGATCACATTAGAATAAATCACTACCAACAAGAGGTTCTTTTGGAATTATATTTTTAGTTTGATTTTGAGATGTAGGAGAAGAGGGAGGAGAAATAAAATAAGATCCATCTATTATATCCTCATCAACACTTTCATTATCATGCTCATAGTAATCCTCATATCCATCATTACAACAATAATCATCATCATAATTATAAATGAAATCATTATCATGCGCTAATGTGTAATATTGAAAATTTGTCCATTCATTATTATAATTAAGATAAAAAATCATAAATTCATCAACTAAGTGAGGGGCAAGAGGCTTCTTGGATGCCATTTTAAACTTGCCAAATAAGATAATGTAAAGAATGAATAACAAAAACATAGTAGGTATAATGCAATATAACATAGGTATATGTGAAACTATGGAAAATATTCATCCTAATGTATAGGAAAAATAAGGATTGTACTTGAAAGCTTAAAGGCTAGTGTTTGGATGTATAGGGACCTAGTATGTGTATCTATGTTTTTATTAGGGTTGTTTGGATAGAAAAATAAATTATATTAAATTAATAAAACCTTAATATAGTATTTATCTAGATCAGTTAGGTTTGCCAAAAATCAATAAAACATAGAATTTTATAACCCTAATTTAGTACACAAAAAATGAAGAAAGTAAACCCTAGGCTAAACTAGCATTTAAAGCAATATTCAAAGTAAGTCAGGTTCACCAAATGATTTAAATTTTTTAGGGTTATGGATTTTAAGCCCTAGGTTGTTAAAGGGTCTGAGTATAGTAAATTAGGATAGAAATATGAAATAAATACAACCAATGATTTGTAACAAAATTGACTTAGTTTAACCTTTATAAAAATAGTAATAAATGATGTAAATATGTACTTAGCTAGAATTTATTTGAGATAGAAGATATGGAGGTGAAAAACTAGGATAAGAGTTGATTTAAGTATTACAAAAAGGATCCAAGTGTCAAAACACTTCTTGAATGGTAGTGACCTAATTAGAAAATAGCACCAATGGTGATAGTGTCCTTATTTTACTGCTAGTTTCCTCTATACATAATCATTTTGAGATTCTAGGTTCACCTATCTCTTAGTTTGCTAAGCCTATTCTTGTGCACATGAGTTCTAATTCCCTATAGGTGACTTGTTTTGACTAATTTTATATGTAAACCTTAAACCTCCATGTTACTAGAGTATTTTGTTGGCACAATTATCAAAGTGTCTTATTAGTGGGGTATAGTGGGCATCCTCAACATCCCACTATGATGAGAGTTGCCTACATACAAATAATTTGAGGAGAGATCAATTCCAATGTAGTTCTCCCCACCTAAGTGCTGGTGTAAGTACAAGTGAATATGGTATACGTTTTAAATTGAGTTTTTTCATGTTCTTGAGATTGGAAATTTGGGTGATCTAAGCTTAGGAATGTTGTATATGGTTGTATGCATAATTAGTGTAGAATAGGGATTGATAACCTTGATTGTGCACAACTTATTTTGAGTTTGTTTATGTAATTTGCATATAATTTATATCTAGTGGATTAATGGATAAAAGTCATGTATATATACAATTTTAGTGCTTGTTCAGGTCTTAAAATAGTTTTATGTTGACCCTAGGTGGTTATTGATTTGAAAATATGTCTATTAGTGTCTATAGGTTGGAAAAGGACATTAACACCCAAAATGGGACACTAGCACCTTTAACACTATTATCCAAATTATGGTGCTTGTTTCTAGGTGGAAGAACCTAAGGCACTAGGGGCTAAGATGATGAAGTGAAGGTATGGGAATAATTTAAGTATGTTTAGGGATGTGTGTGGCCCACACAAAGGCTAGATAATTTTTTAAATAGGCCCTAAGATAGGTCTAGGGCTAAGCTTGGGATGGGTGGTCTCAAGTAGAACTCTTAGCACTCAAGTATCATTTTTATTTGATTACATATGCATAATATCACAATCTAATATAAAAATTAGGCCAATGGATCTATCAAACATTATAGTGGGTAATAATTCTCCTTGTTCACAACTGGCATATTAGAAATAAATCCAAACACCACCTAAACAAAGTAATTAAATCATAAATGAATAGTAATCACTACAAGTTAGGATGCATATCTTTGTACTAGTAGGTAGACCAAATTCATACTTATCCTCTATGTTAGCTTACTATTAATCCATTATTATGAATTCATTATGTAATCTCCCTTTGCTAATTTTCCATAATGGGGTAAATTATTTAGACCTTCACTAATCACATCAACCCTACTAGGGCAAAATAGAATTATATCATGCTTACATCCACCCTAATGGGATAACTTTATTGTGCTAATGATTATAACCACCTTTGGGAAAACCATTATTTTTTGATCTACTTACCCTACTAGGGAATTTTCACTGTGCTAATGATTATAACCACCTTTTGGCAAATCATTATTTCCACCCATCCACTCAACTAGGGAAAATCACTGTGCCACTAATTATAACCACATTTGGGAAAATTAGTATTTCCACCCATGTTATCACTAACCATGTCATTTTTCCTCTTTTTTGAGGGCCCAATTGATGCCACTATTTATCACTCGATCCATTAAGGGGGCATCCAAGGCTTATCCATCATGCTCTAGGGCATTAGCCAAGGCATTAGAGAATTTTTCATTCTTTGAAAAGGCATTATTTCACTTGTGTATTTTAATGCCTACTCAAATAGGGGAAAAATATATACACCTCATTTTGGCCACATCCATGTATCAGACTAATTTATATAAAAAAATGTAAATTAATCCTAAAAATCACCTAAATAGCCCAATTTCATCCACACATTGGATGTTAGAACCTAGAATCATGTTAAGGCATCCTTATTTGGGGTATTATCTAATACGCAATGATAACTCCCATGGATTCATTCCTAATTAAATTTTGAACTTGAAAATTGACAAATTGGCCCTTTTACCCATTAAGTAGGGCAATTAACCAATTCTTAAAAAGCTAAAACTCTAAGTAGAATTAATTAATTAAGCAAATCTAATTAACTGCTTGAGTGAAAATTCCATGTTCAATTACTGAATATCTATTTTATACAAAGGAAATATCAATAAAATTGAGGTCATGATGATGTCATCATCCTCAAAGTCAAAGAATTTGAAATATCTTCATAAAATCCTTAAATTCAAAAATGGTGAGCCATGCTTAATAAATGGGATCTCTATCCCATATATTAATTATTTGTTTCCTCCCTAACCTAAACACAATTAAATTTAACCTAACTACATTTGATTTAGGGTTAGTTTGAGAACCTATAAATATAAGTGGCATTTCCATTATTCTAACAAGCTATCAATACAAAATTATAATGCTAAATCATTGAGACACAGTAATATTTTATGTCCAAATAAGTTATGGTAATTTGTCTCTAGAAAGATTCATTTTGTTATCACATGTCAAGCCAAGCCAATATCAGCCACAAGTGGACAAGGAGATGTGATACCCATAAATAAAACACATTGAAAAATGAATCCATAAGACATAGAAACAAATCATGAACACTCTTACATGCCAATGAACAATCACCATTTGACAAGTAAGGTAAAGGTAGTATTTGCTTTATCTTTTATTTGTATTTGAGCTAGTTACATTGTTGCTCACCCAAGTACTTAGGCAAGGTATTATTGTTTTCATTAATTTTTTGATTTGTGGTTTTGTAATTACATCAACAAGAAAAGATCTAAAATCTCCTTAATAATCCTATGCTACATTGAGTGTCATTCTAAGGGATGTAAACTATAACTAAGAGATTTAGGGTTTTGTGTGGTAGATGCCAAGGCAAACTTGACATTTAGTCAAGTTAGAATTTGCAATCTGTGTGGGTCTTCAAAATGGGTCAAGTTAGGTAAATGTAAATATCAAAGTGTCAAATATGATGGATTTTCTACATCAATAGTTGACATTCTTGATAATTCTTACATAGATGATAGTTAGCTCCAAATCTATTGGCTTCACATACCTTTCCATGATGAATTCTCTTTGAGGACTTTTAACAAATAATTTGTAAACCTTTTTAATAGGATGTATGAAATTTAAAGATTAGATCCAAATAGAAAATGATTTTCTATATGACTTTCAAACCTCTACATTCAACATTACTCTCTCTTTCTAGGCATAAGGAGAATATAACTTCATCAATCTCATTTTTCTTTATAGGCTAATTAGAAGCACAAATTGAATATTATTATTTAGATTTGGCCCTATTTTTAGATGTGTTTAGATATTTCAATGCTTAATATGGATAATATAATGATAATAATGATCCAAAAAATCCCAAAAAATCTCCCCTTACATGGACTGGTATGGCTAGCAACCAACATATTTGTATATGAAAACTTAAAATAATGTTGACACAAACAAATTAAGTATAAATCCATGATATATATATATATATATATATATGTATATATATATGTATATATATATATGTATATATATATGTATATGTATATATATATGTATATATATATGTATATATATATGTATATATATATATCTGTATATATATATATATATATACATATATATATACATATATATATACATATACATATATATATACATATATATATATATATATATACATTTCATATCCTAATATATATATATATATATATATATATATATATATATATATATATATATATATATATATATTCATATATATATATATATATATATATATATACATATATATATGTATATATATATATATACATATATATATATACATATATATATACATATATATATACATATATATATACATATATATATACATATATATATATATATATATATATATATATATATATATATATATGAATATATATATATATATATATATATATATATATATATATATATATATATATATATATATATATTAGGATATGAAAACTATAAATAGAATGGAATGAAGAACTGTGGATAGAATGAACAAGATGGAAAGAGTAAGACAATGCAGGTGAATGATGATTACCTATGGGTTTACACATGTTCAAAACTATTAGACTATTGAAAAAGTGCAATAATAGTAGACAAACAAATTAAGGACATTTTAACATGGTCTACACTACATAACTATTGTGTAATGTTGCCAAAAAGAGTAACACATATGGAATATTAATAGAGAGGCCTCTCAAAAAACCTACTCTAATACCAAATGTTATAAAACCTATATATTAGAGTGGAATAAAATATTGAAGTCAATCAATCAATTGTCATTGGTGTATTCATTAATAGTAAGTTACATATATAAGCCTCTTAGACATTAATCAACTCGTAACCACCCTCTAAACACACAACCAACTACATAACTAACCCACTTACAATTAACAACCCACTAGAAACTTATGACACATACAAACTAAATATATCAAAAATTTATGTCATGTACATTACCCATAGTGGGCCTCTATGAAATTGTATGGTAAAGTGGTAAAACAAAAAAATGTAAGTTATGGTAAATGAGTATGTTTTTCTTATTGTATGCCTGACGTCATTATATGGAATCACTAAATTACATAGAATGTCAGCATCTCTACCCATATTTATTAAATAAACATGGTGTAAATCTCAAAACCACTGATAATAAAAAATGATTTTAATTAGACAACATTGTATAATATCAAACTTTGATAAACCCATTTTTAAAAAAATTATAATCTAATACCTTGAAAATCCATTTAAATTTTAATATAAGCTCTATCACTATATATAATTATAATCACTTTATTTAATTATCAATATTGCCTTTCCATATACATTTTAAAGACATTATTTATAGTCATACAAAAATATATTTTATACTCTCAAAAATGAGATATTGACCTTAAAAGGAGATTTGGGTAGAATATTTGGCATGGGTTGATGTTATGTTGGTGGTTGAGGGTGATCAATTTTTGACATTTTTGGATTCCATTAGTTGTTAACTAAGTAGTGAGTAGATGATATTATATCTAAAAACCCTATGGATTGTGAATGTATGTAGTCTCTTGACATTTTCCTCCTTACTGCTCCACTTTCCTCAGCTGAACTACATATATTTCAATATTTTATTGTTGGTAGTGGATCACATAGTGGATGTTTTCTTCAGTGGGGATGGGGGAAGAGGAATCATTTTTTGGAGAAGGTATGTCACTAGGGGAAAGTTTTTTGATGGATGTATTATTATGTATGTGGGCAGAGTCAGACACTTGGGTATAAGCACATTATTTAAATTTTAAAATATCTTCATTTTCAAATAATTCCATAATTGAAATAATAATACCTTTTGAAATTATGGTGATTGGAGATGGGATTTTTAGTAATATGGAAATTAGCATCATAGGTAGTAATGGAAAAGGGAGGTAACCAAGAAGGGGGGAAAAGAGATATGTTTTGGGGTCAACAATATAAAGGGAAGTCAAATGTTGAGCTGGCATGTCAAATGAATGTACTAATAGGATATACTTAGTAGTTTAAACATAATAAGGATTTTTAATGAATAAGAGATGGTCACAAGTCTTAACATTTCAATGGTGTCAACATTTAAGAATTGGTTAAATATACTAATGTTGATTTTGATTAATTAATTCTTTATTTTTCCTCTTTTATTATGTGTGTGTTTGATAAGTGTTTCTATTTGATACCAATAGTTCCAATAAATTACTTGGACCCATAATCATTTTTTTTTAAGAGTTTTTATATATAATTATTTTAACATATAAAGGAGTTGGTAATAAAATACAAAAATGCATGAATATTTTTGACCTCATATTTAATAGGTACAAAACAAATACAATACAAATGGTTCTTTTGTAATGAAATTTAAGTCTTGATTAGATTTAAAGGTATGTGATATGCATTAAAAGTTGAAAAGGTATTGTTACAAAAATGATTTTATGGTATAATTATTAACTTAATAAAACATAATTGAAATAGACATTTTAATTTTACATTCAAAAACCATGGTTCCATATTGGTTGTTTGATGAACATTTGTCTTATAGATTTGTATGGGTTGTATTGTTATTTGAGTTTTTATAGAAAAATTCCATAATGTTCCAATTATCCATGCAAAATTCATCCATCATCAAATATACTCAAATATTCTTAAGTACCCTATTTCTACTAGATATTAGAGAATATTTCAATCTTTAAAATGAAATAATTCAAAAGAATATACAAAATCCTCTCTCATGGTTGGGAACCTTACTATTGTATTTATCATTTATTATTTAAAAATTATTGATGATCATCAATATGATTTACATATATCAAAATTCATATAAATGAAATCATTTAAAATAACTTCCTAGGTATCATAATGTCTAAATCATATTTAAGCATGCCACTATTCAAGTTTTGATTTTGAATGCAATATGCCATCAGCTCTCAATATATCTATTGTTCTAAGCTTGATTATATATATATATATATATATATATATATATATATATATATATATATATATATATATATATATATATATATATATATATATATATATATATATATATAGAGAGAGAGAGAGAGAGAGAGAGAGAGAGAGAGGCTATGTTTATTTATTTATTTAAATTTTATGTATTTTATAAAAAATAAAAATAACATGGTAGATGGTAAAATACGAATATGATTAGGATTTTGTTTAGATATATGTTATGGTTTAATGTCCACCACTATTTTTTACCTACACCTCACTTAGGTTTTAAATTGTAATTTTTTAGAGACATCCACAACATTTATTTTTGTCCTTTACATTTTTTAAAGCAGTTACATCTTTAGGCAGTTCTTAGTCTATATAATGTCATCTCTCACAAATAAAATAATTATTCAAACTAGAAATATGCATAATGAAGCTAATTTACATGGCCCCTCTAGTAAATAAACCTCATAAGTTTTTTTGAAGGTCTTTTATGAGGGAATGATTCTAATCATGATATTATTTTACCTAGTCCAAATCTTGATTATCAATATAAATGACTAGAATGGTCTAATTTCATATATATATTTTAATGATAATTCCCTTTGAATGTTTGTTAAAAATATAGATGCAAATTACACAGTCTCTCTATGACATTAAATTAGACACCCTAAAAAATATGACCATGGGTTTTTCCTTTTTTCACTTTCTTGGTCCTCAAAATGCCTCTATAATTATATAAAATGGGTCATGATATGTATGTAAATCTTTTCTTTTCTTATCCCCTTAGATCCTTACATTTTTAAATCTCTAGATAATCTATCCTTAAGGTCCTAGTCTAGGTGGACTTGCCAAGTCTCTCCTTACCTTATTGGCATTTTATATTTTATTAGAAACAATATTAGATTATGTTATTTTTCATGAACCACCTAACTTATATTCATCCCATCCTTAAAAAATGGGTATGTGTTAAGGTAAAACTTACCCATGTCTTTTAGGATACAATTTAAATTTAAATAGGAAATAATCATTATATGCATATGAGGCTATAAATAAATTTCCTAGTACTTTTTTCATTGTCGATCAGAGGAATAGAAGATTAGATTTTGTCATTTGTTTTCCTTAAAAACTAAACAAGTTTCAAATCCTCTAGGAAAAAATGCTTAATCTAAAGGAAAGGTGGACTGCTATTAGATGTCACAAGTTCATATGTAGTAAGGGTTTGATATAAAACCATAATTAAGGGGCATCTATTACCAAAGTTGTTATGTCAAGCCCTTTTATAGGTACACACTCATTGGAGAAATGTATTTTTTGGCACTAGATTAACCCCCTCTAGAGCCTTCTAAAAAATAGTATGAGTGTTGTAAAGAGATGGATAAACTAAGGTCTTCTAGTTCACCTTTGGCTATAAATTGTATCTTAGTTTATCGATTACTAAATATTTCTCAAGCTTCATAGCTGATTCTCCAATTTATTTTTTTGCAAAAGGATCTAATAGATGATCTTAAAATCCACCTTGTCAGTAGGATGAGGGAGAATATGTTCAAGATAATAAGTATTCAATTCAATAAAATCAACAATATTTTTTAGAAAATATATATGGAGATATTTAAGGCTTAGGTGTTAATGGTATATCCATAAATCCTTGGAATCATGAATTATTTTTCACAAAATGTAAGGGGTCTCATACACCCATCTTAAAAGTACATAATGTGTGTTTTTCAGTAGTGATATATCAATCTAGATGTACTTTTCTTGCAATAAATAAAATTGGAAGGTTTTTTCTTATAGATTTTAGTAACATTTTTGGGTTAGATATTATTTATCTTTTTAAAAAACATGAATTAGGGAATGGATGACTAATTTTATTTATTTATCAAAAATTGTGGTTATATTATGTGGATCATGTATTTGATCCTTAAAATTGGGCACTTTGGGTTTTATTTAATATTAAAAAACTTTATATCAACATATCTAATATTATGTTTCAAATGATGTGGTGAAAAGTCCATCCTTTGACATTTAATTGCCAACAATTTTATAAATACATATTAGATTATGTGCAATTTTTAAAATATATTTGAGTTTGCATTTGAAAAACTTGGTAAACTCTTAATGTATTGGGAAACTAGTGAGTGAGAGTTATGATATTATATACATGATAAAATTGGGTTTTATAACCCTAATTTCTCATAAATTTACACCTATTTGGTTTGGTACACATAGTCCAACATTATCCATGGAGTTGAAATATTCCTTAAGGAAAATTATAATATATTGATATCTATTAAACCATATTTTTATTTTACAAGTTGTTCCTCCTTACTAGTCAAGGCATTATTGGATGTTGTCATTGTCGACCACTTTCTAATACTATTCCATATTTAATGGCAATTCCAAAGGCCTATATTTTAAATAATTTTTTTCTTAACAATTATTTATTAAATCATGTCCAAACTTTACCTCACATCTCATGGGATTTTAATCTTGTGCCACTTCTATCAAAAAATTTAGGGTTGGATTGAATGGTTGTCTAATTACATCACTCAAAAAAATTTAGTCCTTCACATATATGATCACCAATTTGTGCTCATTCACCATAAGACTTAATCTTCCATCAACTTTGAGATGATCCTCTCAATCTCCATCTTAGAGAAAGAATATTTCCATCAAACACTCCAACTACAAGTGTTGATTCTTGGGTAATGGATAAAAATTTAATATGCATATAATGATCAAGGGTTTAGGGTTAAAAAAGTCTAGGTTATATTTTCTTAATATTGGAATCAAAGGTTATAATGATTTATTACAAATGACAATGGCCAAAAATATTTTTTAACCAATCATATTCATTAGGAAAGCTGACTAATGGCTAACAAAGTTGTCTTTAATGATTTAATATTTTTTTTGGCCATTATTAACAAGTTTTCAAAGTTTAAGATTCTTATCCATACTAATAATATGATCTCTAATAATACCTTTCGATGGTCCTTTGAAAAATATATCATGGATAATTAATATCTTGTGATAGGTTATTGACCATTGACAAAATTCAAGAAGTTATAACACATATGGGTAATGATAGCTCTTGGATGGATTTCCATATGATTTTTAAAATTTTATTTGGGATACAATTGTAGATGTTTTTTTTTTATTTAGCTTGAATGATATCACATAAAACCCCTTAGCCAAATCATTAACAAAGGACATATTAAATTCATACATAACTCATGTATTCTAGAACAAAATTTTAATTGGTGGCCTACCACATTGCTTAATGTATTATAAAAAAATATTTCCAAAGCTATTGATTTATGAATTTTATTTTTCATTCATTTTATTGTTATACCTAAGAAAATATAATTTATTAAACACACACAAACACACACACACACATCTATCCCTTAAAAGAGAGAGAGAGAGAAAGAGAGAGAATATTATATCCTAGAAAGGCATGAAGTGGACTCATACTTATAATCAACAAGAATCAAATTTGAGATAGCCTATGATCACATTGAGTGTAATTTCATTCTTACCATGTTTTATGAATTGAGGGTTGGTCTAAATTTACCAAATTAATTTAAAGGTTATTTTCAGATGCCTCAACATTTGTCTTAACCAATTGTGTGTGCGAGAATAAATTTGGTTTGTTATACTACATGAGACAAGACTTCCCTCTTTCCCTTGCATGGTATATTCTATTTATAAAAATATTTATGCATATTTTATATAATATTATAAATCAAGGTCTTGTCACATGTATTTACTTACATTCATATGTGTCCTCCTATTTAGATAATGGCCATGTTGTATATGATTTTAGTGTAACTCTTACTAAGGAAAAAGATAATATAAAACACACAATGTAGTATATTGATATCTTATTACTTTCCTTGGATATATTAATCAATGGAAAATTACTCAATGTTACATGTATTCCTTCAACTCTAACTTTCCCCCTCCTTGGTTAAAAATATATGAGTGAAACTGGATACAACATGGTCAAATATTTTTATTTATTGGTATCCATATTACCTTTCAATGTGTTCCTTCCCACCTATGATAGTATATCATTGATGAAGTAGAGAAGAAACTATGATACTAGATCAGTAAGCCATTATCTTTAGCTAGTGAATTCTAAATCTTCTCTAAATTTTTATTTGCATCTCATGTATATTATTATTCTTTTTGGGTCACATCTAAATCCTTGTACAAAAATTTTGAGAAAATTTTCAAATATTTTCTTTGGGATAATTCTATGCATATGAAAAAATTTCATAGGGTTTAATGGGAATAATGTTTTCTCCCTAAAGAGACATTGAGTCTAGGTATTATTTTACCTTATTTTGGATTAGTGTGATCTAATAAGATATAAATTTGAAATAATTTAAATTATATGAAGACATTAATAAACACGAATATGAATGTAAAAGGTATAATATGATTTTACCAATTGTACTTATTATAAATATAAATGACCTAAGGGAATAAGATATTTACTATGTCACTATATTGTGTAGATTTTAGAGTGAATGAAAATGGAAGAAAGGGTAGGAAACTAGATCAAGATTTGCTTAAATTAAGCATTTGGTCTATGTATGCATCAAAATAGAATCATCAGCCTCTAGATGGTATTGATAGACATTATAATTTATATCTTATCATATTTAGTTGTGTGAATTATGCTTTTTTATTTTAGTATAATTCACATACTATATATGTGTGATATGTGAGGTCTCATTATATGTGCAATATCCAAAAACTCATCTTATTCTCTATGAAACCCTATGTACACTTTAAACAATAGTTTTATGATTAAACAATTGGAATAATTATAGGTTGATCTAAGCCAAACCACTCCCTAGTGAATGGATAAGCACTACTTACATATCCAATACTCTGAAGAGGGAAGTTAAACTACATGTAGTTCTCCTAGTTAGGTGTATGTGTGAAATAATGTTCCTCTAATGAATGCAAGCAGTGATCTATATTTTGACACTTGGTAAATGTTAACTTTGACTTGGATTGAGGTTCTCAGACTTTGACATGACATACTCCTTATGATTCATTGCTAAATTGGAAAGAATAGGAAAATCCCTTTGAATGTGCAATTGATTTCTTGTGAGAGGTATATTTTTGATAGATAGGAAATATGATTATACATATTGTTTATTCATATGGGAATTTATGGATACCTTATATCACCACTAAAAATAAAAATGTATAGGCCAACCCATGAAGATGATTTTGAATTTGAAAAATGATTATTTCCTAGTGTGGGATGAATCCATTAGGCTTAGACACCTACAAAATTTTGAAATCATTTGAGTCTAATGGATTTGTTTAATGATAAACTACTAATACAAAAATATAGAAATAGTATAAATATGGTATTAAATAGGTTAAACATAGACTATGTAATTATTATAGGTGACTGATAGAAAATTAGAAAGGCTAGACCCATGAAAAATATGTAGATGTGAGAGAAGGGCATGCAAGAGCCATATGTGTATGTAATAGTCATATAAGCTGAGATTAGGTTAATACTAGCATTTCCAATTGTATAAGACCATATTTTATTATCTAAAAATTCCCCCCTTTCATTATAGTATCAAAATGATATAAAATACTAGAGTAAAAAGATAAATAGGTGTACGTGAGTGTATAAAACACACTTTGTCTTTGGGAGGAGGCTCTGAATGTAAATATTTATCCATGTAACCTAAAATAATATGAATCAATTAATTTCTATATATTAAATATGAAATGAAATTGAAAAAATTGAAACATAAAGAGAAAGAAAAGAATACTCCTATTAGTGGGTGAACCATGTTTCCTTGTGACATGTCATTATAGATGATGTTTCCTTGTTGAATCATTAGAGAGTTTTGCTTATTATTAAAAAAATGGATAATTTTGGTTTGATCATGCCCAAATTTATGTAATAATATAAGGCCATAGGTTGGAAAGATAAATACCCCAACCCTCATGTAAAATCCAAAGTATTGTCTAGGACATTGAATGTCACCGAACCTTAGTCACACTACTCATGTAACTAATCTTGAAAATATAGATAAAATGTGGGAGCAACATAGTAGGATCATAGATTAATTACTAGGCTATTGATTGTTTTTGTACCTCAAAAACTATATGGGCTTATATATTCAAATTTATCACTTTTACATACCATCAAATCTAGAATAAAAAATTAGAATAGTGTGAATGTGCAAGAACAATGTCCATGCCCAATAATATGATAACATAGGTGCCAACATAACATATAATGTTCAACACATATATCTCATTTTTTCACAAATATGAAAAATTGTAACTCATGTTCCTATAAAATATGTGCATATGCCTCCAAAATATGTCTAAATTTGTAAATATATAAAATATATAACTCATTTTCGTATAAAATGTATACATATGCAATGCACATTACCCCATAATCTTTCTAAATTTGTAAATATCTAAAATTTGTATTCTTAACCAAACTAATAATATAAACCACTATGAAATCTCTTCTTATTGTAATAAGTCCCAAATAATAAAATCTTATATACATGGAAGCTTGCATATGAATGATAAACCCAATAATACACCCCCATTTTGAGGTAAGGGATGTAGCCTACAAATTACTCATCTCAAAATAAAAGAGATAACCACATCATGTTACGTAATAATATGTAATAATGTAAAATCATATGTTAACATGTGGAGAATATGCCATCCCAGTAATTAATAGATCATCAAAGAATATATGAAACATGTAGTGCAAGTCATATTCATGTCATGTCAATATAAATATAAAAATTAAGTACATAGTAGTAACCATAAGTGATATAAGTATTAAATAATGACCTATGAAGGATAAGTGCATGGTATTGATCATGGCATTGCAAATAAGTTTAAAATTGCATGATAAGGATCATGACACAAAAATCAACAAGCTTAGCATAAAATCCTGGATTTGTAAAAGAACTTAATGTCATGGTTTTGATGCACATAATATAATCACACACAATAGTACTCAATGTCACATAAGGCCAAGGGTTGTACATAATCTCAATCAATGTAAGGGCCAATAAAGATAATTCATCAAAATAAAATATCAATGAAAAATAGTTCTAAAAGAAATTAAAGGCCCAAAAAAAAGTCACACAACACAAATTTAATCAAGAAACAACAACTACTTAATAAAGGGCCAAATAAATAGGCATATAATGATACACTCAATCACACAATATCATGTATTGAATCAAGATACAAATAAAGAATAATCAATTATTAAGCTATAGGAAATGGAAAAACATCAATGAAGCATATAAAAAGAAATTAGTCTACACTATCAATCTATGTCAATGTCAAAACATAATAAAGTATCATATCTATCAAATGTAACAATATAAATAATATAAGTAGGAACAATACATGTGTAAGTAACCAATGTATCTCAACATGATAAATAGAAAGGTCATAGAAAGATATGACCTATAGTAATATTACCTATGGAATGATATGCCTTGAACATCGGCATGGCCACAGGCTATAGGAAATTAATCTATAAAACATGTGATATGTAATTTATAAAATAAGTGATAATTAAAATAAAGGAAAAATGAAAAATAGAAACATGTCATTCTACGGTCTTGATTTTGAAATTTAGAATATTTTTATTTTTTTGTATTTTATAAATATTTTTAAATAATTTAAAAATGTTAACCACTGATCCCATCAAGGGGATGGTCATGTGTATGTTATATATCAAGAATAGGAGTGATCACCCATCATGAGTGAATAATATCAAATGAAATTGTATTTTATTGTAGGAAAAAATTCATGTTGTAATGTAATCATCATTATAGACATAACTCGTAGAATCCTCTATATGATGAATAAGTCTAGGTATCATAATATCCTATGATTTATTCTATGTATTAGGAAAAAAATGTGTTTATGTTTGTTATGGAAATTTTGATCTATCTAGAACCCTATTTTATGATGTTATCTAGTAAATAATGACGACTAAGAATTCTAAATAAATCTTTGATGTAATGGGCATTGAAACACTGGTCATCTAGTAAAGTTAACTAACTTCCTCAAAATTATATACATATAGTAAACCAAGTAGGTTTTATAAATTATTATGTCTAATGAACATGAATAAATGTAATGACCAACTTCATAGTTTGAACATGAATAGGTGGATTAACCAATTGCATTGGTGGTGGGGGTGGAAGAGAAAATGCCTTTGTATGAATACAATAATCAAATGTAAAACCTAAAAATGTGACCATCTAACTTCCATGTACATACTTGATACATTTATTTACTAAATATGGTAATTCTTAGAGCTTGTGTATCCAAGGATTTCCTAATAACATGTTAAATAAACTTTTAATCACTAAGATGAAGAATAAAGTAGAAACCGCTTTAGGGTTTACCTTAACTTGTAACACAATGCATCTCATGGGGTGATGATATTTTCCATAAAATACTTTGACTATCTAGATTGCATCCATAAAATCCTCATGTTTATATCCAAAAGTATGAAGAAGTGTCATTATACAAATGTTTTCACTTCAACCATTTTCTATCATGATCCAATGTACATGCTATGAACCAATGTATGATTGAATAAATAATGATGTATAAGTAGGATCATCATCCATAATCTCATATTCATCATTTATAATTTTAGGTAATTAAATAAATGTGATTGTAAGTTTACTAATAATAGCATCCAATGGGTAATCATATGTCAAAGTATGAGGATGTGCAGTGTATGTCATAGACACCTTAGTAGTATCTGTAGCTTCTATTTCTACATGATTTGGAGGGAGATTTGTATTTTTTTCAATTTTTCATTCCAATTTGGTTATGGTTTTAAAACATCTATAGGTGTGTTAAGCTCAATATTTTATTCATTAATGAGATCATGTATCTTATAACTTATCTTAAAACATATACTTGTATAATTTCCAACACATCGATGATAATCATAACATGCATTATTGTCATATACTATAGGTGTATATCTACTTATATTAACCTCTTTCTAGGGATGGAAATATACAAGGTTACACTCTAATAACTTTGGTAATATTATATGAGGAGTTTGAGACAAACATGAAAACCACTTCATTTGTGGAGAGGATAGGACAAACCAATTAGTATGTCATGATATTACATTAACTAGTGTTCTTTCCTAATTCTTAGTATCACTTGATTTAAATTTATAACTTGGTTTACTTTAAAAAATAGTTGATGTAGTTGTGGCATTAAATTCATATATTATCTTATTCAAAGCTATAAGTGTAGCTTCTCAATCTCTAACTAAATGGAAAATAGATCAAAATATTTGCATTTATTAAACATAATAGCCTCATGTAGATGGGAAATCAAACTTTATTGAATAGATATTGTAACTCATTTTCAGCTATAGGATTTGACATCTTATAAACTATGATATTATACTAAATCACATAGTCAATAATTGGTTCATTGGGTCCTTACTTGATTTTTGTAATTTGAGCATAAGACAATTTCTCATTGATATTGATAAAAACCTATGATAGAAAATAATTGGAGAAAGGATTTAATGCCTTAATTGATTAGAATGGGAGATCATAGAACCATTAAAAATCATAGTCATTAATATTGTTTTGGAATAAATTAGTCAAAAACTTGTCATTAAAGGCATAGTCTAAGCATATTGCATGAAAATATCTTAGGAGTTGCTCTAAATCACATTTAACATCATAAAAAATAATATCAAGAGTGAAAAACCCCATGGGTTAAGGATAAACTAAAATATATGGGTCTAATGAATTATGAAGAAATGCATGAGAATACATTTAATGACTTTCTTTAGGAACACCCTTCTCTAATTACAACACCTTAGCTTATAGAGTGTTAACAATATACTCAAGGGATTATGTAATTGATGAGGATGATGAGGTCACATGAGTATCTATCATATGAAATATATAGGTTGGTTGTGTACAAATAGGCATAGTAATATGAGGGAAACCTTGTGTTGCCCCTAAATCTTGGGTGGAAATCACTTGTGTAGGTGTAGAAATATAAATAATAGAAATAATTAGTTTGAACACCTAAGGTGGAATTAGTACCTAAAAAAGGTATATTAGAAATAATGAAGGGATCATGTTATTTTTCATATAATGTGGCAATCATAAATTTTTGTGCACTTTAGATTCCAGGATTAATTTTAAAAGCTTATCCAATTCATAATGATTTTGATGAATTCAATTTTGAAAATTAGATAATGCTTTAACTTATATAGGATCTACCCCATTAAGGTCATCAAGATGGATTATGTCTTGGTATTCACGATTATATTTATTAACATGTTCTAAATCATTAATTTCAACATTTTATTTTAGTTTCATATATTAATTAATAATTACTACATTAAAATAAGAGGAAAAATAATGAATGTTCATTTCATTTATTTTAGCCATTTTAGATGGAACCAAAGAACTAATTATGATCAATACATGTAACACTTAGTTTATAAACTTTTCTTAGAGAGACAAGGGAACTATACTTATTATAGGTCATAAAATGAAATCATGAAAATATGTAGAAGGTTATGGACAAGGTGAAAAAGATTTATTACACTAATGTATGTGGAAATTTGAAACCACAACTGAAATTGTAAGAAAAAATATGAAACCTTAAGGGAAGACCCAGGGTTTGATATGCTTAGTATATAAATGGGTTCACCAATCTAATTTATATTATTTTATATTAGTGTGATCTAATTTTATATAATTTTTAACTAATTTATATTATATGGAGTATAACAATAAACTCAAATCTGAATGTAAAATCCAAAATATGATTTTACCAATTTCACTTGCTATAAATAAAAATCACTTAAGTAAATAAGATAATTAGGATGTTACTATAATTTACATGTCTAATAATAAATTAGGATGGAATAAAGGGAAAGAAACTAGATCAATAGTCACTTGGATCAGGAACTAGGTCTATGGATGCATTGGGATAGAATTTGCGGTCTCTGGATAGTATTGATAGATGTTAGTGTCGATATCCTAATAAATAGATAATATGTAACTATATTATTTATTTTAGTATAATCCAATGTGTGTACTTGTAACCTATCTCTACATGTGATCTTAGGTCTCACTATACATGTTATATCTAAAAACCTATATCCTTCTCTTTGAAACCTTAGGTCCACTTTCGACACCAAGTTTTTACCTAAAAAAAGAGAAGACTAATGGGATGATTGAATCTTAACCACTCTAAAATTAATGTCTAAGTGTTATTTATATATAAAATACTTTTAAGATGGAAGTTAGATCACATGTAGTTATCCCCATTAGGTGTATGTGTGTCATAGTTCTCATTTAAGAATTAAATATGTGATATATATTTCAACACATGAAAAATAAAAACTTTGACTTGGACTGAGGTGATTCAAACTTAGCTATAACTTGGTCCTTGTGACTAATTTATAAATCATATATAATAGGGAAATCTCTTTGAATGTCTAAATGATTTCTTATTAGTGATATATGTTTGTTGGATAGGGAATATGATTAAACCTATTATGTATTTATATGGGAATCTTTAGGTACTTTAACACAACAATTACATGAGAAATGTATGGGATGACACATGAAGATGATTTTTAAGATAAAAAATAACCATTACTTGGCATAGTATGAGTCTGTCAAGCTTGGACACCTGTATAATTTTGTAGGTTTCTAAGTCTGATGGATTTATTAGGAAGGTAGGAATACTTATAGGATGATTTGGAGATACTCTGAATATGATTTTGAACATGTTATACGTAGACTAAATATTTTTATAGATGATTAATATAATCTTAGGTAGGTATGACCAATGGAATGGATATAGATATGAGATAAGGATGTGTAAGAGTCATATGTTTATGCATAAGCCATGGAATGTGAAATTAGGTCAATAATAAAGTTTCTAATTATCTAATACTATATTTTAGTATCTACAAGTATCATTGAAATTCACCATTAGGGCACTAATTTTTGTGTGAAATAGAATATATGATCCATCAAATAGAAAGAGGCCTTTTTCTTCTTCTTCAAAACTAATTTTTTGAAGGGTCTCCTTATGGGTGGGGGACTTGGAAGTGATTTTTATTTGAAAACCATAGTATCATGCATACTTTTCTCAAGGTTTTAGGGGCTTTTTTTGTTAATTTTATTATAAAATCATGGGAAAAATATTAAACCTTTATTCCATTAGAATATGAATGGGTTAAAGATGGTTTGTATATAAACCATCACTCTATGTTATGATATCCTATTATAAATTTTCATTATATTATTTTTCCCAAGGCCTTTTGGGTTCATGTCCTCAATATTTTTAGAAGAGGTATACACACAATGTAAGATATTGTTTACAAATGATCTAGAACTTGGAACTCTTAGCCTTAAGTTAAAGTCAAATTTAGTTTATAAATAATGACCAAGAATCCTACCAAGAGGTTATTAATTCATTCACCACAAATATGTAACAAAAATGTATTAATTTTTGTAATACCATGGTGGAAATACTAAAAGTGGTATGTGGAAACCCAATTTGTTAATCTTACTCCTTGAAAGGGATATGCTTGGCTCTCTCCTTCGATACCAACTGATTGAAAAACTTAATTCTAGCTAGGATATCCATTATGTTTATTATTATTATTGGTAAACACTTTTATAAAATCTAGATCTATGAACCAAAAAAGTGCTTTTGAGCTAGAGCTATGAACCAGAAAGGAATAAGTTTTTATAGAATCTAGAGCTTTAAACCAACACTGGGACATAATTGGGGGCCCAATCCATAGTAATAAAATTGATGGTAAAATGGATCAAAGACAATCAAAACAACATAATCCAACATAAATAAGACACTATAAAACCACCATAGATGATATAACACCAAAGATATAGGTACCAAACAATAACATAAAAGACAATGTATAAATCCCTCAAAGAACTAAAAAATAAACAAAACCCAAATAAAACCTCCAATCCTAAGATCCTAGGATCATCCAAAAGTAGTAAGGATTCTCCTTAAAGGGAAATCATCCAACATCTTCTGACATCTATTCCAAATAAGTTATTTTGCTTCTAGTCTCAATATTTTTGCCTCTAACCTACATCCTCTACATCCCATTGACACTCTTAGATCTACCTTTTATTTCCCACCATTAGACTGAAGGGGACTATATAACCTTAGATACTAATCTTCCACATGAGTCTTCACTAACTTCCCATTTAAATGACACCTAGATCAAAAGGAAAATAAATTAACTCCTCCTCAATAGAAGGCCTCTCCTCTTCCACCATATTCTCAAGAGATAAAGTTATATCCTAAAAGAGAGAGAACAAAGACTCAATTTTTTGGGTGTAAAAACATCATGATTACACCATGTAAAATATTTATCATAAGGGACCTCCTTTTTCTTCCAAATTCTTTAACACCCTAAAGAGACCTTATCTAAGCATGCAACCATACGATGACCAATTTGATAAAATTGAAGGTATATAAAATGTATCCCTTCGTATTTGAAAAATTTAACCGATGAGCCTCTAATATAATCCACATTGATATATTTAACAATAGGATTGGACAAAAATAAGAAATCACACACCCTTCCTAACCTACCTCCCTTATAACTTTCATTGAATTTGACAAAGAAACCCACTAGGCTAGTCAGATGTTTAATGTGATCCTCATTATATAAAATAGGGGGAAGGTTGAAGAATTTAATCCAGAAAGGATTAGAAATGATGGATGGTTTTTAAATATCAAATAAGGTGTTCTAATAACAAAAATAAAATCCAATGTTGCCCCAGAGCCAAAGACTAGAGTTCTTGACAAAATTATAATCCTCATTATGGTTAAATGTTACCTAGAAAAAAACCTTGCCTAACAAAGTGAAGACTAATACCTCTAAATAGCTTCATAGAGAATGACCAAATAGTAAGCTTCACTAATGATAGAGAAAAACCTAGGTATTTACCAAATAAAAACCTATAATTGAATTCAGATTCTATACCCAATATTGAAGCTTTAGAGAGAGAAATAACTGGGGACTCATCATATAAAGAAACAAGAATATTTCCCACCATAAAATTTTTTTTGGTTGATGATTTTTTGAGACTTAATATAATCCAATATTGTTTGATTCAAACCTTGATGAGAAAACACAACCAAAATATGAAGGTGACTTACGCTCACCAAAGATGGAATAGGTAAGGGAGGGAGTGAAGACAATTAAAAAGTAGTTTAGTGGTGAAAATGATTCATAACATTCTAATAGAAAGGGTATATCTATCAGTCTTTATCCACATATGAAACTTGAAGTCCTACTAAAATGGGTTTCTCCTTCAAAACAAAATCATGCTTGGGTAGAGAGGAAGGAGAGGTATTTAAAATCACTCTATCTAGGCCCTTAGAATGGGTAGTGAATTTGATTTTTCCCTACTCACTAAGGTAAGATCCTATAGGAGGAATGACTATAATCATAGATTAATTTTTATCCATCATAGTGTCCACATCCTCATCATCATCATCCTAAATTAGATATTCCACAAAACTAAGCAAAGAAGCCTTTGATCTAAAATATTTGTGCAATTACATCTCAAGAATAAGGAAGGATCAAGTTAGATACATGCCATTAGAACTCCTAAAAGGTGGGGAGGGCATATGATTGGATAATACAAATGAAAAATTCACTTTAGTGATAAAGGATAAATAATAAGAGATAAATCCCTCATTGTTAAAAAACTATAAGAAGGATATGAATAAATTATATGAGAGGAAGTAAAACATGCAATCCTTATAAAATACTTGATTTTGGGCATATTTAAAATCAAAACCT
This sequence comes from Torreya grandis, assembly GCA_037957365.1. Lineage (NCBI taxonomy): Eukaryota > Viridiplantae > Streptophyta > Pinopsida > Cupressales > Taxaceae > Torreya > Torreya grandis. The sequence continues at coordinate 183,190 of JARHVA010007839.1, forward strand.
GCACATGTGTTAATATTAAACAATAAAGTGTATAATTGGAAGGAATTAAATAATTGATCAAGGGATAAGTGATAATTTTTTTATGGGACAATTCATACATTAGACACTAGTGAAGTTATAAGGTGGTAAGGATAACATTGCATATGGATTGCAAGATAGTAATAAAATAATGACTTAGTGAGAATGAGTCTTAGAAGACTAATCAAAGGGAATTAAATTTTATTAGTTATTAATAGTGGTCCAATTATTAACCCTAAAATTTTTTTTCAAGGAGGTGTCACTCAAGGAAGCATGGGTGTGAGAATAATTGGTGGAGGGGTTACTAGTGGATAAGGAGGTGTATCAATTCCTAGATATAGTGTGCAAGCACCACTATAGAACATATTATATGAGATGGTTTTTAATTTTATAGAGTATAGGGTCATATAATATGACTTATAAAATCTTCAAAATGATGAAATTTATTGGATATAAAAAATAATAAAATCTCATGAATGGAAAGTAAGCCAATTTACAATGACCTTGAGATATTGTGGACATACCTGGTACTATAAATTTATTATATAAATTGGCATATTAAAGAATAATTTTATAAAATAAATTAAAATTCATGAATTTAAACACAATATTACCTCTATATTTAAGGATATTATTTAGTATATGACTAAGAGTGTATGAGTATATGATGCACATTGTAAAAACTATTCTAGCTAATATATCACATGATATCCAGACATTACATCATGAATCATGATTTTAGGGAGTATTATTACCACCATTTTGAGTAAATTTAGTGATTAAGACCTTAATTTATGTAAATTAATCTTTGGAGGGTACACAAAGGATGAAATCAATAAGAATATTTGACATGGATATTAATCCATTTTCTAAAATCAAATATTTGTAATATGAACACTCAATTGAAGAATCTAAGTACATTCTCTATGTAAGGCACAAAGTGATGAAAATGATGTATAGGTTGTGTTACTAAAGGACATAACAATAATTATTTCTTAAAGAAGAGAGTGAAAGCTATTAACATGTGTTATGAAGTATATAAAGAGGAGCATGAAATAAGAGTTGGCATGTCCTTCAATCAAATAATTAATGTGATAGTGTACATAGTATATGTTAATAAAAAATATAAAAAGAGATAGTTTTTTATTTATTTATGAGATGTGTGAAGTAATATATTTTGGATTAAAACAAGAAAAAACTACAGTAGTACAATAGTTTCATAATAAATATCAAAATTATCATGAAAACCAAGGAAATTTCAATAGAGGAAGATATTAGGTCATCACTAAGGAGAAAGATTTAGTGGAGTACATTTACAAGCATTATGTTTTAAATTTAGGGTAACGGACCATTATCAAATACAATACCCCATGTTTTCTACTTGTACACATTATGGGGAAGGACACATTAAGATGAGTGTTTAATATTTAAGCTAGAAGATTCTACATGGATAAATAATAAAAAGGAAAATGGATGATCATAGTTATAAAAAATAATGATAATGGGACCTATAGATATCAAGATAAGAAGTGAAGTTTGGGCTATCATCTAAATATCTCTATAAGCAGTCGGGTGGAAAATCACAAAAAGATATTACCAACTCAATAAAATCAAAAGTTTGTGTATAACCTAGTAGTAAAATTTGAATATTATTTTTATATTCTATTATAGAAGGTGATCTAAGAGATGTATAAAAAAATTATATTTAATATCCAAGATGAAATTTAGACTACACAGGAGATAGAGCCTAAGATAAGGTAAATCTAAAGAAATAGTACTAGTGTGAAGAAATTAAAAGAGTTGTATAAAGTTATTTCCCTAATAAAAAATGAGTGTTTCATTTATTGAATATGTGGCTAACACATAGTATGGGGGAGGAACTCAAGCATGTAAAGGAACACAAAAAATAAATAAAGAGTTTTGTAATCATCTAAAAGTGGTATTTGATTACTAAGAGTGATACTTGAGATAACCTATTCCTAGCTTATCTATAGACCTATCCTAGAGCCTTTTATTATACTTTTCTAACCTTTGTTCAAACCAAAAGCATCCCTAGTTAGCTAAAACATAGTCTTAGACCTTCATTCCTAGATCTTAAACCTTCATGCCCAGTAGTATGCTAGATAGACATTAACACCACATTAAGGACACTAGAGCCACATGGTGTTAGTGTCCCTTGTCTTAACTCTCCTGAACAAATATATTTTTAAATTTTAAACCATAATAATGTTGGCCTAAGCATATTTTATTACACGCATAAGTTATAGAGCACTATAAATACATGACTTTTAGACCTCTATTCACTAGATGGAAAATATATGAAAAAGACCTATTCAAAAATGAAATAATTTGATCAAAATCAAGGTTATTAGTCCCTATTCTACCATAGTTTTGTATAATACCTTCTATATCTGCCCTAAGCCCAAATTTTATAGATTTCCAATCTCAAGCAGACTCAAGGCATTAAAGAACATTGTCATTCTAGAATCACTATCAGTTTCACCAACACTTAGGTGGGAGAACTAAATCAATCTTGATCACTCCTTGGAGTATTGGTATGTAGGAAACTCTCTTCACAATGGGGTATTGAGGATGTCTAACTTATCCTACTAAAGAACACACATTTTTATCTTATGCCTTACTTATAAGGAGGATTAAGGTTAGCATCATAAATCAGATATTATAAGCATAATTTTTTTAGAATTTGTCTACATAGGAATAGGTGTAAGTGCACCCATAATTTAGGAAAATCCCTACATAAAGGACACTAGCACCATTTTCAAGACACTAGAGCCACATGGCACTACTATCCAAGTGTGGCACTACTATACAGGGGAAGATCTGACATAAGGATCCTAATGATGACACTCAGACCTATTCATATCCTAGTTTTTAGCACTTAGATATTATGCTTCAGGTGTTTTATAGATAAGTCTTCATTTACACATATTTATTACTATTTTTAAAAATTCAATGCAAGTTAAATTATGTAACAAATAAGTGGTTTTTTATTGCATATTATTTCAATAATTTAGGCTACTCATACCTTTAACCCAACTTGGAATTTACATTAGTAAAACTCTAAAATGTTAAAACAAGTTTAAATAATGTTTGGTATGATAAATAAAAAACCATTAATGGAAATATCAATGAGTGGGTGTTCAAAAATATCTTGGCAGATACTAGTGAGAAAGTTAACATTTTGATAAAGGATGCATAGATAAATATGTGTAATATGAGGTTGCATCCATAATCAAACATGTTTTTTATGGGAAAAAGACTCATAAAGAACCCCTTGGAGTCCTAAAAAATGTAAAGTTGGACATCACGCAAAAAAAAAATCCATTGACATTAAAGATATATATGTGATATAAGTTGATAACTACTTTATATTAATTGGAAGACCTTATTTTTATGACAACTAAGAAGTTATGTGATTTATGGAGTGCATAAATATTTTTTAGAATGGGGGAAAAAGAGTAGTAATTCCTCAATATAATGAAAATGGAATTGCATATTTATAAAGTGTAGATATTAATAAAGAGATTCAAAAAAAAAATTATGATATCATTACATAGGGGAAGGAATAATTTGATCCAAATGATGATGGGATATTGAGATAGAAAAATGGGACATAAATTTTAGACACCACTAGTCTAACATGTGAAATATAGGTCTAAGAAGTTTATGGGGTTACTAGAAAGAAGTGCATGAGTTTAGAGGAACAACACAAATATAATTATAAGTGGGTTAGCTATTTGTAATGTATAGAAGGTTGAAACTAGACTAGTGAAGGGCACAACTATGAAATTAGTATCATAGTATCATAGGTTCTAAAAAAATAGTTTGGATATAAAAAATGAAGGTTATAAAATATGACCAAGTATGATGGGTCCACATGTGTGAAACTATATGTACTTGATTTTGAAGCTTGCATACCAAATGGAGTGATTAACATTCCTTGTTCACACATTGTGTAACATATTTTCATGATGGTGAGAAGTGAATGATTCCCATGTACTTGATTTAAAAAAGGTTAAAGAAGCTATTTATTCAATATTTTAATAGAGAAATATAAATAAAGGTTTTCTAGTTTATGAAAAGCATGTGAAAACCTTTAGACCATAAGTAGATTTGTGTTTCTAATTTAACTTTGGGTTCATGTGCTTTATATTACTCTAAAAGAATGGGATGGTAAGGGCATATAATTAGTGATAATTATGGAGAGACAACATATTGGAAACCAATCAAATAAGACTTTACATGGAATTTCATGTTTTGTTCAACTAAGCCAAAGCTGTAAGAGATTATGAAATTAATAAAAGATGTTACATTTATTAATGATTCTCTAATGGAAGATAGATTATATGAAAAAATAGTGAGTATGGGTACACCATTGATTTTCAATTTAATGAAAGGATGGGTATAACTCTATAACCAAATAAAGAATATCGAAATATTTTGAAACTACATATATTGCGAGAACAAAGAATTGAGGAAAGTTTGTAAAGTTGAAGAGAAAAAAGAGTTAAAAGAGTATGTATATCATTTCAATGTGGAAAACACCACTGGAGAAATGAAAGTGGTAAATGTGTATCTTAAAATAGGTAGTTAATATAGTCAACCTTCTTGTAAAAATTTGGTGAATTTTGACATGAAAGATGAATAAAAACCAGCCACCATTAGAGATTACTAGAATAATGTGTAACTAATACACATCATTAAGTTAAAAAAGTTAATAGTTTCAATCCGAAAGGATTATTTAGAAATGAAATAAGTTCATAAATTTTTGAGAAAAAAAATAAAAAATTGTGCAAAGTTATAAGGCTAGTAAATAAAATGCTTGTAAAATGAATCTAAATTTATGCACACAAGTTAAGGAATAAATTGATAAAATTTTAGAGGTAAAAATTATTTATTATACAAAAGATTTATATTAGGTAGGTAAATGGTGATAGTAATTAATATATATTTATAATTCATAGTATGTGTGAATTACATGGTATTGAATTATGCCTTTATGTAGGATATGTTTGCTACTTTGTTCCTATAAAAATCATTGTAATGGTTAGATGGATGAGAAGTTTATACCTTTACTAAATCATTTTTGGTTTCCCATTAGGTAAGAATTGTATAAAAAGATAAGGGAAATAATACATTTGTGATGGAATAAGTGTATTTTTATTATAATGTGATGCCTTTTGGGTTAAACAACATGCCAAAAATATTTTCACACATTTTTCTAGAGGAATTTTAGGATTTTAATCATAGGTTTATTTAAGTATACCTTGATTATTGGATTATATACGGACTTGTGATATATCACTAAGATAATTTATGCCTAATGTTTGAAAGGTGTATATAGTTTTGATTTATTTTAAATTTGAAGAAATTTATGTTTTTAGTACCATTCCAAACTTTGTTAGGACATACTATCTACAAGGAAGGAATGCAACTTAGGTGACCTAGCTAAGATAACTATGATATTATAATTATAATATATACACAATAAAAAAATATGTATGCACATATTTGGGTCACTATGTGTACTAAAAAAATTAATTTATAACTATGCCATACACTAATTAGTGGCTAGATAAATTGTTACACAAAGACAACTCATTTATATGGACTAATAGGCGACATTATTCATTTCATATTTTGAAAGATAAACTTGTCAGTGAATCAATCCTTCAATACATAGATTGGAGATGCCTTTTCACATACATGTTGATGATTTTGGTACAATAATTAGAGCTATAATTGCACAAAAATGTGAAGGGGAGATTGATCATGCTATTTTATTTGTAAGCAGGATTTTGTTAAAGGATGAAAATAATTACACTAATATAGAGATAAAATAATTTGTGATGGTGTATAAATTTTATAGTTTCATACAATATCTTATTTTAACACCATTTATATTTTTCACTAAAATTGAAGCATTTAAATATATTGTTAACAAGCATGTTTTCAATGGGTGAATTTTATGATGGATCATTTAATTCCAAGAGTTTTAGTTTTTGAGTATGATAAATATAGGAAGATTGAATGAATGACTTGGTAATTTATCATGCATAAAAAACAATGAGGCCACACATGTTCAATTGATGATGGATAAATTTATAGAATTTAATGTGTTCTAAAGGAGATGAAAAAAGTAACAACATTTTTACCATTAGGGCCCTAAAGGATTAGATTTTAAATAAGATTAAAAATCTTTCACTTAAATTTATGTCATACCAATTAATTAAAGAGAAATTGTATAAATTTGGGAGACATAAATATAGAATGCATAACAGAACATGAACATGATTTTTTTTCATAAATATCATGAATGAATTATATGACGATATTACATGGGATAAGAGATTTCTTGTAAGATTGGCCAAATTTGTATAAGGATACTAAGTAATATGTACATAAGTGTGACATTTTCCAAAGAGGGGGAAAAAATAAAATGGATGCATTTTTATTGATCCCTGTTGTTTCACAAGAACCATTTTATAAATGGATAGTGGATTTTATGGGCCATATTAATCTATCCATTATTAGGTGTGAATTCACTATTCACAAATCATTATTCATGGGTACTATTCATTAGTCATTATTCATGAGTACTATTAACAAGTAATATTTATGGGGACTATTCATATATCACTATTCACAATTGAGGTGGCAATGGTGACTAGGCAGGTGAGGTGGATCCTAAGTGATGTGGAATGTAGGTGTTGTGGTAAGTGATGTAGTAGGTAATGTAGTAAGTGATGTGGTAAGAGGGCCCATGGAGGGTCCTAAAGTGTGATCATGAGGATATGACAAGTGTGGAGTGCAACACTCCACTTAAGGACATGGGCCTTGTTCTTGGTGTGTCGCATGGGCTTGTATTGGAGGTTATGAGTGAAAGGTCATGTTGTGGGATGCCATGTTTGGTAGCATTATGAGTCACATGTGTGGAAAGTTAAAAGGAGATGGGATTCCTTTTTGAGCACATGAGAAGGAGACACGATGATTCTCATTGATGATTTACTCTCACATGTGTGTGGGATGCATTTGTTTGAGATACATGGGTTGATTGGAATCTTGTCCAAGTAGTGGAGCCACTTTGTTGACCTTGCACATGGATACAAGCACATTTTACTATTTGGTCACTAGTCACCCCACTAAGTGGGATGTAGCACTTTGGAGTGAACATGGGAGTGGTCAAGTGGGCATCATGAGATACCATTCAAATGATTGACTTGGGAAAGGGGGAACATGGCTCCCTATGCATCAATAGTGATCCCCACTCAAATGGGTCAAACTTATCCCTCTTTCTTTATCTTTGATGTATAATGTTATTAAAGCATTATGTTTTCCTATTTGTTATTTTATCTAGTTATTGGATCATGTGAGGATCTTTGTAAGATTGTGATTGCATGATATGAGGTTGGAGTTGAAAGGCTTGCATGCCTAACTCACCTAGATTCTTGGGTTGTAAGCATCACATGTAGGTTGAAGGTTAGAGCCTTTGAAGGCTATTGTTCTTGGATCACCTAGGTGCATGAAGGGGATCTTTGAATGGATTTTTAAGGCTTGATATCTTAGATCATTAAGATAGAGGTAGATGATATTAGATCTCCCTCATATGATATGAATACTAGCAATGTATAGATGCATGTTACATCCTATTAGTTAGATCATGGAAATATTATGTGTAAGCTTTGCTCACCTGAGTGCTATGGTGGTTAGCACTAGAAAAGAGTTACTAAGAGGGAATGTGTAAGAGAGAGTGTTGATGAATAAATATGAAGTTTGGATCCTGCCTTTGCCCTATGGTTTTTTCCATTACTAGTTATGCAAGGGTTTTCCATGTATATCTTGATTTGTGGTTTGTTCTATCATGATTATTTTATTTTGTAGCTTGTATTTATGAAATTTTATTTTAATTTCACATATTAGGAAGAGGCCATTTTTTATCCTTACAACTAGTATCAGAGCTAAGCTTTAGATATTAGTACCTACGCCTTGTTGATCCTAACAAGTGGTATCATAGCCATGGTTTTTTGGCTAGTTTTTTGTGCAAGTGAGAGATATAAATGGAGAGACCAAAAATATGAAAAAAATTAATTTTACATGGTAGGTATTATCTATTGGCATAATATGGAGAATAGAAGAAAATTTTAACAAGCTTAACTAGATGGATCATCACCAACATAGTGTTCCTATTAAATAATTAACTTCATAGCTTGTGGTGGAGCAAGTTAGTCTCCATTGTTGTATATGGAGGATGTGACAAGGAATGTAACTTGTTGGTTCTTATCTAGAGAAGGGGATATAAGTTGTGGGATCTACCACAACATGTTGGCTAAGATATTTACAAATCCATGTAGAATAGGATGTACCAAAAACTTGAATATGTACCTGTTGGAGTAGTTGATGAATGGATGAGAAGAAATTTGAGACCCATGGTTCCATGGAAGAAGTTGGGTGTTAAATATTTCAGAGACTTACAGGTGTATTGAGTGAAGTTATCAATGGTTGTGGTATAGAAAAAGTGAGTAGCCATGAGGGCTATGGTGTAGCTTATGTGAATATCCAAGTGAATTGATGCATGGAATAAATATGCACATGAGTTATTTAGGCATGTGGTAGAGTAATATTTAGTTCATCTATGAGATTGAAAACTTAGTAGGTTTTGTGATGAAATAAGTAGTATGATGACTTCCTAAGAACTGTTGATAGGTACCATGTTGATCATGGTGGGTAGCATTTGATATATGTAGAATTTAAGTGTTGATTTCTATGGGTTCTTCACTCTGATTGTAGATTACTATCGAGAGTGCAGTGTGCACTTATTATTATTCATCATTGGAGTAATGAGATACAAAATCATCATTTATACATGCTAATATCATGATGTAATTCAATATCTAGGAGGACTACATGTATGAGGCAAAGAGTTACTAGTTTATAGAATTGAAGACTATATGGGCTAAAGTGGATGTGCAAATGGAATACAGTGTTACCTTCATGGAGAGACAATGTTTAATAGAGTTTGTTTCTATATTTGATGACATGTTAGTTATAGTCCCCAACATGATCACTATGTGAAGGCTCAAGTGATTAGGATGTGATGAAGGTGGTAGGTGCAAACCAAGGGTGGAGATGCATATTAGATGGGAAAATTAATGAAGTGAAGTATACCACTTCTTATGGTTGTGAGTTATCTTTTAGAGTGTCCTAGAATATAGGAAGATAAAATGATTATCATGTGTATCATATTCATTTGTATTAGGAGAAGCCTTATAAATCTATGGTGTATACTAAACCAAATACTTTCAAGTAGTAGGAATAGTGAGCAATTTATGGCAAAATATTGGATAGAGGATTGGGTCTATGGTGAAGTGGGAGTAACTTCAGTTGCTGAAAATATATAGTAGGCATACATATGTTGACAAATCCAATTATGGTAGAGAATTTTTCTTGTGCATAAAACTTCTATTGGGCTTGTGTGGAATAATAGTGGGCATTGGCATGGATAATAGCTAGGTGGTAGTTGGTTGGTAGAAGATGTAGGTGTTTGAAAGTCTTGTGTATATGACTTAAAGTGGGATATTTTTAGGTTGAATCTAATATTCATAAGTACTATTCATGGGTACTATTCACTGGTCACTATTCAAAATTATTATTCATAAGCATTATGGATCACTATTTATCGCTCACTATTCATATCTAAGCTAGCAATGGTGAGTAGGAAGGTGAGATAGATCTTATGTGAGGTGACATGTAGGTGCGGCATGTAGGTGATGTGGTAATTAATTTAGTATGTGATGTAGTAAGATCATGATGTGGTAAGAGGGCCCATTGAGGGTCCTAAAGTGTGATCATGAGGATGTGATAAGTGTGGGGTGTAACACTCCACTTGAGGACATGGTACTTGTCTTTGGTGTGTCATATGGGCTTGTATTGGAGGTTATGAGTGTAATGCCATGTTTTGGTATGCCATTTTTGGTTTTCCCATGCATTACATTTATGGAAAGTCAAAAGGAGATTGGATTCCATTTTGAACATATGAGAAGGAGACAAGATGATTCCCATTGATGATTTTCTCTCGCATGCATGTAGGATGCATTTATTAGAGTCACATGGGTTACTTAGAATCTTGTCCAAGTAGTGGAGCTATTTTTTTGACCTTTCACAAGGAGACAAACATATTTTACTATTTGGTCATTGTTTATGCCACTAATTGGGATATAGCAATTTGGAGTGCACATGGGAGTGGTCAAGTGGGCATCATGAGATGCCATTCAAAGGCTTAACTTGGGAAAGTGGGGAACATGGTTCCCTATTCATCAATATTTATCTCCACTCAAATGGGTTGAATTTCTCCCTCTCTCTCTCTTTGTCTTTGATGTAAAATGCTATTAAAGCATTATGTTCTCCTCTTTATTATTCTATCCAGTTAGTGGATCATGTGAGGATCCTTGTAAGCTTGTCATTGAATGATAAGAGGTTAGATTTGAAATGATTTCATACCTAACTCACCTAGATTCTTGGGTTTTAAGCATCACATGCAGGTTGAAGGTTATAACCTTTGAAGGTTGTTGTGCTTAGATAACCTAGGTGCATGGAGTGGATCCTTGTATGGATCTTGGAGGCTTGATAGCTCATCTCATGGAGATAAAGGTAGATGTTGTTGGAGCTCCATCATATGTTATGGATATTATCATTGTATATATTCATGTTGCATCCTATTGGTTAAAGCATGGAAAGCTTGTGTGTAAGCTTTGCTCACCTGAATGTTATGGTGGTTAGAACTAGAAAAGATTTTCTTAAAAAAGCTATGTAAGAGAGAGTGTTGATGAAGAAATATGAAGTCTGGATGTTGCCTTTGCCCCATGGTTTTTTCCATTACTAATTGTGTAAGGGTTTTCCACGTATTTATTGAGTTGTGTTTTATTCTCTCCTACTTATTGTTTTATTTTGTAGCTTATATTTTCATAATTTTATTTTACTTACACATATTAGGATTAAGCCTTTTTTATCTTTAAAACTAGTATCAGATCTAGGCTTGAGGTATTGGTACCTAATTGTTGTTGATCCTAATAGCCACATGTAGGAGTGGTGTAATTTATATTATTATTTCCACAAATAATCTCATGTGTTGGTTTGAGGTTTCACCTCCAGAGAATTGTATAACAATAATTATAACTAGGTTTTATCATATACCAGTTTTTGACCTTTAAATCATGTATTTGTAACACATTTGTAATAAGACCTAATTATTTTATTTCAAGGTTATAATTATTATTTTAAGTACCTTGTTGTACCTTATTACTTATATTTAGTCATATTTCACTGATTTAGCTTAGTGATTCATTTATTGCATATGGTTGGTGTTAGTTACTTATTTTATACAACATTTTATATTCAGGTACTATTGATGTTTGTTTTCATGTTTTCAAGTGGTAATTATTATGTGATGAGCTAGGATTTTTATCAAAGGAATCCAAAAATCCAACAATGTAACAACATACACATATATGTATTTGTAAATTAAAATTATAGATAAATATTTTTCCACCATTGCCTTATTTTTTATTTTTTGATGTGATTGTGATAGACTGGTGTTATGCATATATCCTTTTTTTTATTTCATGGCCCTATAATGGGTGTTTTCATTATTGATTCCTAATTGATTTTGATAAAAAAAATGGCATGATTCCATTAATACTTTAAATTTTTAAGGAGAGTTAGAATGCACCTCCAATGCATCTAGGGTCATCAGAATTATTTTTCATGAGGTAATTACTTTGAGTCCTTGGCAATAATGAGGGAATAAAGATAATGTTTTTCAACACTTGCTACTCATTTCACATTTTATGTTCCAATTATTTTAGTATGCACTTAATGGTCCAGGCATGTTGTGAACATTGGTATGTTATTATGCATTAGTATGAACCACTTGGTGTTGTGGTACTATTATTTCATTTTTTTATCCATTTGGTTATAAACATTTATAATGATTAGAATATATAAGTGATGTGAAAACATTATGATTATTAAAAATATTCAAATCTTTTTACCATGGTTGTTTGAACATTGACCTAGGTAAAAGGAAAGAAAAATATAAATAAATAAGTGGAGTAAGAAAATAAAAATAAAGAAAGAAGTGGGATAAGACCTAATTTTTAAATTATGGGGAAATCATTGATAAGGCATGATGGGAATGTATATTTTAAGCTTCCACTTAATCCTATATCTAATTTATCTTTTAATGGAGTTAATGGCAAGGATTTTTTATAGGTATTTAATAAGTTTTGAAGGCTTTCAAAATGGAAACCTAGCAAGGAGAGATAAAATCAAGGAGAAAGAAAGGAAGATCAAAAAATTCTTTTAAACCTTTTGGATTTAAAATAAATCTATGATTTGAGAAGTAAGTTTTGTCAATTTACATTTCTAGTTCTCTTCATAATTTATTATAACTTTAGATGTGTGCCATGAGAAATGGTTGATTGATAGTGTGAATCAAGTGGCAAAGATAGAAATTGATATCATACTAGACATTTAATATCTTGCATGGTATTTAATTTATCTTAATGATTCTCTAAATTATCCTCTCTATCATTCTTCTCACCTTGGCTCTCTCTCTAGTTACATAGTTGTTATGGTTTTATATCTTTGGTTGTGTGTTGTTCGATATTAAATTTTGAGGTGTGTAATCGTAGTGGATTCCTCAATGGTAGTTGAGAGGAATGAAATTTTATATTTGATACTAAAATAAGATGGCTAAAATATAGGAATGGAATGGATCTATACCATCAAATGGTTACCATTACTATTGGGCTAGAAGCCCTAGATTATTTTAGCTCACTATTTATGTGTTTTGTTTTTGTTATATTTATCTCATTGTTAAAAATATAGGTTCATATATTGTATCCATCTTGGGTGACTACTTCATCCTCATGTTGATGGATGGGGTGGTAAGGGACACGAATGGATGGCCTCATCTTTACCCATTTCTCCTCACTTCAAAATTTCACAATGAAGATGCTTTGGTTGATGTACTTGATGATGACACTTAGTTTTATTTAGATGTTTGTTGTTTCATTTTTTTTCTAAAAATAAGGATTGACTGTATTTATTCTCAATAGCATTTAAGCTTGTAGTAGGGAAAAACATTGAATACTATTTATAATGTAAACATAATTGAAGAATAATATAGACTTTTGTTAAAAGGTATGGTATTTAAGAATTACATAATTAATGAAGGATTTTATCTCTATTATATACTTATATAATGATTTTGTACTTGTACTTATGACTTGGTCTTATAATGAAGTTGAATTTAATATTATCTTTGATATATTTTCCCACTATGTTAAACCATAGACCCAATTAATATATTTTATGAAGGTTAAGTGTTGATAATTCTAGTTGATATTTACTTTACGAAGGTTATTAAATAGTTTTAATTATAATATAGACCTAATATTTATTTTTTAATATAAACACAATTTTATTCTTAAAATTTTGTTAATAACATTGCTTAGATGTGTATGAAAATATTTTAGTTTTTGAAACTTCAATCAATATTAAGGGAGAATGCTTGATATTGTATGAATCTTAAAACAAATTGATAGAAATAATAGTATCCTTTCTCACACATATTATATATAATTTAATTTAATAATGGATACATAAATTACGTATCATTTCTAACACATGAATTTTCATGTAATAAAATGAATGGGTTGAGCCTATGACAATCTATAAATCACATTCATATAATTACAAGGACTCTCATTGAACTCATGCCCACATAAGGTTGACTGTACTTATTAATTGTGGCATTGATGTTCTTCAGATATGAATTCTATATATGTTTTGATACTCTATTTTTATATATAAGTGATTGTATTATCATATAATCCTATTTGGAAAGAGTGTAGAGGATTGTAATTAAGGGACTAATTATATATTGGTCAAATCCATAAGTGATCATTTAATTACATGTTTGAATATTTTTTTTAATGTTATGAAGTGTCACATTGAAGGAATGGTTATACAATTTACGGCATACTCTATTCTACATTATTGATGTATTCAATGAATTAATATAGACCTATAACTTATCCTACATAATATAAAAAAACTCAAAGAACAGAAATCAATTAAAACCAATTGGATACTTAGTTATATTAGGGCATGACCAATTGGATATGTTAAACCTATCTATAGGAATACTTACTATACAACATCAATGGAGAGGGTTCCAAAGCCTCTAGGAAATTAATATATGTAATAAACCTTACTAGATATATAATAATAATGTAATTAATCCAATCTATTGTTACCAAATATTACAACACAAATAAGGGGGATGGTTAAAACAAAACTAAAAAGGGTAACAAACCATGGTAGGAAAATGAAGGGCTCGGTTACCTAGGGTGGAAAATGGAAAGTTTTAATAACCTTATATCCATACTAAGTTTAAGTGTATAATAGATTAAAATGAGGATTTATACATACATTAAATCTATTAATTATGTAATGTCTGTCTATCAAATAATAGAATCTAGGGCTAGAAAATACTTACCTTGACCAAAACCTCCTAAGCCTCAATCTCTCCCTTAGTAAATGGTGCTTTGCAATATGTTGTTTTGGTTTTAAGGATCACAATGGTTGAAATCAGCTCTAGTGCTAAATAACTTATATTTTCATTCAAAACTCCACAAGATAAGTTATTTCCTTCCAAGAAAAGATCTAAGTAATGGCTTTTCCCAAATGTATATTAAAGCAAAATTTTGAGCTATAATAGTGTGAAAATGAATGTTCCTCTCAATTAGATTGAAATGGGACTTATATTGTAATGAAAAATGATCCTTAACCCTTCCATAATTTTAGCCAATAATTGACCCACCAAATTTACAAGTTTAGATAGCTAAAATTTTGGAACTACAAGTGTATGAACATAACTTTTTGATGTTAACTTCATGAAAATCAATATTTTTTCAAATAATACTCAATAATGCATAGATCGATCAAGTGTAAGTTTTATAAAATATTGATTAATGATCAAAAAATTATAAAAGTATTTATAATGATATGTATATAATTCATAATGAGGCATGTTGTGTAAAAATTAATTAATAATTATAAAAAATGGTTTAACATATATATATTCAAAAACTATGCTTTCCCTTCTACAAAACCATAATTTTTATTTTAAAAAATAAATTATTCCTGATTAGATGCGTCAACAAAGTTTAAAAAGACTTAAATTTCATAAAAACTAAGCGGATTGCTCCATGGCTTGTTTCAGGCTAGGTTGAGACCTCCAAAGCATGTACCTAAATCAAATTTGGAGGGAAAATGTAGGAGGGAAGATTGAAATGTTTTAAAGGGATACAATATTTATAAAGGGTGTATGCCATTTTAAAGACTAAAAAATGTATTAAATGTCTTTACCCATTTTTATCCATGTATCAAAATAGGGTCTGCATGCTTTAAAAAAGGTGTACACCCTTTATTTTTCATGAATTTATCTTATTTTCCAATTAATCCCACTCCATATTACATTTTACAAATTTCAATCTGGTTTTTATGCTAAAAATTTACAAATTCTTCATTTAATTTATCTCTAGATCATTATATATAAATTAATTTATACTCTAGATGTGGAATTATTTGTATAAATATAAATAATGAGGTCAGGTCGTCATCACAAAAGACTAATTAAAGAGCTAATAAGTGAGTCAATTTAAGTGAAGAGAGAAAAAGAAAAAAATACAAGTAGATAGGAGAGCATCCAAAAGAGCTTCTAGTCAAGGTGAAGGTACTTATTCCACAATAGGTAATATTTCAAATGAAATTAGCATGGTTATGTTTAAAGTATTTTTGTTCATTATTTTATAAAATAAAATACTTAAAAACATAAAATAAGATACATGGTTTTTTAAACTACCTATGATTAGAAAGAATCATGCACCATTTATCTGAAAATGTGAGAACTCTTTTTTGTCTTGGAAGGATTACTTGCACAAAATAGACAACTCAAACAAAGATAGATTAATATGATAAATGATTGGCTTACCTGGTACAATACTAGTCACAAAAATTGGTACACTTCCTTGTAAGGATGTCAACCCACTATCTTAGCACTCAAGTGGATAAAATTACTAACTAAAATTACAATAAAACATTTAACAATATAGATAATATAATGAAATGATTTAAGATTTAATATACATTCATTTGACGGATATTACTAAATTGAACATTCCAATATTATTCAATAATTTCCTCTTCGACTTGAATTACTTCTAGTTAATTAGTAATGGATTCTAAGGTGGAGGAGAACATGGAAATATCACTTTGGTCTAAGAAAAGAGGATGAAAAACTATGAGTAAATCTAAAAAATTAACCACTTCATGAAAAATTCTAGGTAGAGTCATCTATAAGAAACCCATGGATTTAAGAATCCATGATCTAAAATGTAAATTAGACTGATAACTAAAAATGATTTAGTTTCCAACATAGTGGGTTTTTAGTAGGGATCAATGTCAATCTATAGGATCGATGTCAATTCAAGGAATTGATGTCAATTATGTTAGTTTAGACAAGTCTCTTAGGATAGGGATTTAAAAGATGGTTTTAATAGGATTTAGGATGGTTTGGGGATGTCTTTGGATGGCTAAGGATATTGTAACATAGATTATAGTGATAAAACTAAATATGAAATAACATACAGATAGAGTAAATTACAGAATAAATTGCTAAAATAAATGAAATACCAGCCTTTATAACATTTTTAACCTATGGTAGAATGCAAAGTTGATAGGATGATTCTTGATCTATAAATAGGAGTGGATTAGTTGATGTAGGTGTAAAGCTTCCAATGAATGAATAATTTACTAATTGATACTCTAGACAAATTTCATTAACGTCATAGTGATATTACAAGTGCAAGAAATTAGTCATTTAGCCCAAAGGGTTTATGGTTAAATTGACGTTAATTCAATAAAATTGATGTTGATCATGGGATTCAACAATGATTCTAGGCTAAACTTATCAAATTTGTTGGAGTGGTTTCAACTAAGAAGTTAAATTAAGCCCTAAGCTTTTGAAATGATTTTGAGATTATCGAAGGGGTTAAGGGAGGTTAAAATAGCTTGCCTTCCATTCTTATCTAGGTAGATTTATTTATATTTTACAATAGGTAACTAGTTAAATTAATTTACTTAATTAAAAGTGATTAATAAAAAATAATTATGTAGGGTAATGGTAGAATGGTAATTAAATATTTACATGGGGTGAAATAGGAATAAACAAGGGGGGGAACTTAAGACCTAGACTAGCACATATATTATTGTTTGAAATCCTAGCACCTACAAGCCAATTATATGGACTTTAATTTAGATATATCTTCAAATGAGATAAGAGAACACAATTAATCATTATTGAATGATGAAATTTAAAATGTAGAATATGTAACTAATGAATTTATATTGAGTGATGAAACATATGAAGAAACATAACATAATGAAACATCTATCCATAATAAAGTTTTTGAGCATGGTGATAATCAACATCAAGTAATGAACCTAATTCATGTCTCTCCCAATAAAGAGGAATTTAATTCTCCTATATATCCTAATGTAGATAGTCAACCCTCTAATATCCCTATTATTGTTGAAGTGGTAACACCACCTAATTTAATACAAAATATACCTCCTACACCCACACCTCCAAGGATAATGAGACAAACACCAAGGTATTTGGTTAAAATAGATGATAAAATAATATAACCTATGGAAGATAAAATTTCAAAAATATCAATTCAACATCATGCTCAATGTGTATGGTACTATGCATTTGACAATAAAATCCATACAAAATAATGCCAACTATTTGTTCAATTAATGAAAATGTAAAAAATGTGTTTCGTGATGCATAATGTAGGGTTAAGAACATCTAACATGGAGCAAATAAATAATGAAATATTAAAGAATATATTTAATTCATTTAAGGTAATAGGTAATAAAAGTTGGAAAAAAGTTAGTAATATGGAAAGATGAGTAATAATAGAATCTATAGTGAGTAAGTCAACATCTAAAGATTGAATTCTTAGTGAAATAAGGAAATCCTTTAACTTGAATAGAAAGACTCTAATAAATGTCATAAAAATAAGAACAAGGCTTGATGAACCTTCACTCACATATTATTAGGTGTTTAGTGGTACACTCCCATGAAATTATAAGGCATTAGTTAAAGGAACAAGAGATTTGAATGAAAATTTTTGGCACGATAACACAAGGGTCTCATCTAATGTAAAAGACATTGTTAAAATAAAAGAAGGTTAAAAAAACCATGAGCCAAGTGCAAAATATTTTTTAGACATGATCCAAACAAAATTTTATAAATTTTTTATTGAAAACTTTAGTGGCCAATTGATAATTATCCAAAGGTTATTTGAGATGTGCAAGCTTTTCTATGTTAAAATAAACTAAGTACACACCACATGTTGTAGGGAACATGTTGAATTTTATATTAATTTTGATTTTTTTGGTCATATACATTGTAATTTACATACTAATGAGATTATGTAGGAATGTAAGGTGTCTTTCCCACCTAAGACATCAAGATAATTAATCCAAATTCTTTTATGTCAAAGACCTGAGGGACAGTTTTTTCATAAAAAACTTTTTATATGGAACTTATAAAAATTATGGTGGTTTGTCAAACTTGATGAGTTATATACATGAATAAATTTAACTTGAATTTGGAAAGTAACTAGGTGATTATAAGAATTAAAAATCTATAAATTATGTGTTAAACTATGGAAAAGATTCATCAAGATGTGAGTTGATTACGATCAAAGTTTTTATATATGATTTCATGTTTGAATTCAAGAATAATATTATTTACCAATATGCAAGACACACACACAAATCAAAATGGTTATATAATAAATTTAAGCTATGTAAGGATAACTTCCCAATTGGTATCATTATTTCAGTGTGGACTTTGATAAGAACTACACACTACAACCATAGAATGAGGCTCAATTCCAATACTATAGTTTAATTCAAGTTGTAATTCTCATTCATATTAAATTCAAACATGTACTTGATAACATATATTATAACAAAAATATTTTGAGGGAGTGCCAATTTTATATGATCGATGATAGATCACATTCTCCAAAGTTTGTCCAGGGCTTTTTTGAGATATTTTATATAAATATGAATGCAAGAGAAATAATGTTTGATACAAACTACATTTGGTTAGGCAATTGTGCAAGATAGTTTAAAAATTCTTGAATGTTTTATTGGTTAAGTAGAATGCATAAAAATAATGATGTTTAACATTTTTGGAGATTATTTGAGGTTGGGCATGGAAAAGGGGAACATGATGGTGTAGGTGCATGTGTAAAGAAAAGTCCTTAAAAAATAATAAGGATAGTGATAATTTGATTGATGCTACAAGTATTATGACTTGGTGTAATGAACTTTTTTTTCATGGATCAAATAAATATTCTCATGTATGAAGATTATTTTGGTTAATAAAGGAATAACATAAAGAAATATATGAAGATTATAATACAATACCTAGATTGAGTGTTTTCCACTCCATTCAAAGCTCAAATTCAAGTTCATGAACTATTTATACCATAGATATGGCATGTTTATGTTATGCATGTATGGAATTTAATTGAAATGAATGTGAGTAAAAATAATGGGTTGAATAATGGTATTGTAGACCCATATCAATTGTAGAGAGTATCCATTCACTCTAACAATTACCAGATCATGAAATGGTGTTATTAGTTGACTTTGACCACATATCAGATCTTATGCAATTAAGTACAACTTACTCTTAATTTAAATGTACAACCTTAGTTATATTAGTGATATCTTTATTAATTCCTACATATACTTACAATTTTATTATACTTTAAATGCAAGGCATGTTTTTATAGTCATTAAACCTAATGACAATGATGAGGGAATATACTAATACTTGTGTCATTATGTAGAGGAAAAAAAATTAACCATAAATTTCATGGATGGAGAAGAGCTAATTTATCTCACTAGATTCATAGTGGTTACAGGAACCTAACTTCATAGATACTATCATAAAAATATAACAATTGTTATTTGAGGAATTTGAAACACACAGGTTGGTGCTTCATTATTCAAATATGGTTATTGTTACAAATATTTAAATGATCAAATATAATATAAATCCTCACAATAGAATTTTATGGAAAGTGTGTGAATCTGACCATGAAGCAATTCTTGAAACACTTGCAAACTAAGTTGATCATGAAGGTACATTAGATTAAATTGGTAAGTTTATCTTGCATTTAAAATTAATATAGTTAAGTTATTTGATTTAATGTATTTTAGTTTAAAATTATTTTATAATTATGTGTTTATTTCTATTTGGAGATTTTACTAGGAATTTTAATGTAGGTTAGTGTCACCAGATGAGCTTCCACCTTCACATGGTTGGTGTTATGAGTAATGAATATTATATTCATAAACTAAAGAGAAGCCAAAATATAATTCATATTAATGTTATCTACCTCAATTAAATAGTTTTTCACCCTATCTTTGTTTTTCCTTTCAATAAAATAAGAAAATAGTCTTATATAGGCCTTAATTATGGTCTATAAACATGATATTTTGAGTCTTGTCTTATAGGCCTAATTTATCCTTCATACTTGATATGACCCTATGAAATTAAAAAATAGTTTTAAATACATTTTTAATGTGTATTATAGTGATCATACTACCTTAATAATCCTTCATACAATGTTAGAAGCCAAAGAACAAGGTCAAATAATCAATTATTATCTTTTTTTAGGTCTCTCATCAAACACCTACAAAAAATACAAATTTAGTCAGTTGTTTCTTATCACACAAGACCTATATTCAACTAATTAAACTTTTATTACATCTTAAATACCTATTAAATACCCATATATATGTGTGTGTATATGATTCATCGATTGGGATAACAAGCTAGAAGATATGCCCCTTATTGACCAATGTTTGGTCCATTCTAAGAGAAATAGATGCAAGAGAAAACTTGTTGCCACATATCATGAATGTTGAGTTTTATATAATAAAATTTGGGTTTCTTAAAATACTCATCCATGTAAGTGTGGGAGCTAGTGGATCATCTCTATCCCTCATGGTTCTCCTTCAATGCATAATGGAAGTTGCCTTAGTTTTCACACTCAAAGACGTTGAGATTCTCTTAAAGGATGCATCTGATCAATTATAACTTTTACTCCCAAATACCGATAGAGATTGGATAATGGATATTTTAGCCTTAAAATTTTAATCTAGACATGTCAATGAATAAGGTTTATCAATTGGGCTAACGAGTTAAGATATACACCCCCACTGACCAACTTTTGGCCCTTTAAGATAGATTTAGCTACAAGAGAAAACTTGTTGCCACATCTCACTCACATTGAGTTATAGAGAATAATCTTAATGTTTATTATAAGAATCATCTATGCAAGTGTGGATATAACAAATCATCTCTACCCCTCATGGTTCTCCTGTAATGTGCAAATGATGTTTTCTTAGTTTACATACTCAAAGACGTTGAGATTCTCTTAAGGGATGAGTCTAATCAACTATAATTTTTTATCTTAGGGATCAATAGAGACCATAAAATGGCTGTTATATCCTTTAAATACCCATCTATACATTTTGTTTAATATGATTCATTAATTGGGTTAATGATTCAAAATATACACCCCCACTAACTAATTTTGGCCCTTTAAGATAGATTTGGCTATGAGAGAAAAATCATTGCCACTTCTCACTCACACTAAGTTAGAGAGAATCCTTATGGGGTTGCTTAGATGAATCATACATTCAAGTGTGAGATTTTACATCTCATTTCTATCCATCATGGTTATCCTAAAATGTGTGATGGAAGTTGGCTCATTTTGCACACTCAAGAACATTGAGATTATCTTAAGGGATGCATATGATAAACTAAAAATTTCACTCTTGAGGGATGATGGAGACAAAAAAATGGATTTTATAATTTTTAAATTTCCATCCAAATGTGTTGGTAAATATGGTTCATTGATTTAGCTAATGAGTCAGAATATATACCCCCACTGACTAACTTTTAGACCTTTAAGAGAGATTTAGCTACGAGATAAAAATAATTGCTACATCTAAATCATGTTGAGTTAGATATAATCCTCTAAGGGTTGATGATAATAATCATATGTGTAAGTGTGGGATCTAATGGCACATCTCTAGTCTTCATGATTCTCCTATAATGCAAAATGGAAATTAGCTTAGTCTGCATACTCAAAGATGCTAAGATTTTCTTAAGGGATGCATCTGATCAATTACAAATTTCACTCCTTAGGCCTGAAAAAGACTAAAAAATAGTTTTTATATCATTAAAACACCCATCCTAATGTTTTGGTGAATTCAATTCATTATTTGGGCTAATGAGTTAGAATATATGCCCCTAGTGACCAACTTTTGGCCTTTTAATATAGATTTGATTTCTATAAAAAACTCATTATTATGTCTTACTCATGTTGAGTTAAAGATAATCCTCTAGATATTGCTTATAATAATAATCCATGAAAGTGTGGGATCTAATGGCTTATTTTATCCCTAATGGTTCTCTTACAATGTGCAATGAAAATTGGTGGAGTTTTCACACTCAGGGATGCTAAGATTCTCTTAAGGGATGTGTTTGATCAACTATAAATTTCACTCCCAAGGCCTCAAAAAGATATAATAATGGACTTTATAGCCTTAAAATTCCCATTTAGATGTGTTGGCAAAGATGATTCATTGATTAGGCTAATGAGTCTGAATATATGCCCCTATTGACTAATTTTTGGCCCTTTAAGAGAGATAAAACTCATTGCTACATCTTTCTCACATTGATTTAGAGATAATAATCCTAGGGTTTTTTTATAGGAATTATCCATTAAAGAGTGGGGGACTATGGCTCATCTCTATCCCTCATGTTTATCTTATAACATGCGATGAAATTTGGCTCAATTTGTACACCTAAAAATGTTGAGATTCTCTTAAGTGATGCATCTAATCAACTAAAAATTTCATTCCCTAAGACTAAAGGAGACCATAAAATGGTTTTTATAGCCTTAAAACACCCATATACATGTGTTAGTAAAGATTTTTTTTTGGGATAATAAGTCAGAACATATGCCCCATTGACGAACTTTTGGCCCTTTAATAAAGATTTGGTTGTGAGATAAAACTCATTATCACATCTTGATCACATTGAATTAGAGAGAATCCTCCTTTATTTTCTTAAATGACTCATCTATTTAAGTGTGGGAGATGATAAATCATATCTATCCCTCACAGTTCTCTTGCAATGTGCAATGGAAGTTGGCTCAGTTTGCACACTCAGGGACAATGAGATTCTCTTAAGGTATGCATCCAATAAACTAAAAGTTTCACTCTTAAGGCCCAATGGAGAATGGATAATGGTCATTCTAGCCTTAAAATTCCCATCTAGATGTGTTGATGAATATAGTTCATCAATTGGGATTATGAGTTAGAATATATGTCCTTACTGACCAACTTTTGGCCCTTTAAGAGAGATTTAGATGCAAGAGAAAACTCATTATCACGTCTCACTCACATCAATTTATAGATAATGCTCCTAGGGTTTCTTAGAGGACTTATCCATTAAATTTTAAGAGATGATGTTTCATATCTATCCTTCATGGTTCTCCTACAATGTGTAATGTAATTTTTCTCAGTTTACACAATCAAGGACGAAGAGATTCTCTTAAGGGATGCATCCAATCAACTGTAAATTTTAATCCTAGGACCTAACATAAACTAAAAAATGGTTGTTATAGCCTTAAAATTACTAGCCAGATGTTTCATTAAATATGGTTAATTTATTACGCTATGATTTAAAATATACACCCCCCACTGACCAAATTTTGGACCACTAAGAGAGATTTGGTTGTGAGAAAACTCATTATCGCATCTCACTCACATTAAATTAGATATAATACTCCTAAGATTTATCTAAGACTCATCCATGTAATTATGAAAGATAATAGCTCATATTTATCCCCCTTTTTATCTTGAAATACATGATAGAATTTGGTTAAATTTGCACACTCAAGGATGCTAAGGTTCTCTTAAGGGATGTGTTTGATCAACTACAACTTTCACTCCTAGGGCCTAATAAATAATATACAATGATTATTATAGAATTTAAATTCCCATCCATATGTGCCTTAGAATATATTTCATCAATTATGATAATGAGTTAGAATATACACCCCCCACTAACTAGCTTTGGCCCTTTAATAGAGATTTAGATGTGAGAGAAAACTCATTGTTATGTCTCACTCACATCATGTTAGAGATAATACTCTTGATTTTACTTAGATGAATAATCATTGAAAGTGTGGGAGATGATGGATTTTATCTATACCTCATGGTTCTCTTGTAATGTGCAATCAAAGTTCACTCAGTTTGCACACTCAAGGATGTTAAGATTCTATTGAGGGATGTGCCTGATCTATTGTAACCTTCACTCTTGGGGATTGATGAAGATTTAAAAAATTTCATTATATCCTTAAAATTCACATATATATGTGTTGGTGAATATGGTTCATTGATTGGTCTCATGAGTTATAATAAAATTCCCCCCATTACCCAACTTTTAGCCCTTTAATAGAGATTTAGTTTCAATAAAAAAACCTATTGTCATGTCTTGATCACGTTGATTTAGAGAGAATCCTCTTGGGGTTCCTTAGAGAACTCATAATTTCAAGTGTGGGATTTAAAATCTTATCTCTATCCCTCATGGTTCTCTTATAATGTGTGATATAAGTTGACTTAGTTTTCACACTCAGGGATGTTGATGTTTTCTTGAGGGATGTGTCTGATAAACTATAACATTCACTCCTAGTGCACAACAAATACTAGATAATGGCCATTCCATATTTAAAATTCCTATTCAAATGTGTCAATAAATATTGTTCATTTATTAGGATAATGAGTCAAAATATATTCCCCCACTGACTAATATTTGGCCCTTTAAGAGAGATTTAACAATAAGAGAAAACTCATTGATGCATCTCACTCAAATCAAATTATAAATAATCCTCCATATGTTTTTAGAGGACTCAGCCATGAAAATGTGGGATTTTATGGATCATCTCTATCTCTCATTATTATTTTTAAAACATGTGATTAAATTTGGATCAATTTTCACACTCAGGGATGATCAGATTCTCTCAAGGGATGCATATGATCAACTACAACATTCACTCTCAAGGCCTGATAGAGACCATAAAATTATTGTTTTAACCTTAAAATTTCCATCCAGATATGTCATCAAAAATGATTCATTGACTGAGCTAATGATTAATATTATATGCCCCCTCTATTGACTAACTTTTGGCCCTTTAATAGATATTTGGCTATGAGAGAAAATTCATTGTCATGTCTTGTTCACATCAATTTATAAAGAATCCTCCTAGGCTTTGTTAGAGGACTCATCCATGTAAGTATGGGAGCTGATGAATTATCTTTATCCCTCATGGTTCTCTTACAATATGTGATGAAATTTGGCTCAATTATCATATTTAGGGATAAGGATATTCTCTTAAGGGATGCATCTGATCAACTATAACTTTTTCTCCTAGGGCCCATGTTTCTCTTAATTTCTACTCATTTATTAATTTATGAAGAAGATAAGAAACTAGTAATAAGGGTGTGGTATAAATATTTGGTTGTTGATGTGCACATAATCTAGATGAATATGGATAAATCCTATTTAGTTTGGAAGGAATAACCTATAGATAAGAAAGCACTAATAAAAGGGGTTGTTGGCAAGATAGTTAGGTGGACTTCCTAGCATGAGCTAGATCTAAGAAGTGTGAGCTTGCCGAGAGGATGGTAATCCACTATTTGATATCAATTAAGTTAAAATAGATGAAAGTAAGATACTTTCATTCAAATAATAGAAAGTAACTAAAATGAAATACAATAAGAAGAGAATGCTTAGAAATAAAAATAAAGTAAATATAGCAATAATAGGTCAATACTAGTGCAAAAGAGGATGGGGTCAGGTTCAAAAAATCAATCAAGAATTTGTGAATAGGTAGAAATATAGAAAGTCAATTTTGGTTGGGGGTAAAGGGTTGGAAATAAATTGTTGCTATTTCATGCCATAGTGATTATTGATGGTCGAGGTAGCTGTCGATGGTTGGGTTGAACATCAATGGTTGGGTAACCATCGATGGTTGGAGGTGAATATTAGTAGTTGTGCTGACCATCAATGGTTAGCTATGGAATGGTGTAGGTGTTCATGAAAGAGTTAAAAACTAGGTCAATGATTAGGTAAGGGTTTGTTTAAGGGTTTAGTTAGAAATGGGAGGTTAGAAGATAGGTGCAAAAAGGTCTGATGGGGAAGAGAGGTCAAAAACCAAAATAACAAAACTAAAGTACAAATATACTTATTGTTTATTAAATGGTTGATGGCTAGAGTAATGGTACTTTGCCTAGAGAACAATTTTGGTAGAGGTTTGTATCTCTATTATTATCACTAAATTATTGGATAAAGATGAGTTATAAAGTTTGAATATTTGTGTGTAAGAATGCTTGTCCTGATGGATCCATTTCACCTCCTACTCTTCTCCTTTTATAGGGAAAGAGAGATGGAGGATAGAAGGTTCCCTAGTAATTTGGCTTGCTAATTTCATTGCTTGAGAGTTTGTTGGCACTAGACAAGGTAGATATATTATATTGTGCTATGTTATCTTGCATAGCTAGTATTGTGTAAGAATGAGTAGGACCTAACCACTGATGGTCAACCTAATGATCAGTGGTCAAGCTAACCATCGATGGTCGAGTGTCTGAAGGAAAACTGGTTAAGGTGGGTTTAAAAATGGTTGGGTGATGGTTAAGTTAGTAAGTTATTGAGTTTAGTTATCTTATTATCTAACTTGACTCAAAGTATGATGGGTTGGTTAGTGGGTCAAGAAGGGTTAGGTGGTCCCTAAGGTATCTCAAGGCATTTCATCATCTAGAACCATTATGTGTAGTTTTCTAGTGTCTATATTTTTCTCCTTTCTATTATGTATCTTTGAATTAACAAGCTATAAAACAAAAATAAATTGCTTAGTCAAAGGTTTATTTATCTTTAGTATGGGAGAAGTTGTTCCCCCTTAAATTGGGAGTCAATGAGGTGAAACTAAAATTGAGTCAAGGTTTGATAAACGGTGTATGGTGAGTCATGAGGTTGGTGATAAAAAGGGTGGTTGGGCATTTGAAATGCAAACATGCACATAAAATATGACTAAGTTTGATATCTAATATTACACATAGACTAATATTGCCAATATTGGTAAAAATAAGGTTGGTTCTAAAAGGACTGGTGATGAGGTCACTAAGCCATAATGTTAGGCATAGATAATTAGGATATTCCTATCAAGTCTTCTAGATAGGTTCAATTTTTTTATAGGTATACAAGGTAGGAAGTACTCCCTTGAAAAAACAAATGGTCTATTTGTGCATGAGGTGGTTCAAATGCAAATATTCAACATGGCAAGGTTGGTCAGTGCGATAAAAAAGACCAAGAAATGTTGTCATAAAAGATGTGATTATTTGGGCCAAAAATGGCCAACATCAAGGTGGATGTGATATAATGATTAGTTGGAGAAGGGTAATCTCCAAAAGGTTGGTTTGAGTTTTGAGGAGAAGGTAATATCCAAGAAAATTAGCACTTACATGTGGGTGCTTTAAAAAAATTTAACATGTGGGTTTCCTGACTGTCAATGGTTAGGGGCATTAAACTTGATCATCGATGGGCACCCTGACCATCAATAGTTAGGGGGAAACCCTAAAAGGTTATAACATAAAAAGTGAAAAACAAAAGTTATTTTTAATTTTGACTTGTTGACACCTATGCTTTCTATGTATTTTGGTGATTTGGCATTTTGTGTGAGAGGGTTAACTGAGAATTTTACTAACTTGGTGATTGTTGATTAGTTGGAGGCATGTGTTGAGGTGATTTTTTGGGACCAAGATGTAGGGTGGATGAGAATGCATCCAAGTAGCAAGATATGGGATCTATCCTCAACAACAATTGAGGAATGAGTTAGGTGATGTTTTAAAATTATTAGTTTAGTTGATTGGGTTGTTTTGAAGTTGAATTTGGGGATTTTGTGGTTGTGTTGGTAGGGATTTGGGGGTTTGACCTAGATTTAGGTTTTATTTGTTATTAGAAAAATTAGTCAATGAAATTATAAATTGAAAGGACATTTGGGTTAGGGGTATGATATAATATACAATAAGGTAGGTTATTTTTTAAATTGGGTTGTTTTGTTAGCCATTAAAAAGGTAGGGTTAAGTGGTTTATCATCGATAGTCACACATAGTGACTATCAATGGTTTAACCCAACCATCGATGGTTAGACATGAGCATCAATGATCAACCACTAAGTACCAAGGGTACTTAACCATCGGTGGTTGTAGTGACCATCAGTAGTCAAGTGTTTTGGGAAGGTGTGTTTGAATAGGTAAGATATAAAAAAATGTTTTAATGTTTTAAAGGGTTTTGGGTGGTTAAAATGCCAAGTGTAGGTTTAGGATAACAAAATTTTCAAGTAGGAGTGATGTGTTAAAATGTTTATTGTTTAGATTTAGGTGTTTGTTTGATAGGTTTAGGGAAGGTGTTTTTTTAGATAAAAGAGTTAGATGTTTTGTTTTATAGGTTAGTGTAGGTGTTTGAAATGTTTGTGTGTGAGGGTCTCTTTCAGGTGTTAGAGGTAATGTTGTCGATGGTTGTGGGTTAGTTTAGAACATGTTTATTTAGGTGGGTTTAGGCTGATAAAGAGGTAGATTTGAATTAAATGGAAATAGAAATCTACGTGTGTAAGCTAACTTTAGTTTTTCAGGCATGAGAGCAGATCCAGATGAGGATTCAGGTTCCTAGGATATTTACACAAGTCCATAGAGGGATGACTGAGGATGATTGGACACACATGGGCGAGGCCAACCTCGAGGCTATGAGATACTATTATCACTTGCCATGAGATGTGATGATGATCATGGCCCTCATCGAGAGATGGGATATAGCCATGAACACCTTACTCTTATCGATAGGAAAGATGACCATCCTACTAGAGGATGTTCATAGGATTACATGGTTACCCATTCAGGGGGAGTTGATATACCATATTAATAGTGAGGAGAGGGAAAAGTAGATGGATCTATTATATGATGAGGATTAGGCCCTTGCTAGGTGGTGTGCTGATGGTTTTGGTTTAGGCCATTGCATTAGAGGGATCCAGATGGGAGGCATTTAATGATTATGATGATGATGGTAGTGTCCTATTTTGTGTTTCCTAATTCAAGTAGTGGATAGTTTCCTTATCTACTAATTAGAGTGTTGGTAGAGATGTTACTTTGGAGGATAGTATTTAAGTAGGCACTAGTTTTACTAATACAGATATATAAGGAGCTCTAGGCATTTTGAGCTCTCAAGAGGTACAAGATTAGTATGGGGTTTATGCTCCATTTTTGGGCATATGAGCACATTAGGGTTTCAATACCATTAGGGTTATCATGGGAGGGATACATCCAAATGGATTTTAGAGTGGGTTTCATGTGATGGAGGGTAGATTATGCATTGATAGGAGATAGAGGAGGAGAAAGAGATATTGAATAGTTTAGAAATGCATAAGATGGTCTGGTTGTGGGTGATGTGGTGTGGAGGCCCTATGTTAGCTTTCCTAGGTGGGCCCTCATAAATTTTCTTTATAGATTTATAGGTGGATATATGGGAGGAAAGAGGGTGAGATTGGGTTCATCCCATTTGATAGATTTTAGAGGTAGTTCAGCCTAGTGTAGGGTATTCTAGATCCATTCCTAAGGTATAAGAGGGAGGATGTTGAATTTTTGTTACCCAAACCATAGATAAAAGAGGTGGATCTATATCATGAAGAGATACCTATTAGATTAGGGGTTGATGGCATTGGTTTTGTTGATATCTATGTAGCATGACACCAAGCACTTTATGTAGTGGCTGATTTTAGGTGGGTTGATGTGGGTCGATAGGCCATAGATGTGGATCTAGCTAGAGGGGGTCCATAGGTATAATTATAGGGTGGTATCCCTAATGGATAGGTAGGGATAACAATGGCTACCACACAAACATAGATTATAGATTTATAGGGGTAGGTGGCCACATTATAGGGCTAGATTATGATATTATAGGGCTAGGTTACCACCATGATAGGTAAGAGAGATTAGGCTAGGACCTCCTTATGTTTGGTGACCTAGGTGAGGGATACCTTGGGATAAAGGGTAGGAATAGTGGTAACACCATTAAGACCACCAAGTACCATCCCTTTTCCATGGTATTTGGCCACAATGGAGGAGTTGAGGTATTATGAGGCTATAGTTCTATTATAGTGTCTTAAGAAGCCCTGATGGAGAAAGTACAAAGCCAATTTAGTAGGAAGGGTAGCTATGGTCACTCTAGGTCAGTGTGCCACTTTGATGAGTGGATAGGTAGGCATCATAGGAGGATTGGTACTAGATGGTAGTGGTAATGGTTCCCCAAGGGCATGCTATGATATGTTATGATATAGGTGTACATGATTTTGATACCAACCTACATGGCGATGCCTTGAGATGTACATGTTGTGAGAGAGAGATGACATACATTATTACATGTATTATTTATTTTGATGACATGATGTTTATGATGTTCATGATGATGTATGTTTCATGGGTCACGGTTCATGATTTAAACATGTTTTGATGTTTTTTCTTTATGATTATGAGATGTGGACTCAATAGCTTAGGCATGTGACGATGATGTTTTTATTTGTTCATGGATATGATGTTCATATTTATGGATGGTTTGATGTTTATTATGGTTATTGATGTGGTTTATGATATAATGATCATGGATTATGTGATGTGTTAGATATGGTTATGATGTTTCAATGTATAGGGATTTTATTTATGGTTTATGGATTATGGATGATGTGATGTGTTGAATATGGTTATGATGTTAATGAAAGAACATAAAATAAGTTAGATAACCAACTAGATGTGGGAAATTTGATAAAAATCAAGAGACCTATGTCTACATGAACCAAACATGAGAGGATAAGAAAAAGGCATGATACTTTTTCATTAGTAAGGACAAAAACAAAAACCAAAGTTAGATTAGCTTAGGGAACATAAGCCTTTCAAACACTTCACATTAACATGCTTTGGTTGATAAAAAGGCGTCTTGATCACATTATGTCAAGTAATCTCATAATCCCTTGATTTATAAATAGTATTAAGGGAAATAGGTAGTAGGTGAAGGGTAAATGGGTGATAGGTAAGGTAACCTTATGTGGGTTAGTTTTCCCCTTCTATAGGTGACATAAGAACCATAATAGATAGGTCCATGTCTTAATACAAGGTATAGACTTATTGATGTAGGAAGTCTACTAATAAAAGCTGATTGTAGATTTCTTGGGATAGTTTGTTCTATTTTGATATAGGGTCTTTTGTTATTATTGTTTTATTTTGTTTTGATAGGTTTGTGAAGCTAGTCAATGTGAGAAGCTTTAGATGATTGGTTTTTATAAATTTAACTTAGCCATCCTTCAAGGGAGTGGTCTAAGTTTTGATTTGTTTATTTGATAGTTGTCCTTCAAGGGAGTATTCTATCTTTTTAAGCAATTTAATTTTGAGTAGCTATCCTTTAAGGGAGTAGTTTGTTATGCTAGAGACATGTGACTTACGTGATATTTTGGTATCCCAATTTGTTTTGAATCAAGGTGTAGACATGGACTTGTCTATATAGGCTTAGAGGTTTACTTTTATGAGGGTAAAACTTTAGCATAAAAGGTTAATGATGGGTGTAAGGAATGGTTTTAAGGACAATGATCATGGGATTCTATCTTGTTAGAGACAAAAATTATCCATGGGAACCATGCTATGGGTAGATCCATAGTACCCATATTTAGAATTAGGCTATGACTATAATGGTTAATCACATGGTTATATGTTTTAATTGGTTATCCTTAAAGTGATGGGGATAGGTAATGAAGGTGAAAATATTATAAATCAAGGGATGAACTTAAGTTAGACAAAAAGGTGAGTTTGATCACTAGTTAATAAAAGAAAGGATGCAAATATGAAGCATTAAGGGACTTAGGTTATGGTTTGCCTTTGAGAAAGGACAAATGGTAAGCTCTTGATCTATACTTATGGGTTATGATGTAGGGTCCAAGCCAATTGAAATCAAACTTGCCTCTTTTAGTTTTCTCCATGTTGATGATATGTTGGTTTTACCTTAAGATGAGGTCTCTAATATTGAATTCTCATTATTTTAGGTGTTTTTTTATAGGCACACTTAATTAATTCTTGATAGATAAAAATATGGTTAAGCGTTGTTAGGCAATGTTCATCAAGTAGCTCAAGTCATGCTAGATGTTCTAAAAGATAGTCTCTCTCAAAAATGATGTCTTGCAAGGATATGCAAATAGAGGGAATATGTACTTTGAGAGGAAAATATACATCTACTATAAAGACTAGAGAGAAACGGGTAGTACCCATAGAGGTTTGAATGCCAGTTCAATAGGCCCATAAATTGAAGGGAATGTGTAAGTGCCAATCCTGACCTAAAGCACTAGCTACTTTATTTAACATTTTGTTAAGGATTTTGTTAAAGGTATCTACCTATCCATTGGATTATGGATGGTAAGGTGAAGAGAATCTTAACTTAATGCTAAATGCATCATAAATACCTTAGAATTTCTTATTCTTTAAATATTTACCATTATCAATGATGATCTTATGGGGAACACTGAAACGATAGATGATGTGATAATTGACGAAGTTAACAATTTTTTCAACTTTGGTCAAGATGAGAGGAATAAATTCCACCCATTTTATGAAATATTTTGTGGTGGTGATGATGGATTGGTGGTGATTTGAAGAATGAGGATTGATTTCCCCAATGAGATCTAGGCCCCATTTTGAGAATGGCCAAAAGTCCTTGAATACTTAAAGGCCATGGGTAGGTACATGATGTAAATTAGCATGTTATTGAAACTTGACACACTTTTTTACATAATCACAATAGTCTTGGTTGAGGGTGGGAAATAGTAGCCAAGGTGAAGGATGTATTTAAAAATAGCTAACCCACTAAAGTGTCCCCCACATATTCTATCATGCATTTCCTTGATGGCATGGGAAGCTTCATGACTATGAAAGCAATAGAGAAGAAGGCCATCAAATCCATGATTATAAAGGATTCTCCCTATGATTTTATAATTGGAAGTGATTTGAATAAAGGATCTTCAGGCATTCCTAGAGAGGTTGGAAAGAATGATACTGAAGTTAAGGTAATCAAAATTTTGCTCATACCAAATGTCTAATGGAAATGCTTCCACACTATAGATGGTAGGAAGGTTAGAATGGATATAAGAGGGTTTGATAAAGTGGTGAATTTTAGCAAAGAGTTTAGAGTTGGAAGGTTGAGATGAGATTTGGGAGGCAAAATAAGCCATTGTATCTATGAACTTATTTATAGATCATGGAATATATTGGATAAGGTAATGGTCAAATGATGTTAAGAGTATATCTACTAGTTGTGTGTACTTCAACAAAACATCATTATTACATTAGTAGGATATGTTGACCTAGTTTACCATAATATAGGAATTACTAAAGATATTTATTATCTTGATTCCCAAGGCTAGAGTGATTTGGAGACCTATTACTAGGGCTTCATACTTAGCTACATTGTTAATATACTCAAAGTCAAGTTTTAAGGAAAGGGGAAGAGGTTATCCATCAAGTGGAATGAGAATAACTTTGACACCCCTACCATGTTGGAATTTTAAGCCATCAAAGAACATGGTCATTTGGTAGGTGGGGTCCTCTTGAGAAAGAGTTATGATGGACTCATCTAAAAATGCAAGAGGAAGCAATTGCTTATCTGGTAAATGAGCTTCAGCCAATTGGTCAACAATGACTTACCTTTTAATCAACTTTTTCTAAAGGAACTCAAGGCCAAACTAAGCTAGGATCATGAACCACTTAGCCATACACTAGTTTTGGTATGGTTTAGATTACATGTACTTGAGTAGGTCAGTGTTAGTGATCACAAAGGTTCTATGATTGAGAAGGTAATAATGAATTTTGGAAGCCAAAAATACTAAGGTGAGGAAAAGTTTATCAAAATGGGTGTACCATGTTTCATACTCTATAAGTGTTTGATTTATGTAGTAAATAACTTTCTCTTTATTTTGTTCATCATGGTGAGCAAGAATTTCCCCTAAGGAATGGTTAGTGGAAGAGATATAAAGATAGAAGGGTTGGTCCTCTTTTTTAGGGGTCAAGATAGGTGGAGAAATAAGGTGCCCTTTAAGTGAATCAAAGTCTTGTTTATAGTCCTTAGTCCACTTAAAAGATGTTTCTTTCTTAATAAGATGGCGAAAGGCTATCTGATAATTAAGAGATGAAATTATGGATAGATTGGAGCTTCCCCTATAATTTATGGATTTTCTTAAGGTGTGTTG
This sequence comes from Torreya grandis, assembly GCA_037957365.1. Lineage (NCBI taxonomy): Eukaryota > Viridiplantae > Streptophyta > Pinopsida > Cupressales > Taxaceae > Torreya > Torreya grandis. The sequence goes on from JARHVA010007839.1 coordinate 217,794, forward strand.
GAGGTGAAATCTTTAATATTTCTCTAAATTTGGTAGGATATACTTTGATTCCTCAAAGAGAGATGATGAATCCAAGAATATTTCTAGAAAGGACCCCAAAAATACAATTTTTTAGGGTTAAGTTAGATATGGAAATGGATAAGGCATTTGAAGATGATTTTGAGAATGTTAAGATGATCTTTGTGATATTTGGATTTCACAAGGAGATCATCCACATAGTCCTCTATGATTTTATGGATGAGATGATGGAAGATGTAGGTCATGTCTCATTGGTAGGTTGCTCCAACATTTTTCAGACCAAATGATATGACCATGTAGTAAAAGTTTCTCCAAGGGATGATGAAAGAAGTTTTATTCTAATCCTTGGGGGTAATCAAGATTTTATTATATCCAAAGAAACCATCCATGAGAGATAACATCTCATGGCCAGTTATAATATCAACAAGTTGGTTGATGCTAGGCAAAGGGAAATCATCCTTTGGGAAAGTAAGGTTGAGGTCATGAAATCCAATATAGAGGTGAAGTCCTATTATGGGTTTGGTAATAGGAATGATGTTAGAAACCCATTGGCGATAGTCAATGGGTTGGATGAAGTCAATGGATAAGAGGCATTGAAGCTCTTCTTTGATTAGAAGGGCTATGTGAGGGTACATCCTCAAAAGCTTTTGCCTAATAGGATTAACATCAAGATGGGTGATAATGTTGTGGAGTGCTATGGAAGGGTCAATTATGTGTATATCCTAATAGGACCAAGAAAATTATATGATTTGGTCATAAAGGAAGTAAGGGTAATCATGTTACTCTACAAAATTAAAGGATTGACCAATATTGACAATGTGAGGGTTATCTTGAGTACCCAAGTTGATATCAATAGTAGATTCATTCAACATGGTTTGGTTCTCAGGAGGAAGGAATTTATGGATATAAAAATCCCTCGTACTGAGGTAGGTGAGAATGGAATCATCATCCTAATGTTGGATGGTGTTGATGGTAGGAGAATCATTTTCTACTTTCAAAATGATTTAAATGAAGGATTTTAGTTTGGTCATCCTTTTGATAGGTCAGGGGGCCTAAACTAGCAGTATTGTTCAAAAAAAAAAGTTAGGATGAATGATTTTTAAATCCTTAAACTTTGAAGGAGGTTGGGTTGGTGAGGATTGGATGTTTTCCTCAATGGTGGAGATGGGTTTTGGTGAATCGATGGGTTCTTCTAGTGGTATGAACTTAAGGCCAAATAGGTCATTAGGTTTCTAAGTTTTTATAAAAGGTAACTTGTGAGGTCCATATTCATAATGGCTAAGGGTAAATCCCTTCTAGGCACACCTATGAAGGTATAATTTAGAAAATGCCAGTTTGTATAGATAAGAGAAGTTAAAGGTAAATGGTCAGATGGTAGAGGTAGTGGGGAAGCAAGAAGTGGATGATCAAATCTCCCATAGATTAATTTGGTTTGATGGTTAGGAGGCTTGAAAGTGATGATGGTTTTGATGTTGGGGTCATAACTAGGATCATGTTCAAGGTTTCCATACTCTTGAGGAGTGGGCAAAGCATCCAAGGCTAAAAGATGAAAATTCCCTAGTGAGAGACATTGGAATGTGGGTTCCAAGGGGTCCTATATGAGGATCTATGAATAAGGGATAGATGAGTTATTTGAAGCTTCATCATTGGTATGGGTGGAGTTGTTGTTGGCTGGTGGTGAGTTAGATGAGGGAGGAAGAAGAATGACATTAGGTTGATATGTCATGTTGCAAGATATGAAGGGACTAAGGTCAAATTGTATGGTAGCAACTTGAACTTCATGTTTGAACTTGGAACATTAGTGTAAGGTAGATGGAAGATAATTCATGATGTATATCCAAGGGCATCTAAGTAAGACACTGTATTGAAACTCACATTATAAAATGTAAAAGAGTTCTGTAATTGTGTGAGGTCCCAAGTGGATGTGGAGGATGACTGTCCCCAAGGGTAGTGGCCATAGTATCATTAAAGGAGTGAAGGACTACTATAGTTTTTGACATGATATTCTTAGGTAGTTAAAGTTGGTCATAAGCATGGGAAGAAATAATTTTAATGTTATATCATCCATCAATCATCACCCTTTTAATGTGGGTTTTATTGATGTATATAGTGATGAAGAGGGTAGGATTGAGATATTTAAAATGAATAGAAGGTATTTCTAAATCCTATAATGTGACAAAGGCAAATAGTTGAAGGGTTCTGACAAAAGATGCAAGAGGTTGAGGATATTTTAGTTGGACTTATATTGATTATAGGGCCTTTATAAATTCTTGGTGATGATGGGTTGAGGTGTCAATTAGTTTATAAAGGATTATATTCACTGGTGTTTGGTGAAGCTATTTTAACACCACTCATTAGATGGATTCAAAAGAGTTAGAGGGAGAAACACCCAAAATGGATATTTTGGGTTTTGGTGAAGTTGAAGGTAAAAGTGAGGGTGTTTGGGTTCGACTGGAAGGTTGAGGGGTGGGAAGGGTATGTCCATGGTATGGACACCTTGGATTTTCCTTTATCCTTTTTTTGGGTCCTAAATCAAGTAACCATATGCATAGTGTGGATTAAGGGAGGTGTTGGGCTAGATGGTTGCTTTGGTTCCTCCTCACTTTCAAATGAGAGTGGACGAGTAGGTAAATTTTGGATGGGTTGAGTCGGTGGTTGAGTTGGTAATGGGCTCAATAGAGGTTCATATAATAATAGATCATCCTCATCCCATAAGTTATGGATAAGTGCTTGGAGAGCTTTGTAGTTATCCATGTCATGTTTAGGTGTCTCATGGTATGAGAAGATTAAACTATCATTAAATCAGGATGGTTTATGACTAGAAGTGTCAAAAGGTTTGATGGGTGGTAGGCTTAAATAAGATGTTTGAAACAACCCTTGTATAATGGTCAAATAATATTTGAGCAAAGGTGTTGAGTGTGTTGGTTTTTTAGTTTTAGGAGTGGTAGGCTTCTTTGAAGTAGGATTCACCATAGAAGTTGTTGATGGTGGAATGGTTTTGGTTGGGATTAATTGGTTATCATTGGTTTTGAGGTGGATGATTTAGAGGTGGATTATGAAGGTTTGGAGATGGGTTTAAAGCTAGAGGTAGATAAGTTAGTTATGAATGATGGGTAATTTGATGATTTGGTGGAGGTAGGTGTAGGTAGAGAAAAAGGTGAAGGTTTACTAGATGAGGAATATGTAGTTGTGGGAGGGATCACCTTATTGGTATAAGGATTAGCTCCTAGTATGGTATAAGGATGAGGTCCTAAGATATAAGGTAAGTGTGAAGGGTGTGGTATGGCTCAGGTTTGAGGTGAGAGTTTGGTTGGCTCTACCTTCTTTGTTAGTTTGGTTTGGGTTTTCTTTGGTGAACTAGATGGGGTTAAGTCCAAATTTAAAGATGGGTGAGCAAGGCTAGGTGTAGGAAGTATTCCTAGATTCTTGATAGGTTTGGTTAGAGAGGCATAAGGTGATTTGATAATTTTAGAGGGAGGTGGGTTGGATAGTTTTCCTATGGTTTTGGAAGAAAAGTGTTTGATAAAGGTATTGAATTAATGATAGGTTTGATGTTAGATGCAAGTGAGGTTGAATTTTTAGGTTTGTTTTGATAGGGGATCCCAAGATGATTATAAAAGTTTTCTCTATCTAAATTGGATTGAGAAGTGAACTCTAGATTTTGGACCATCCTAGAAAAAATATTGTAAATGGGTTTGATTCCTTGGTCATTGGTTTCAAATATTAAGCCCATGGGTGGAGGTGAGGGAATGGTTTATTCACCTTTACCCTTAATGGAAGGTTTCAAGGTTTGGGAGGATGTTTCCTCCATGGAGGGTGTAGGCAAGGTAATCTCTTCTTTTGGGATGGCTTCTAAAGAGAGAATGGGTGGTTCTAGGATAGGGGAGGAAGGTGTGATAACATCAAGTGAAGGAAAGGAGGTGGTTGCTTCCTTTTTTTGGGTGTCTAAAGGAATTAATGGTGATTCTACCACTTCAATATATTGAGTGGAAGAAGTGTGGAGGTAATGGTTTCCTCTTTTGGTATATCTATGAAAGGAGAGGTGGGTAAGTTGATGGTCTTGTTAATTAAAAGAGGGGAAGTTTATTCCTTTGTTTAGGTATCTAAAGGAAGGGAGGAAGGTTCCACCACTTCAATAAGTGGAATGGAGGAAGAGATAATTGAGGTAATGGTCTCCTCAATTATAGGTTCACTGATAATGACATTAACCATATGGACCTCATGAGTATGAGATGATTCTAGTTTATTATCATCATAGTTGGTGGTAGGGGCATGATTGGGCAAGGTTTACAAAAAATGTCAAGGGACTAATTTGGGGGTGCATTGGGATTATCAAATACAAATTCTCCCTTATCGATCATGTTTTGGACAATCGATTTAAATGTGTTGCACCTATTAACATCATGTCTAATGACATGGTAGAAAGCACATAGATCATTTTCATTATACCAACCAGGTGTAGGGTGAGAAACATCAAATTTTTGGGGAAATTTTATGGGAGGAAGTTGTATGACGATTTATTTGGGAAATTTATCCAAAACTAAAGCATAAGACTCCCCTATTAGAGTATATTATTTTGGGGAAGCTTAGTTTTGATTTTATTTTTGTTGGTTAGAAGAATTAGAGGAATTGGTTGGGTTAGATTGGTTGACAGTTGGAGGTGGAGTAGTTTGAAGGATAGCCAAGTTTATGGATTCCTTGGGTTTGGTGTTTAGATGGTTAGATTGATTGGTGGTTTGGATAAGGAAGGTTCATTAGATTTAAAACTAGAATTTTTGTTCTATAGTTTAAATTTTCCCTCATTAATGGATCTGATTTCAAATTTTTGTGTCATGGTGAAAGCTTCATCAAAAGTCCTAAAAGTTTAAACTTGAAGAGTAGAAGAGATATGTTTGGTACAACCTTGAGAAAAGAGTTCAATCAACTTAGGTTGGGGTAAAAAGGAAGAAAGCTGGTTGATAAGACCTATCCATCTAGATATGAAATCAACAATTGATCCATCATCAAATTGCCTAATGGAGTAGAGGTCAGTAATAGAGACCTTTTAGATATGTTGACTGAGAAATGATCTAAAAATATTTGGGCAATTTGGGAAAATATAAATATGGAGTGCTTGGTGAGAGCATTATACCAATCTAGGGTTGGTCTTAATAAATACATGGGAAAGGTGCAAAGGAGAAGATCACCATCATATGTAATCAAATAGAAAGAATGAAAAAATGATCTTAAGTGTTTTTGGGGGTCCTCCTTGCTTTGTAACTTGGAAAACTTAGGTAGTTCCCATTGAGGAGGATAATATTGGATAGGGATGGATGGGTGAATAGGTTTATTATAGATTTGATCATAAGATAAAATGTTTTGAGCCCAATAGATAAATGATCCTAGGTTGGTCATTTTTTCCATTAACATTTTGACCAAATCTATTTGAGGATGGGAAAATCCATAATTATGTGGTAATTTTGGTTGAGGTTGCATGACATTAATATATGGATAAGTGGTATAAGGTTGAGAAGATACCACATATTGGTATGTGGTTAGTGGAGGTTGGGATAATGCCACATAGGGGTTCATGGGTATAAAAGGTTGTGTAAAAGGTCCTATGTATCCTTGTGGGTTAGGAACATATTGATAAGATGTCATGGTTATTTGTTGAGGGATTGATATGGGTTGATTTGAAGGTATGGATGGGTTGGTATATGGTTGGGGTTGAGTGGTAACTCTTGTGCTAATAGGTGGAAGGGGAGGTGGTATGGAAAGCACCATATTTTGAAGTGGGGTGGAAATTAGTGGGTTGGTAGTGATAAGGGGAATGGTGTAAATAGGGGTAGAAGATACCTCCATGGTGGATGAGGTATGGGTAATAAGAGGTGAGTTTGTTCCTATGTTGAAGGTGTTGGTTGGTGTAGGGGGTGTTTGGATATTGGTTAAGATGTTGGATTGAGTTTAGGTGGTGGTAGAAGATGTGTTATGGATAGAATAATATGCTTCGGGGCATACCGTAAGGTGGATCCATAGGAGGAACCAAAGCAATAGGGGTGTAGTGAGCTAAGGTGTTAAGGTAATGTTGAAGGGCCATGGGGTTGTTATCAAATAAGGTAGTGAAATATGCATGACAACTATTCAAGGCATGGTATTTCGAGGCATGGTAGGAGGGGGAGAAAGATGAGGACAACTCTCAACATTAGAAGTATACTCCATGATAGAAGAATAAGAGGAATATGGTGGTTCTTAGTTGGTTTGATTCCTCAACTATTGTATAGTAAACACTATGTGAGAAATATAAAATAAATGGAAAAAATCTCACAAATCAAGCAAAAGGAAAAGAATTTGAAGGCAATACAAACATACACTAAAGTTCATTTAAAACTTAAAATTCTTTTTATATCACTTTTGGCTTATGCCTTAGAAAGTGTGAAGAGGAAATTGCATTTGTAGATCAGGTACTAAAGAGGAAGTCTAATGTTGGTTTTAGGTATTAAAAACTCTCAAAAAGAATATGTATTAAACATCAATACATGGCTTGATATTGGGGACTAACCCCTCACTTCACACACCATAATGATAAGGGTGTTGGGTTCTTAGCCAAGGTATACTAAATTTTAGAGTTAATACTCAACCAGAGAGCAGAGTTGGTTCTCCCCTTAGTAATGACCTCCAAGTAGGATTGTCGAGAAAGGGAAAGGTTACCATTAGGTGATGAAATCCTAGTTAGGCCTTGTCTCAAGTTTTTTTTAATATTTTGATTGATTATGTGGTTTGGTAAAGTGTGTGATAATAAGAGTGAAACTATGATTAATTACTTTGCTTTTAAGTTAACTAGATGAACTAAAATAAGCAAGTAATAATGTATGCAAAGTTTATTTTAAGCCCAAAATAAATTTTAGATTTTATTGGATGAGCATATAATAAAGGAAGAAAAGGGCACCTAGATGATGCTAGTATCCCACTAGGCATGCCAAAAAGTTTCTCTTAATTTCTAATCATTTCTTTATTTAGGAAGAAGATAAGAAACTAGTAATAAGGGTGTGGTAGAAATACTTGGTTGTTTATGTGTGGATAATCTAGATGAATATGGAGAACTCCTCTTTGGCTTATAATGAATAACATGTAGGTAATAAAACACTGAAAAAAGGGGTTGTTAGTAAGATAATTAGGTAGACTACCTAGCATGAGCTAGATCCAAGAAGCATGAGCTTGATAGGAGGCTATCAATCCACTCTTTGATACAAATTAAGTTGAAAGAGATAAAAGTAAGATACTTGTATTCAAATAACATAAAGTAACTAAAATGAAATATAAGAAGAAGAGAATACTTAGAAAGGAAAATAAAGTAAATATAATAATAGAGGGTAAATACTAGTGCTAAAAAGGATGGCATTAGGTTCAAAAAATCAAGTAGGAGTCTGTGAATAGGTAGGAACATAAAAAATTAGGTTTGGTTGGGGGTAAGGGGTCAAAAATAACTTGTTATTTCATGCCATAATGACCATCGGTAGTTGGGCTAACTATCGATGATTGGGCTAACCATTGATGGTTGGGTAACAATCAATAATTGGAGGTGACTACCGATGGTTGTGATGGCCGTCAGTGGTTACTTATGGAATTTTTGAGTTGTTTAAGAAAAAGTTGTAGATAGGGTTAGTAATCAAGTAAGGCTTTATTTAAGGATCCAGTCAAAATGGGAGGCTGAAAGATAGATGAAAGAAGGTATGATGGGAGAGAGAAGTTAGAAACTAAAATAAATAATAAAAAGTACAAACATACCTATTACTTGATAAATTGATGATGGTTAATGGTTGGATCAACTTTGGTAGAGTAATGGTACTTTACCTTGAGAAATTTATTAACAAAGGTTTAGATCTTTATTGTTATTATAGAATTACTGGAAGAATACTAGATTAAAAACTTGAATACCTATGTGTAAGAATGCTTGTGATAATGGATCCATTTCACCTCCTACTCCCCTCCTTTTATAGGAAAAAAAAGATGGAGGATAAAAGGTTCCCTAGAAAGTTGGCTTGATGATTTTGATGTAGGAGTTCATTAACACTAGAAAAAGGTAGATGTATTAAATTATGTTTTGTTAGCTTTCATAGTAAGAATTATGAGGACCTAACAATCAACGGTTAGCCTAACCATTGGCAGTCAAGTTGACCATCAACAGTCAAGTGTATGAAGGAAAATTGGTCAAGGTGGGTTTAAAAAGGGTTGGGTGATGGTTAAGTTAATAAGTTATTGAGTTTAGTAAATTTAGTAGCTAACTTGACTCAAGGTTTGATGGGTTGGTTAGTGGGTCAAGAAGGATTAGGTGGTCCCTAATTTATCCTAAGGCATTTCATCATCTAAAACTATTATGTGTGGTTTTCTAGTGTCTAAAGCTTGACAGAGACTAAACAATGCTTATTCTAGCCTTAAAAATCCTATCTAGATGTGTCGACAAAGATAGTTCATCAATTACGCTAACAAGTTAAAATATATGCCCCCACTAACTAAATTTTGGATCATTAAGAGAGATTTGACTATGAGAGAAAACCCATTACCACATCTCACTCATGCTAAGTTAGAGAGAATCCTCCTAGTGTTGTGTAGAATACTCATCCATGCAAGTGTGAGATCTAACATCTCATATATATACATCATATTCATCCTAAAATGTATGATAAAAGTTGGCTCAATTTTCACACTCAAGGACACTGAGATTATTTTAAGGATACATCTAATCAATTGCAACTTTTTCTCTTAAGGCCTAATGTAGACTGGACAATGATTTTTATAGCCTTAAAATGTCCATCTAAATGTTCCTTCCAAGATGGTTCATCATTTGGGATAATGAGTCAAAATATACACCCTTGTTAACTAAATTTTGGCCCTTTAATAGAGATTTGGTTGTGAGATAAAAATCATTGTTATGTCTCGATCACATAAAATTAGAGATAATCTTCTTGGGGTTGATTAAATTAATTATCCATGTAAGTTTGGGAGCTGAAGGATTGTCTTTATCCCTCATGGTTCTCATATAATGTGTGATCTAATTTCATTCAATTTACACACTCAGGGATGTTGAGATTATCTTGAGGGATGCATCTGATCTACTACAACCTTCACTTTTGGGCTTAATGGATACCAGAAAACAACCATTCCATCATTAAAATTACCATCTATATATGATAATGAATATGGTTTATCAATTAGAATAATGAGTAAAAATATATGCCCCTTACTTCCCAAATTCTACCCCTTTAAAAGAGATTTTTATTTGAGAGAAAAATTATTGTTGTGTCACATCAAGTTAGAGATAATTATCTTATATTTACTTAGAGGTCTTGTTTGTGAAATGTGAGATCTTATGGCTCATCTCTACCCCTCATGGTTCTCCTATAATTTGTAATAGAAGTTGGCTCAATTTTCACACTCAAGGATGCTGAGATTATCTTGAAGGATGCATCTAATCAACTACAACATTTTCCCTTGGGACATGATTGAGACCAAAAAATGGCCATTCCATTGCTAAAATTCCCATCTAGATGTATCAATGAATATGTTTCATTTATTTGGATAATAAGTCAGAATATATTCCCCCTAATGACTATTTGTTTGCCCTTTAAAAAAGGTTTAGCTACAATATAAAACTTGTTATCACATCTTGCTCACATTAAATTAGAGAGAGTCCTCCATAGATTTATTACAATCATCATCCATGCAAGTGTGGGAGTTGATATATCATCTCTATCACTCATAGTTATCCTACAACACATAACAAAAGTTGGCTCAATTTCCACACTTAGGGATACTTAGATTCTCTTAAGGGATGCATTTGATCAACTTCAACATTCACTCTTGGGGCCTGCAAGAGATAATAAAATGGCCATTATAGCCTTAAAATTCACATCTATATGTTTTTTTTAAGATTTTTCATCAATTGGGCTAATGATTTAGATTATATGCCCCCAACTGACTAACTTTTGGCCTTTTAAGAGAGATTTGGTTGTAATAGAAAAATCATTACCGCATCTCACTTGTGTTGAGTTAGAGATAATCCTCATAAGATTCCTTAGATGAAGCATCCATTTAAGTTTTAGATTACATGGATAGTCTATATCCATTATGGTTATTTTATAGTTTGTGATAAAAATTGGCTCAGTTTGTACACTCAAAGATGCTCAAATTCTCTTTAGGGATGTGTCTGATCAACTACAACTTTCACTTTCATATGCCAATGGAGATTAGACAATGATTGTTATAGCATTTAAAATCCCATCCAAATGTGTTAGTGAAGACAATTCATCAATTTGGTTAACAAGTCAAAATATATTCCCCCACTGAATAACTTTTAGCCCTTTAAGAGAGATTTAGCTGTGAGAAAAAAATCATTGCTACATCTCGCTCACTTTGTGTTAAAGATAACCCTCTTAGGGTTGCTTAGAGGACTTGTCTATATAATTATGAGAACTAGTGGATCATCTCTATCCCTCAAGGTTCTCTTCAAATTCATAATATAAGTTGGCTTAGTTTGTACACTCAAAGATGTTGAGATTCTCTTAAGGGATGCATCTGATCAACTATAGCTTTCACTCTTAAAGATCAACAAAGACCAAAATATGGTTTTTGTAATGTTAAAATGTCCATCCTTATGTGTTAACAAAGATGGTAATCAATTGGGATAATGAGTTAGAATATATTCCCCCCACTGACCAACTTTTGACCCTTTAAGAGAGATTTGGATGTAAGAGAAAAATCATTACCGCATCTTTCTCACATTTATTTAAAGAGAACACTCTTGGGATTTATTAGATGAATCATCTAAGAAAGTGTGGGATTTGAGGTCTCATATTTATCCCTTGTGATTCTCATATAACATGTGATAGAATTTGGTTCAGTTTTCCCACTCAAGGATGTTAAGATTCTCTTGAGGGATGCATCTAGTCAACTGTAAAATTCAATCTTAGGGCCAAAAAACTAAAAAATGGTCATTTTAGCCTTAAAATGACCATTTAGATGTGTCAATTAATATGGTTCATTGATTGGGATAATGAGTCACAATATACACCCCTGACTGACCAAATTTTGACCCTTTAGGAGATATTTGGTGGTGAGAGAAAAATTGTAGTTGCATCTCACTCACATTGAGTTAGAGAGAATCCTCCTATAATTTTTTATAAGTCTCATCCATGTAAGTGTGGGATTTTATGTCTCATCTCTATCCTTCATGGTTATCCTAAAATGTGTGATGGAAGTTGGCTTAGTTTGTACACTCAGAGATGTTGAGATTCTCTAGAAGAATGCATCTAATCAACTATAATGTTCACTCTTAAGGCCTAACAAAGATCAAATAATAGTTGTTCTATCCTTAAAATACCCATCTAGATGTATTGAAAAATATCATTCATAAATTGGGCTTATGAGTTAGAATATATGCCCCCACTAACCAACTTTTGACCCTTTAAGAGAGATTTGACTGTGAGAGAAAACTTTTTGCTATGTCTTGCTCACATTGAGTTAGAGATAATCCTCTTGGGATTTCTTAGATGAATCATACATGTAAGTATGGGAGTTGATAGCTTGTATATATACCTTATGATTCTCTAATAACACATGATGGAATTGGATCATTTTGCATACTCATAGATGCGTAGATTCTCTTAATGGATGCATCTGATCAACTACAACTTTCACTCTCATGGGCTGATAGAGATTGAATAATGGTTATTCTAGCTTTTAAATGGCCATTTTAACATGTTGGAAAATATTTTTCATCAGTTTGGATAATGATTCATAATATACACCCCCATTGACTAATTTTTGGACCTTTAAGAGAGATTTAGCTATGAGAGAAAACTCATTATCATGTCTCACTCACATCAAGTTAGAAATAATCCTCCTAGGGTTAATTAAATAGCTAATATATGTAAGTTTGTAAACTAATGACTCACCTCTATCCCTCATGGTTATCCTAAAAAACATGATGGAAGTTGGCTCATTTTACACATTAATAGACATTGAGATTATCTTAAGGGATGCATCTGATCAACTATAACTTTCCCTCTTAATGCCTGATGGAGACTATATAATGCTTGTTCCATCCTTAAAACACCCATCCAAATGTGTCATCACATATAGTTTGTCGATTGGGCTAATGAGTCATAATATATGCCCCCACTAATCAATTTTTGGCCATTTAAGATATATTTAGCTAAGATATAAAAATAAGTTGTTGAATCTTGCTCATGTCAAGTTAAAGAGAATCCTTTTGGGGTTACTTATAGGACTCATCCATGAAAGTGTGATACCTAATAACTTATATTTAACCCTCTAAATTCTATTGAAACATGCAATAAAATTGGATCAGTTTGCACACTCAAGGATGGTGATTTTCTCTTAAGGGATATGTCTAATAAACTATAAATTTCACTCTCAAGGCTTGATATAGACTAGACAATTGTTGTTATAGCATTAAAACACCCATATATATGTGTTAGTGAAGACCATTTATCAATTGGGATAATGATTTATAATATACACCCCTCACTGACCAATTTTTGGCCCTTTAAGAGAGATTTAACTATGAGAGAAAACTCATTATCACATATTGATCACATTAATTTAGAGAGAAACCTTATGGGGTTACTTAAAGGACTCATCCATGCAAGTGTGGAATTTAATGGCTCATATCTGTCCCTCATTAATATCCTCACAAATCAATATAATTTGTCTTAGTTTTCACACTCTTGGATGAAGTGATTCTCTTAAAGGATACATCTGATCAACTACAACTTTCACTCTTGAGGCCCGATGGAGATTAAAAAATTCTTTTTCTAGCCTTAAAATTCCCATTTAGATGTGTTTGTAAAAACATTTCATTGACTAGGATATATATTTGGAATATATGCCCCACTGACCAACTTTTGGCTCATTAAGAGATATTTGGCTACAAGAGAACACTTATTACCACATTTCACTTGCATCAATTTAGAGAGAATCCTCATGGGGTTGATTAGAGAACTCATACATAAAAGTTTGGAAGTTGACATCTCATCTCTAACTCTCATGATTATTCTAAAATGCATGATAAAAGTTGGCCTAATTTTCACTCTCAATAACATTGAGATTCTCTTAAGGGATGCACTTGATCAACTATAATTTTTCTCCTAGGGAATGATAAAGACCGAATAATGGTTGTGATCAAGGAATTTGACTCAAGAAAGGAGGTTAGTATAGTGTTAGTTTTAAAAATAATGAAATCAACACACTAAATAAGCTAACATCTCTAGGCCTAGATCATGAGGGGATATTAGTGAACAAACCAATTGAAAACACAACTAAAATGCAATGAAATGACAAATTTCCTTACCTTCCTTGATTTATCCAAGAGATATATTTATTGGCTTACTAAGATTATGCTCAAGAGGTCTTCATCAATGGGGCTTGGCTATCTTCATCTCCTCTTATCACCATGGTTGGCTTGGCTTGATTTTGGCATTATAACACTATGCATTTGCTTCATAAATCAAATCCATCATTATAACTCTACTATGTTCCAATATTTCTAAATAGAGAGCTCTATGCTCACTTTTATAGGCTTTAAAATGACATGGAATGAGTTAAATTTTAACCTTGGTTGGATTATTTAACCACAATAGGGTTAAAAGGTGTCAAATAGTCATGATTAGCATAGGTGGGATATTTTCCAAAAATGATAACTCATAAAAGCTAAAGATGAAAACCAAGGATATTTATTTTTAAATTTCTCTTTTTTATAATTGATTTATTTGCTCATAGATGAGTTCAATTAGGCTTTGATTAGGATTTGATGTTAATTAATTCTTGTTAGGAATTTTTAAATAAATGATTTGTGCATTTATTCAATTTAATTGATTTATAGGCCAAATTGATTTATTTGCATGGTTATGAATCCAAATTTGAGACTCTTAAAGACTATTAGGCTAGATTTTTAGAGGTTGGTAAGAATTACTCTAATGTCAGGTATGAAGACATTGGTGGCCAATTTTAGATGTCTATATTTTTCCCCTATTTGGGAAGGTCTTTCAAGTTATAAGCACAGTGACATATTTTCAAAGATTAAAAATGTTCTATGTTCTTATGACTTCAACATCAATGGATGAATTGTAGGGTACCCCCTCAAGGGAGTAGTTGAAAAAAAAAGGAGTCGATAAATGGTACCTCAAAAATAGGAAATGAGGGGACCAATCAAACAAAAATAATGGGGTGATAATACAATGATTTTTCAAAATTTGGTTAAAATCACTAAGAATGTAGGTGGGATGATGTACAATTGTTTGCCCAAAGGTGGTTATAAGCATTATACCCTGATAGTGGCAACATGGTATGATAACATAATGATTTTCCCAAAGGCAATTATAATCATTGAGAAGATGGAGCTACCCTAGTTAGGATATATAAATAGGATAAAAGCATGCCCTAGGTGGGCAGAGGAAAATAAATGATTTTCCTAAAAGTAGGTATGATAATTAACCCTCAAATTGGTGACAACACAATGATTTACCAAAAGGTAGTTAGAATCATTAAGAATGCAGGTGGGATGGTGTACAATGGTTTTCCTAAAGGTAGATATAAGTATTGTACCCCAATTATGGTAAACAAGATTGATGGTTGATTGTTGAAAACATGATGATGACAAATTGATAATAAAGATAAAGATGAATTGAGACAAACTGCTAATAAGGAGATGCTCATCTGAACTAACAAAGTTTAAAATTATTTCATTGTTTAATTAGTCTATTTGGGATATGATTGGGATTAGATCAAGATTGTTTTTGATGCTAGTGTCAAGGAGATGTTGATACTACCATTACTATGTAGACCTCTTGAAGCTAATTTTTTCCATAGAACTTAATGCTAGGCATCATGATATAACATCATGAGTACTTGGCTACAATATGTATAAGGACTAATTCCCATAATTCAATACTAAATTAAAAACAATGCATAATGATAAAAACCATGATGATAATTTTGATGTATGAGTATGGATTGATTCAATAATCATGCACAAGGAATCACCCAATGATCACACATAGACTAAATCAAGGCAATAGTATTGAAAGCAAGTAAACATGCACACAAACAAATAAAATAAACAAAGAAACAAACAATATTTAGTCACAATATTAGTATAAATAATATGGCATAAAAAACATGATGAACATTTCCCCTAGAAAATATGTGACAACTTAAAAAACAAACATGATGTGGGAATAAAATAAAATGAAGGGGGTGGCTAAGTGATCTCCATATGGACTAGGCAAGTGGATGCTACCTACATAATTCTTTGGATGATATATCCAATAAAACATCAGGCTAAATGTAGTTATCCTGGGAAATAGGATAGAAGAAAATGATGATGATAAAAAACATGATTGATATGATAGAATAATAGGAATGAACTCATAAAATAGTGAGAGCATGGAACAAGGCCAAAAAGGATGGGGAAATAAAGTGGCAAGTGATTTCTCGTGACTTATTAAGGGTTCCCAGAATCCTTAAGGCAAAGAAATGGTCAATGATTTTAGTTTTTTGAAATGGTTTAACAAATGTTTTTAAAATTTTGGATCATCTCAAATCGATTGAGAATAAAAAGACACTAAACGGTCCAAGCTTATAAAATGGTGAGAGTAGGGAAAACTTGAATCTTGCTCATAAAATAATGAGAGTGTGATGGAAAAGGGTGACTAAGATAGCCTCAACATGAATCAAACATGACATACATAATCCCAAAATGGCCCTAAGTCATAGTAATTCCACCTTACAGTGGAGGAATATGATTAGTATAGAAACAAATTCAAACAAAATAGGTATAGTTGGTATGAAGTCATATTATGGCATAGGAAATGGCAAGCTAATATGTCAAGGCATAATAAATAAATGTTTCATCTAGTTTTCCCATAGGTAGTTATAACTAGGATACAATAGATCAGATTAATGATACTAATTTACCCATAGGTGGTTATAATTAATATCAAGATCAATGAAACATTGATTTGCCTCTATAGGTGGATATAATCAGGCTCACATAAACAAACATGATTGGAAGGGAACAAGAAATGAAGGATGCAACTGCTAAAATTTTTGTTATACTATTTAAAAATGTTACCTCTATCTATAATTCTTGAAACAACTATTGAAACTGATCTGATTCTTCATGATGAAAGCGTGAAACCAATGGATTAACCAAGGTCAAACAGGCTAGGATAAGATAGATTAAAACATGATTTGGTTGATAGAATGGAATGATTTAATGGATAAGGAATATGAAAAGTGATTAGATGGTAGGTTTATAAGATGATAAAATGATAAAAAGGTTATGATACAAAGAAGAATGTTGATAATATAGTACAACTTGAAATGGTCCTCATAGCCAAGACATCAAGTCACTCAAGCATAGTACTATTTGAGGTGTATAATGTTCATAGTCTCATCAAGTTTGTCCCCCTTTTGATGTGATGAACATGTATTCTCCTATTCCATTATTATAAATAATGATGAAAGGACCTACCCAATTGGGTTTGAACTTGCCTTTATACTTCTTCTCATCTGTGATATTATTTTGGTTCTCTTTAAGGACAAGATCACCAAGATCAAATTGTCTATGTTTCATGCAACAATTGTAGTGGCCACAGAGTTGATTCTAATATCCTTGAAGGTTTTTTATTTCACTCATGTATTTCTCACCAAGTAAAACCATATTTTATAGGTGAGCTAATCGATATTTTGCATCATCTAGGACATGTTTTAAAGTGATGCATAATGAACGTAACTCAACCTCAATGAGAAGAATGGCTTTAGTACCATAAATGAGTATCGAGTGACTCCTATTATATTGCAGTGATTGGTATGGCATGCCTAAAGGACATAGAATATCTAAAGGTGATAATCATGACTGACATCATTGACAATCTTTTTGAGAATATTGATAATGGTTTTGTTTGATGCTTCAGCCTAACCATTACCTTGAGGGTAATATGACATGGAAAAGTGTTGTTTGATTTTGTATTTAACACATAGCTTTTAAACATCATTATTTTTTAATTATCCTCTATTATTAGATATAATTTTGGAAGGGAAACCATAGCAAAGTAGATGAGGTGGTTAAAGATGAATTTGGAAATTTGCTTTCTAGTCATATAAGTGAGGGGTATAGATTCAACCCATATAGTGAAATATTTTATGGCAATAAGGATATGTTTATGGCCATCTGATGAGGTGGGGTTTTTCTTCTCAATGAGATCAAATCCCCACATAGAAAATGTCCATGGTGTCAACATTGGTTTCAAAGACTTAGTCAGGGCATGAATTACATTGGTATGTTGTTGACATTTATCACATCTATTAACATATGTAACTACATCTGTGTTCAACATTGGCTACTAATAAATAGTATGAAAGATCATTTTGGACAAGATTTCCCCACTAGTGTGGGCTACACTCACTCATTCATGAACTTCCTATAATGCTAGTATAGATTTTTCTAAAGGTAAACAATGAAGTAGAGTTCCATCAAAACTACTATGGTATAGGGCTGGTCTAAGTAAGGTATAATATTGGGCATTATGGATGAAGCCTTTGGCTTATTTTTAGGATAAGTCAGGTGGTATAACATGGTTGTGTAAATAGGCATATAGCTTAGAATACCAAGTAGAGATGGGATCAACAATATCATAGATCACTACGATAGTTAAAATTTCATGACTGACATTAGTAGATTTTTAATGATAAACTAGTATTCCTTGGTTATATTTTTTTGATGAATCAAAGATCCAATGGTAGTCATGACATCTACTATTCTATTACTTTCCCTTGGTGAATGTTCAAACTATATATTGGTAATCTACTACTTGAGAGTGTTGACCATGACCTTGTAGAGAACTAGTTTGTCATCTTTGGTCTGAAAGTGGTCTGTAACTTAATTTATGATTAACTATGAATCACCATAAACCTATAGATGATGTATATTGCATTGTACTACCTGTCAAATCCCTACCATGAGTGCTTCATATTTGACCATGTTATTAGTACAAGGTAAGTTGATTCTGAATGACTTAGGGATTGGTGTGATAAACAAAAGGCCTACCCTTGATCCATGTGCTATGAATGACCCATAAAAATATAGTTTCCATTGCTATTCCTCAAGATTTTTGTCACTTATGGTCATTATAGATTCATCTAAGAATTGGAATGTTAGTGGTTCTATGTTTGCAAGGGGTGCTTCATCAAGTTAATCTACAAGAACTTACCCCTTTATGTCTTTCTGATTCGCATATTCTATCTCAAAATCACTAAGGAGTATGATCCATTTTTCCATACAGCCTAGTAAATCTATTTTATATAGTATATACATGAGTGGATCTACTTTTGAAATGACCATGGTCTTATTATTCAACATATAATGTCATAGTTTTTGAGCTATAAAAACCATAATGAGACAAGATTTTTCAATGGGCTTATAATTATGTTCATACACAACTAGTGTATGGCTTAGATAGTACATTGCGTTCTCTTTTCCATTATCATTGTGTTGAGCTAGAAGTGCCCCCAAAGAATAATTAGTAGTTGATAGATATAACAAGAATGGTTTTTCTTAAATGGGAGCCAATAGAACTAGTGGATTTGCAAGATAGTTCTTGATCTATTGAAAAGCTTTATGATAATCATCATCCCAAAGAAATTTTACACCTTTCTTTAAAAGATTTACAAAAGGATTACACTTGTCATCTAATTGAGAAATGAAACATCCGATGAATTGGATCTTGCCCTAAAAACTACAGAGATGCTTTAGATTGGTTGATGGTGGCATCTTTATTATGGCCCATACTTTAGATAGATTGACTTCAATGCTTCAGTTAGACATAATGAAGCCAAGAAATTTGATGGAACTAACTCCAAAAACACATTTCTTAGGGTTGATCCTAACTTTATATTCACATTGTCACTCAAATATCCTCCTCAATGTTTTTGGATGATCGACCCTAGCCTTTGATGTGCCTATTATGTTATCGACATAGTATTCAATAATGTCATGCATCATATCATGGAATATGACTAGCATGGCTCTTTGATAACTGTCCCCTATGTTCTTAAGACTAAATGGCATAACCTGATAATAGAATGTTCCCCATGGAGTGGTGAACATTGTCTTATGTTAGCCTTATGGTGTTATTCTAATCTAATTATATCTTGAGAATCTTTACATTAGTGAAATAATCTCATAACCAATAGTAGAGTTGACAATCATGTCAATGTTTGGTAATCAAAATTTTTCCTTTGGGAAAGCTTTGTTAATATCCCTAAAATTAGTATAGATTCTATCTTTTTTTAGATTTTTATTGATTGGTACAACTTTAAAAATCCATTCAGAATAGTCAATTGGCCTAATACATCTTGTTTCCAAGAGCTTCTTCAACTCTTTCTTTAGCAATACAATAATGTGAGGATGCATTTTGTGTAATTTTTTCTTCACTATTTTGGCAGCAAGATGTACCATGAGGTGGTAAACATCCAAGGTAGGGTCCAAACTAGGCATGCCAAAATAGGCCCATGAAAATATATCTACAAATTCCCTCAATAGGGCTCTAAGGAATTCACATTCCTCCTTAGTGAGAGATGTGCCTAGTTTAATCCACTTTGGGTCATTTGAAGACCCTATGTTTAACTCTATTGTGTCTTCCACTAGAAGGGTCAAACCATCTTCAAGAATAGTGGGTAAAGATTTGAACTGTTTGGCTATGTCAGATTTTATTGTTAACACTAGTTCCTCATGTTCTCCTACACATGATGAATTAGAATCCCCAATGGGAGGGATGGCCATGTAACAAATTTTTTTGGAAACTCTTATATTATGTGATCAAGGGCTCATTATTATTCAAGAATAAATTGAGACCGATAGGCAAGATCATCATCATTGGTATCTTGGATGATTTAATCAAAAGTATATTCTTATTCAAGACTAAACTTAGACCTATAGACAAGTTAATCATTGGTGGTATCTTGGTCTATATTTGAAAAAAGGTTAAACAACCCCATCTAGTGGTGCCTAAAATATGTTTCACCACTGGAATGTCCTTTATCTTTACTTTTTCCCTGGTCATAAAGCACCTCAAAGAGGTTTTCATTTTAGCACCTCAATGTTTTATTTATTTATTTTGGCTAAGGGTGTTCGCCCACTCTCCAAAATAGGCTTCAGGATCCAGCTTGATTGAGAATATTGATTTATGATCTCCCAACTAAACATTATCCCTAAGGCCTAGAAAATCATAGAAGGCCTCATCATTTTGGAACTCATCAATTAGCACATTGGATTCTTATTGGTCCCAATTGTTGATGCCTCTATGTGTACCTCATATGTCCTTAGTGTTCAAGCATACTTATCATTTTAGAATTCTAATAATTTAGAGCATGAGTAGCAAGTTATGGCAACTTAATGTTACCTATGGTGTAATAGCATTAAAGTGATGTTTAACTGTCCCCACAAATTGATATTAATTGATGGTTGGGAGACATCATGGTCTATTTCTCTATAAATTATAAGTATCTTTACTAATTCTTAGTGAATTATTATAAAAAATTAAGTTTCAAACTAATCTAGATGGAAAATTATAATGAAACCTAAACTAAAGTGACCTTGTAAAAAAAGGAGTAAATGAGAAAAGTAGGGCAAAAATAAAATGAGTGATTGTTTATCTTAGCCTCAAACATTATGAAAAAAATTAAATTAAAACTAAGTATGCATTAAACCTAATATGGAGTGCAAAAAATCCTAAGCTCAGATTCACTATACACCAAGCAAACTTTGAAGGATGATGTAAAGAATCACAAGTAAGAACCAGATTTACTTTAAAGATTTACTACTATAATCAAATAGGATTTGCCCATCTAAATACAAATAAAAATAAAGTAAATCAAATCCAATATCCTTCAACTAAGCTAGCATATGCACAAATTAGAAACCCTATGATTAAATATACAACCTAGAATTTAAAGAAACTATTTAAATTCAAGACACAAAACTAGCAATTGAGAGAAAAGCTATATTGATAATTGACACATCAAATATGGACAATCCTTTCATAATTCCTTGATTTTATTAATTACTCTAAGTATAAAAATTTTTCTCAAAATTCTCTCTCTTTACAATATGATAATACATGCCTTTTATAAAAAGGTTAGGTAGTATACTGGTCAGTTACAAGATATAATTATACAAAAGACAAGGACATATATCCTTTAGAAAGCTCTAGAATACATTTGTTTCTCAAAATTGAAATAACCTAGAGGCAATATTCTAACAAAACAACATATTCCTTACAAAATAATATCCCCTATTTCAAATATTACAATGTTTTTATAAAAAAAAGAATATCAATCAACTTGGTAGGCCCATTGCCAAGGGGTCTCCTTATTCTTGCAAAAGTTCTATAGCCTTTTGATGTTTTTCTTTGACAAGGTCTACATCCACAGCTAGCTTGAGATAAATGAGCCTCAAGTAGGCTCTCAATATATTCATCATGGATAGGAACCTCACCAAGTTGTTTCCCTCTAATTGGGGTTGATCCTATTAAGGGCTCAACCCTCTAATAAGTGAACTCCTCAGTTCCCACCATGGATTTCCTTGTAGTTACCCTTTCCAATCCAACTATTTTTAGATTGAATTACACTGTAGTAATTGGATCTATGTATTTTAAATGCTCTAGAACCTTAACTCTAGTGATATTGGATGCTTCTAGAGAATCTACTTTCTTGATTTTTGGCTCTGCAGTGGCTACTATCATCCTTTCTTCTTGTTCTTTCATCAAGGCCTTGATCCATGGCTTGATATCATCATGCACCTCAATGTTAATAGCCTTTGTTAATGCCCATGAGTGGGACAAAGAGAGTATCTTCTATAATTTCCCATAAATTAACCAATCAAAGATGACTAGTCCATGGATGGGGTTCTCATCACTAAAAATGTTGACTTCACTCGTAAGATGAGTGAGAATCAACCTTGGCTTATTTTATCCCATAGAGACCAATGCCAATTTTTCCTTTATATTCTCTTTAGGTGCCATTAGGAATATATTAAGAGTAACTTACTTTCCTTTATTTTCTTGTTTAACCTCCTTTACTTGAACCTATGTTTCTTTAATATGTTCCTCTTCTTCATCAGTGTCATATGCCCCAACAAGAACTTTGAGGTCATCTTCAACTATCTCATTTGGCTCCAAATCAATTATGTGTAAGTGCTCAACTAGAGATGCTAGCCTTTGTGGTTGGGCTAAGGATGAGGGCCCCTCTCTAGGTCTCTCTTCTAACTTTTCCTTTCTATGTCCTTTTACAAATTGCCCTTGGGGTTGTGGTTGATCCAATTGAGGTTGTTATTGAGGTGGCCTAGATGGTCCAAGCAGTAGATCATACAAGAGAGGATGCATTTTCCATATATCCCCTGCTATTTTCCAATCACTTATTAGTCTGTGATAAAGTTTAATGTTATATCCCTTGAGCCTAGTCAACACTTCCTCAAAATTTCTTGCCCTAATATAGATGGTGTCATGGACACCAAGTTTATGCACATATACAAGTTTGGGAAACTACTTATTCTTCAAATGTGGGCCCACTACGTTTTTGGGATCCAACTACTTGAGATCATCTAATTAGAACCCAAAGGAGTCATTATGCCTAAATATGGTTTCCATCTACTTCCAATCTTATAGTAATATCTTCCTAATTATTATAGGAAAGGGATGAAGTAGGCCCTTCCTTTTCTCTTTGAAAAATCCATCAACATAATTGATGAGTTGAGCGGTAATTTCCTATTCTTCCAACTTGCTAAGAACTTGGATAGGTAATCTACATGGTTGGGTTATAATTCCCTCAATTCAAATCATTGTGCAATTTGGGTAAAATAAGATATCTCCCATAATATCTATATATTTATTGATCAATGGGTAAACCTTAGGCATGAAAAACCTTATAATAGCCTCTACCAAAGTGGGATAGACACAGTCACATATGAATTGCACATGGTTACTATACTTGAAGATGTGCAACTTTGAGTAGTAGTGGGAAATTGTGGTTCTGCCCTCTGGAGACTATTCTTTGATGTCTAAGATCTTGGTGGAAGTAAGCAGGGCATCTAACAAGTAAGACATCATGAAGATCTACTTGTTTATCTTCCTCTTAATTGTAGTGAATCATTTCCCTAGGATGACACTGATCATATCCCCTACTAGAGGAATGAGCTCTTTTTGTGCCATGAAATACACAAAGGAAACCCATCTCTTATTGACATAGGTGGTTGAGGGGGCTCTTGATGCTCTATTTATCAGGGTCATGCTTACCCTGATCCCTTCCTTAAATTGGGAAATTAGGATCTTTCCCTCAAAGTCCCAGAATACATGGTACTGTTGGAGCAACCATGGTCTAAATATGGTATCCAGGTCATTATGGTTGGTCCATTCCTTTATTATGGGTAGGTCCACATGGGGTTTTGGTAATTTATAATATGTTTCAAAGGCCAATGGGGAAATATAAGCAACCCTCCTAGATCTTTCCTTATGGATGATACAATCATTGTCAATCTTATAGTCTATAAAAATTGGAGAAAGCACATTGATACAATAAAGTACCTCTGATTTGGTAGCAGTATAATGAAGGCTAACCATTTGAAAAACAATAAAGTCATAGTAATTTTTGCTAACAGTGACAATTCTTTGTTCCTCCTTGGTAATGGGCTTCATCTCTTTTATGGCCCAAAAGAGCTAAATCCAAATCTTGTTACCATTATTTAGGGATGTAATGTTCAATTCAGTATCCTTAAAGACCCTTCCTTCATTGTCTTTAGAGAGACACATCTTTGTTTCCTATTTCAATTATTACATGTAAGATATCATGACTTCTACTTCTGCAAACTCTTCATAATTGAATCACAATTGGTATCTATTTTAACTCTTATGAGCTCAAATCATAATTAAGCTCTTCTCAAATTGAATTGTGATTAATTGAGTTTACTTATGGTCTCTTTTATGTAGGGTTTAGGGTTTTTAAGCTTGAATGGTGAGGGTGTATCTAGACTTTATCTCATATGTGTCTTGGATTTTATTTGAATTTTTGCCTTTACACTTTTGCATTTTTGAGCACACAAGATCTTGGTTTTTGTCATTTTATGCTTGCATGGTTTTTATTTGGTGTCTATTTGGTAATTTTCATGGAAATTTTCATAAATTCCTTTTGAACACTATCCATTGGAATTTAAAAATGGCCCATTTACTTTTCATTATTGGATCAAGATCTTGTGAGTGATCGTTAACCATCAATTGTGATCTAGGACCTCATTCGTTATTGGATCTTTTAGTATTGATCCCCATGGTTGTGCCACTTGGCACCTCTATAGTCCTTTTGATATATTTTGAAAATTCATTGGTGATTCACACCATTGAATCAAGGATCATGATGAAGCACAAACTTTTACATCCTTTTTTAGTTTTACTTTGAACACACATTCACCACACATTATTAGATCATCCTCTCATGATGAAACATGAGTCGTAGGATCTACAAACATGCACAAACTTTAATATAACACATATACATAAAATAACTTAGGCTAAAATGTTTTTTCCTAAGTTTATTTTATATTAATAACCACTCATAGACTTAGGTTAAAGTGTTTTATGCTATGTTTTAAATTAAGGGACTTATGTGGGGATTTAAGATTAAATACTTTAGGCTAAGAATCATTTTGTGTTTATTAAATGTGAAATGAACTTTAGGATAAAATGTTTATACCTAAGTCTCATAAATTTATACAAAAGGGGACCATGGTTAAATTTTTTAGGCCAAATTTTATGTTGTGTTTAATAAACACAACATATACTTTGGGCTAAAATATTTATGTTAAGTCTTAGGACATGTCCAAAGAGGTTAAAATGTTATAATGATAAAGTGCCAAATAGAGTTTTATTTTATTAATAAACACACTAAAACCTTTAGTTAAAAGAATATGAGCTAAGTTTCATGTCACAAATACCCTTTTATGATAAGATTTAGTAAAAGTCTTTAACCTAAGGTTCATAGAATTTAAACAAATAGAATGGGGACCTTAAGATATAGACTTAGAATAAGTTTATTCTGCATATATTTAGACCATAAGACCATTTCAATTGATTGTAGTTTAAATATTTATAGTGTTTGATCATCCTCTAGGGGTTTCCATTTGTTTACAAGGTTATTTTTGAGATTTATAACACATTTTAGAGTGCATCTTAGTCCTGAGCAAAGTAATTCATTATCTTAAATTTGATAGTATCACGGATGTCAAATATGTCATCCTAGATGTCGAATGATAGTTGCATGAGCATCAAATTTAAACTAGTGAATTTTTTAGTTTGATGGGCTTAAAGTTGAAAATATATAGATTTTAAATACATCCTCACAGATGTCAAATGATGGTCACACAAATGTCAAATTTAAGCTCAACAATATTCCTATTTTCCAATATAAGAGTGCCACTTGGCACCTCCATGGGACCGCCCAGGATCTCAGACTTAATTCACTCCATTGGATCATGAATCATGACAAAGTGAGAGCCATCTAATTGTGATCCAAGATTCAGCTCATGATGGTCCCTTCTGACATATGGTCCCCTTTCTTTTCAATATTTAAACACAAGAGTGTTTCATGACAACTCTATAGAGCTCCTGGGATTTTAACTTTTCAATAATGTCTTCACTTCATTAGATCTTCGGCCTCTGATAAAGAAAGAACCATTGATCATGATTTAGAATCTCAAATGTGATTATTCTAAAGGACTAAGTACTAGATTTTGTTGATATTTCCTCATGATGTTTGATTAAAGGGCCACAAGGAAGTGTGGATAATTAGATCTTGTAAGCTATATGTTTTTTAAGTTAAGACCCAGGGCTTCCTCACTCTATTAGATCATGCCCCATGATGAAGTGTAGGCCATCAATTTTTTTAAGAATGAAATTAAGTTAAACTCATGACCAAATGCAAACTTAGTTTAAAGTGTTATGGCTAAGGTCTTGTTCATATTAATAAATACATCAGTGCCTTAGGATTAAAACTTTAGGATAAAAGGCTAACAAAGGGACCATGTTAGAAAATAAAAGGGACCCTAAAAAACTGAATATTAGACTTGATTAGAAACATTAGGAACTAACAAGAAAGATAATAAAGGAGACCAAACATATTTTAGGCTAAATTTTTAGTTGTGTTAAAAAACATGACTAAGATTTAAACATGAACCTTGCAGTCAAGTCCAAAATAAATTTAAAATGTTCTCACTAATTAATTTCTACCAAATTTGAATATAAACTAAGGGTTTATGTTAGGTTTTTAGAACATTAATCCATCATCAAGTACTCCATGAAACTCATAACTTTAAGACATGAATCCAATTATTATAAATGTTAGGAAAGTTTAAAGCAAAACATAAATCAGTACCCAAGTTTGACATAGTGGATGATCTTCATATTCTAAATAATATCCAAAATAGGCCATGCTTTCAGGGTTAAGATTCAAAACATCTCAAGATTCATAATTTTGAAAAATGAGGGTATGTTGACCTCAATAAATGGTGACTTCTATGGGAAATATAGTAATATGTTAGAACCTAGAGACTCTAGTTTAGACAAACAAATAAGTCATCCACTTCATTTGATTCATGTCATTCTCTAGATCAATTTTTAGTTGAAATAAACCTTACACTCATAGAGTTAGGGATCAAACATCAATACATAGCCATGATGTGTGTGTGATTTTATTTCACTTACTATTTTCCATAGGATTCAGGGGACAACTTCCAAGTTTCATATCTTTGATCATTAACATTGACTTAGATCATGCTTAGATATTCAGTAAGAACCATGATTTTAGTTTAGGGAAGCTTGGGAATTGCTCTGCTACTAGCCAGGCATCCATATCCCCAACATAGATACCTTTGTCTCCACTAAAGGCCTTGTTCCAATTCCATCTAGGCATCCATAGCCTCGGTGGAGACTACCATAATCACCTATGCTTGAAAGCTTTTGATTTTGCATTACATCCTTATTTTTGTATTTTTTGAATCTTTTATGCTTTTAATAAGGTTGGGAACTAGAATAGCTAGGTTTAAGGATTTGGTTAGGTGTTATATCCTTAGAGAATCACCTATGGTTTCAACCATTATCCCAAATAAGGATATTTGCTAATTGCAAGCATGATTCTGATTCAACAAATTAAGTTTTTATCTTACAAGTGTAAATATTCTTAAAACCAAATTTAGGTCAAGACAATATTCAAGTTCTCATAAAATAGTTAACTCATTCATTAGTCTCTACCAATTTATCTAAATTATAACATTAGGCTTACATTTTAGATCCATGGTTAGCACATATATTAAGTTCACACCTAAATTTTTGAACTTTGGGATTTTGAGCAAACTACATAAAATTTTAGCTCAAAATTGTCCAAAAGGACTTATTTGAATCAAGAAACAAGGTAACAAAATGAAACACACAACAACAAAGTAAATAAACATATACATGCTTATATATAAATAAGGGACAAGAAGCAAAGACTAAAATAAACTAACTAGCCTACCTATACTAAATCTAACCATCTTATAGTTTACTCCATAAAGACCTCAAGAAGAGAAGTAGAGAATTAGTGCTTGAGGTACTGCCCATTGGTGGGCAATGTGAAATCTACTCCTTATAGATCTTGGATCTTGAATATATTATTCCCTAGTGTTTTTACAATCTGGGATGGGCCAATCCACAAAGGTGTGAATTTTCCATGTTTTCCCTTAAGCTCAGATGCTTTGTCGCAAAGGATATCTAAATCCCCTTGTTTGAACTCCTTGATCTTTGACCTTTTATCAAACCATCTTTTCATTGTGGTCTGATGCCTGCTAAAATCAACAAAGACTTTCTTCCTTTCATCTTCCACCTAAATGATGTCTAATGATCTTGAGTTTATGATATCCTAGCCCTCTTCCATGTATTCTTTCATGAATTTGTACATGGGAAACTTGAAAGTGATGGGAAAGATAAGCTCTTGGCCATACACCCACTAGAAAAAGTGATGCCTTCAAGGCTTGTTTAATATTTATCCTATTGGCCCATAATGCATACTTGAGTAACTTATGCCAATTTATGGGCTTGTCTGCAGTAAACTTCTTGATTTCTTTCATTAAATTTTTATTGGTAGATTTAGAGACTTCATTCCCTTGGGGATAATTATTAGATGAAAACTTTAGATAGATACCATTCTCATATGCCTATTCAATCATCTCTATGGATGTAAATGTAGACCCATTACCACACACTAGAGAGACTAGAGTTCCAAATATAGTATAAATGTTCTCTTCCAATAAATTTATCACTTCTTCCATCCTTAATTATTTGGTGGACTTAGCTTCAACCCACCTTGTACAATAATTTATGGAAGTCAAGATGAATTTGTGACCTTCATATGAATTGGGGTTGATCACTCCTACAAAGTCTAACCCCCATTATGCAAATGGTTTATCAACTATTACTGGTTATAAAGGCATTGTTGCCTTAGGCTCCTTGGTGATAAAAATATATCAAGAGTAGCATTCCCTCACATTATTATAAGCATCCTTGAAGATAGTTGGCCAATAATATTTAGCTCTAAAAATCTTGTGTGTAGTTATCTTTTTATGGGTGTTCATTACCAAATGTCTCATGAAAGGTACTCATGATATGAGTAGCTTCCTCTCTTGAGACACACCTTATGTATACTCCCTCAAAATTTTCCCTATATAAGACTTCATTCTTGATTAGATAATGAGCTAATTTGAGCCTTAGAGTCCTATTTTTCTCCCTTGTCATTCCTGTAAGATAGGTACCATTGATTAGTAAATGATTGATAGAATCATACCATTCACTAGTTTGAAAGTTTTGCTAATCAACTTACATAATACTTAACCTAGGGTTGATATTAGCTATTATTTGGATCAGACCTTGGTACATTACCAGTTTTTCCATTTTCATTTCTATGTCATATTCTTACAAAAATGACATACATTTACCTCTATGTTCTCCAAACTCATTTTGGCCTAACATAAGCTTTGTGTCAAGGTCAAGTAGGATAGCATGCACCTTATTTCTAAGGATATAATGCATAAATTTATTTATCACCTTAACTAATGCATATGCATGCTTATCAACCAATGAATAGTTTAATTAAAATTATTAAAATTAGTGATCATAAAAGCTATTGGGTGATCACATCCATCAATCTTTTGAGTTAATATTGTAGCCATAGTGTGGTCAAAGGAAAAAGAATATAGGTATAAGTCCTTTGAAAAGTTATGACTTATAAGGATTAGAGCCTAGCTAATTGCTTCTTTTATGTCACTGAATGCTTTTCTAGATTCTTCATTCCATGAGACACTAGCATCCTTCTTCAACATGTCATTTAATGGCTTGACAATCTCTACAAATCTTGAAATGAGTTTCCTCACAAAGTTTATCTTATCAAGGAATGATTTTAGGTATTTTATACTATGTGGAGGCTCTATTTTGGATATATCTTCTATCCTTTTAGGAATTATAGAGATCCCATCCTTGGTTATAACATGTCCCGATAGTTTGCCTTCAGTAACACAAAAGATACTTTTCTTGGGGTTTAAGGAAATTCCATACCTTCTACATCTCTCAAACACCTATTTTAGATACATAAAGTGATCTTCCCTATTTTTAGAAAAAAATATTAGATCATCCATATATATAATGATGCATTTACCTATCAAACCTTGGAAGGCATGGTCCATGGCCCTTTAGAATGTAGATATTATGTTGATTAGTAAGAAAGGAATTCTATTTTATGAAAAGGTCCCCCATTTGGTTTTGAAATTTGTCTTCATCCTATCTTATTTGTCAACCAACACCTGGTTATACCCTGAAAAGCCATCAAGAAAAGACATCATGGTTGAACCTAAAACAACTTGTATAACCTGGTCAAGAGAAGGAAGAGGATAGTTATCCTTCTCGGATTCCTTGTTTATGTTCCTAAAGTCAATGTAGAGTCTGATTTCACCACTATTCTTCTTGATTAACACCAAATTAGCCACCCAAGTAGAATGCCTGATAGAAAAGACAATCATAGCATCTAACAATCTCTTAACTTCCTTGAAGATCATTGGTTCTAAGACAAGGTTTATAGACCTCTATTTTTCCTTGAAGGTTTTAAAGTTTTCTTTAAGAGGGATGGTGTGAGTGATGACCCTTGGATCAAATATTTTTAATTCATCATAATCCCATGTTATGGCATTCGTGTATTGGGTAAGGAGTTCTTTGTCCTTCTTATTCTCAATGTTTGTGCAGGCTTTTCCAACATTTACCAATTGGGACTGATCTTGGAGACCAAGATAAATAGAATTATAGTCTTTACCACTTACCTTGGGAATCTTAGAAACCTCAACCAATTTCTCTTGATCAAACAATCTCTCTAAAGAAATCATTCCTTTGGGGATTTTATTATCATTTAATTGAATGACTTTACCATCAAATTTGTCCTTCTTAAATGTATTTTCATTATTCTTATCAATAATTTGAGCATAAAAAGCTCCAAAATTGGTCATGAAATACAATATCTATTGATCATCACTAAAAACTTGAAAATAATTAACATTATTAGGCATTAAAGGACAAGGTATCAGCTCAATGCTAAAGTTAGGTGAATCTTGGTTGGACATGAGGTTAGCTATAGCAAATTCCAACTCATTAGTAGTTTGGTTCTCTTTTCTTGGGGTGCAGACTATGATAAGAGCATCAAAATACTCAATGAGATCCCAAACCCTAAACTTATGCTTTTCAAGGTATGAGATCTTGCATTGATATTTGTTCCTTACTTGGTTGACCACTAGTTATGAATCCCCATTGACTAGTAATTCTTTGAATTTATTTATTTTTATCAAATTTCAAACCTAGGATAAGGGCCTCATATTCAATAATATTATTAGTACAAGGGAACTAGAGTCTATAGGAAGCATGGTATTTCTTACCAATAAGGTCAGTAAGGACAATGCCTACCCTAGATCTAGCCTTACACCTAACACCATCAAAATGTAATTTCCACAATCCAAGAATAACATGGGCACTTTTGGGATCACATACCTTAGCAGTCTTTAGGGTGAAAACCCCTATGTCTGAGTCAATTATGTCATCCCTTTCATTCATAGCATTGTACTCAGTGATCATGTGTTTCATCATTAGCTCTCTCTCAACCTTGATTTGATTAGGAACTCCCTTCCATGGTAACCACAAATGTGAGAAATATGTGGACATGTATCCATTTAGAGACTTACTCCATGCCTTGCTTAACAATATTCCATAAATATAAATAATATCAACAAACTAAATATTAATAAAATACTACAATCTAGGATCAGAAGTTAACTGCATATGAACATTTAATAACTCTCTAAAAACCTTAACTCTAGATTTGTCTAATTAGGTGACAACCCTATTAGAATTTATAGGTGTTAAGCCAAGTTGTTTGAAAATACCTATTGGCATGATATTGGTGGATGCACTATAATCCAACAAACAATTGTGTAAGTTTTTACCAAACATCCTGATAGTGAGCAAGAAAGGAGGAGATTACACCTTAGCTTTGTGTACAATCACATTATTATGGTCAGCCTTGGGTGGTTTCTTAGATTTCTTTGATAGTGATTCCAACAAGAGGTCCCTTTGTTATATAATCTACATCAATTCATCCCAAGTGATGTTAGCCTTTATCTTCTTCATATCCTCAACAATGTTATATCTAGTTTTAGAAGAACTAAGAATATCAATGTTGGGCTTAGAGGTACTCCCTTTAGGTGGCTCTAGGTTATTTCTTGAATAAGTATTTAGAGGAGTTATAAAGTTATTTGGAAGCATTGAAGTAGTCAAGGGATACTTATACTCTATGTTCCTCAAGGGATGAGTCTTATTCAAGAATTATTGAAAGGCTTGGATCTCCTCAGTGATCTCATCAGGTTTTTTTCTCTTCTTAGAAAGGGAAATCAAAAGTCTCCACTGTGAAGGCTTGATCAAATGATTTGGATCCTAAGGTACCTGCACCACTTTATTTTTTAGGGAACACTTCAAATATATCCAAATTCTCTTGAAAATCTTCAAAAGCTCTACAAAAATCTATACAATCAATTTTGACATGCTTGGTTATATAATGCACTCTACAATAATAAGGTAATACAATATTAGTAAGATTAATGTCCATAGTCTTATTGCTAGAGGATAGTTTATTATCCTTATTATGGAAACTATCATTCTAAAACCTATTGTTTGGCCTATTAAACATTTGAAATGAGAAGTTTTTATCATATTTTTCTCCAGTATTGCCTACTTATTTATACAACTGAAGGAAGTCAGTGCTTAATTTTTTTGACTATTTTCAAGATAAACTCATTCTCATTTTTAGGGGTTTTAGAGTTATGCACCTAGTTATTGTTAGTAATGGAATTTTTTACTAAATATCTTTGATCATTTACATTTAATCCATTATAGGATGATTAAATAATCTTATGTTTTTATTGGGAGCAACATGACTTCAAGGCAGTTGATTTATATTTGGGAGTTAGTTTAAGGCTAGAATATTCTAATTATTATTAGGGAAGATGTTTAGAATGGGTATATATGGGTTGATATTTAGGACTGAGTAATCCATTTGTCCTTGGGATTGCATTTGATCATTGATGATCACTGATTCAAAATAGGCCCTAGTGAATGAAGTTATAGCGAGAATAGATATCTTCAAAAATATAGAGGTCATGGGATCCACTGCATCTTTGTAGATTTATAGAGCCAAAACATCATCAAGTTTATAAGTTTCTATGGTTCTGATATACATTTTCTAAAATCTATCATTAAAGGACCTGATAGGCTCACTTGCATCCCTCTTAATGGTTGTGAATTGGTGATAAATGACACAAAGATTGATAATTTTACCAAATTGATCTATAAAAACATTAGTGAAACCATCTGAGTTAGTGATATAATTGTCAAGCAAATTCAAATACCATTTTTAGGTGGCATCTTCAAAATTAAAGGGAAAAAACATACATGCTACATCCTCATGCACAATATTTAGAAACCTTAAGACAACTTTAAAAAAATTATGTGCTCTTCAGTAATCACTATACTAGTTGGACTAAATATAGGCAAATAATTTTTAGGGTTTTGTGGGAGATCATGTACCACACCTGGAAAATTAATTTAAGATTATCCTAACTAAGCCATACCTAGATGAAGGTTGAAGGCAAAGGTACCTTGAAGAGGTAAAGTTGGTAGAGATTTGCATATCCTACATCTACCTTTTTCATTCCTAGATTTTTTATGAACCTCAAGCTCAAGAAAAGGCTCCCTTATGTCTACACATGATCTTGTTCTAATCCTAGGCAATTCTAGTTTGAAGATTGAATATCCTATCTAAAATATGATGTATCAAGTTAACATTTTTAAAGAATAAGAATTAAACATGAACATTAAGCTCATCTTGCAAATATTATATGAACAACAGTAAATGATGTTGATCTTTAACTAAATTATCTCAAATATGTGTTTAATTATGTAAATATGATCTATATTTATAATTATAAGCTTAAATAAACTTAGATATATGAAAGATGTGCCAAACTTTGATCAAAACAAGCCATCCTAACCTAAAATACTATGGACTTGCAAAGCTTAAGCTAAATTTACCAAAACCAAGCATCAAACCTTAAATAAATTTGATATTTGTCTAAAGGAAGCACAAATATATGTCATAAACCATAAATATAAATGATATTTACACTTTTAATCAAATAATTACTCAAAATCACAAAGTTATCATCAATCATAGATCAAAACACGTTAAGACTAACAAAGATTCAAAGATTTCACAAATATGGCCTTCTTTCTAGCACTAGTGGGAATTGTTTATGCCTCTATGTACACCAAATATGTCCTTAGTGTTCAAGCAAAATTCTCATTTTATAATTCTAATAATTTAGAGCATAAGTAGCAGGTTGTGGTAACTTAATGTTACCTATGGTGAAATAATAGCAAAGTGATGTTTAACTGTCCCCACAAATTTATATTAATTGATGGTTGGGAGCCATCAAGGTCTAATTATCTATAAATTGTAATTATATTTGCTAATTATTAGTGAATTATGATTAGAAATTAATCTATAGACTAATCTAGATGGATATTTATAATGAAACTTAAACTAAATTGATCTGGTAAAAAAGGAGCAAATGAGAAAAGTAGGGTAGAAAGAAAATGAGTGATTGCTTATCTTTGCCTAAAAAATTATGACAAAGATTCAATTAAAAATAAGTATTCATTCAAAATAATATATAATGAAAAATAGCCTAAGCTCATATTTCATTATGCACCAAGCAAACTTTGAAGGATGATGTAAATAATTACAAGTAAGAACTAGATCTACTTTAAAGATTTAATACTATAATCAAATAGCATTTGCAATTTTAAATACATAGAAAAATGAAGTGAACAAAATCCAAGATCCTTCAACTAATCTAACATATGCACAGATTAGAAACCCTGTGATTAAAGATGCAACCCAAAATTCAAAGAAATTATTCAAATTCAAGACACAAAACTAGTAATTAAGAGAAAAGCTATATTGACAATTGACACATCAATTATGGACAATATTTGTAGAATTACTTGATTGTATTAATTACTCTAAGTATACAAAATTTTCTCAAAATTATCTCTCTTTACAATATGGTAATACATGCCTTTTATAGAAAGTTTAGGTAGTATAAAGACAACTGTCCTTCTTTATAAAACTCTAGAATAAATTTGTTTCTCAAAATTGAACTGACCTAGAGGTAATATGCTAAAAAACTAGCATATGCCTTACAAAATAATATTCCCTATTTCAAATATTATAATGTTTTTATAAAAAAGGAACATCAATAAAATTGGTGGGCCCATTGTTGAGGGGTCTCCTTGTTGTTCTTGTAGAAGTTTCATATCCTTTTGATGTTGTTCTTTGAAAAGCTCTAGATCCATAGCTATCTTAAGCTAAATGAGCATCAAGTAGGCTCTTAATAACTTCCTCATGGATAGAAATATTAGCAAGTTATTTCCCTCCATTTGGGGTTAAGCCTATAAAGGGTTCAACCTTCTAGAAAGTGAAATCATCAATTCCCACCATGGATTTCCTTGTAGTTAACCATTCAAATCTAGTTGTTTATGGACTGAATTTCACCATATTAATTGGATCTATGTATTTTTGAAGCTCTAGATCCTCAAATCTAGTACTGTTAGATGCTCTTGGAGCATCTACTTTCTTACTTTTGGGCCATTTTCATCAATGCCTTGATCCATGGCTTGATATCATCATGCACCTCAATGTTAATAGCCTTTGTTAATGCCCATGAGTGGGATAAAGAGGGGATCTTCTACAAATTCCCATAAATGAAACAATCAGGGATGATTGGTCTATGGATGGGGTGTTCATCACTAAAATGGTTGAATTCACTTGTAGGATGAGTGAGAGTCAACCTTGGCTTCTTTGATCCAATACAGACCAATGTTAACTTTGTCTTTCTCTTCCCTTTGGGTGCCACTAGGACTATATCAAGAGAAAATTCATTTTCTTTATTTTATGATTTAGCCTCCTCTACTTGAGTTTGTGTTTCTTCAATACATTCCTCTTCTTCATCAATGTCATATACCTTAGCAAGAACTATGAGGTCATCTTCAACTATCTCATTTAACTACAAATCACTCATGTCTAAGTGCTCAATTGGAGATGTTGGCCTTTGGGGTTGGGCTGAGGATGAGGGTTCCTCTCCAAGTCTCTCCTCTAGCTTTTCCTTGACATATCCCTATATAATTTACCCTTTGGGTTTTGGTTATTCTAACTAAGGTTGTTCTTAAGGTGGCATGGATGGTCTAGGAAACAAATGATATTGGAGAGGTTACATTTTCCATATATCCCCTACTAGTTTCTCACCACTTGTTAGTCTATGCTCAAGTTTAATTTTATATCCCTTGAGCCTAGTCAACACTTCCTCAAAACTACTTTCCTTGATATAGATGGTGTCATGGACATCAAGTTGATGCACATACATAGGTTTTGGCAACTACTTATTCTTCAACTATGGACCCACTACATTTTTGGGATCCCACTGCTTGAGGTCATCTAACTAGTACCCAAAGGAATCCCTATGCCTAGATATGGTGCCCACTTGCTTCCAATATTTTATTAATATCATCCAAATTATTATAAGAAAGGGATGAAGGAATCCATTCCTCTTTTCTTTACAAATTCTATTAATACCATTGATGAGTTGAGAGGAAATTTCCTATTCTTCTAATTTTCTAGGTACATGGATAGGTAATCTACATGGTTGGGTTATAATTCTCTCTATTTAGATCATTATGCAATCTAGGTAAAAGTAGATCTCTCCCATCATCTATACATATTTTATGATAAATGGGTGAACCCTAGGAATGAGAAACCCTATAATATC
Organism: Torreya grandis; assembly: GCA_037957365.1. NCBI lineage: Eukaryota > Viridiplantae > Streptophyta > Pinopsida > Cupressales > Taxaceae > Torreya > Torreya grandis. The sequence continues at coordinate 254,353 of JARHVA010007839.1, forward strand.
CTCCACCAAAGTTGGATAGACATAGTCACATATGAATTGCATGTGGTTCCTATACTTGAAGATGTGTAACTTTGAGTAGTAGTGGAAAATTATGGTTCTACCCTCTAGAGACCAATTCTTGATGTCTACAATCTTGATGGAAGCAAGCAGGGCATCTAACAAGTAAGACATCATGAAGAGTTGTTTTCTTATCTTCCTCATGATGGTAGTGAAGTATCTACCTAGGAAGACACTAATCATATCCCCTACTAGAGGAATGATGTCTTTTCTACCATAAAATACATAAAGGAGACCTATATCTTATTGACATAGGTAGTTGAGGGGGATCCTAATGCTCTATTTAGTAGGGTCATGATTACTTTGATCCCTTCACTAAATTAGACAACTGGGATCTTTCCCTCAAAGTATTGGAATACTTGGTTCCCTTAGAGAAACTATGGTCTGAGGATGGTATCCAAGTCATTATGGTTGTTCCATTCCTTTATTTTGGGTAGGTCCACATAGGGTTTTAACAATTTATAATACATTTCAAAGGCTAATGGGGAAATATAGGAAACCCTCCTAGAACTTCCATCATAGATGATCCAATCATTATCAATCCATAGCCTACGAAAATTGAAGCAAGCTCATCGTTACAGTGAAGTACCTCTAGTTTGGCAGTAGCATGATGAAGGTTAGCCATTTGAACAATAACTAGGTCATAGTACTTTCTGTTGATAGTATTAATTATTTGTTCTTCCTTGGTAATGGGATTAATATATTCTATGGCCTATAATATCTCAAACCAATTCTTGTTGCCATTATTTAGGGTTAAAATGTCCAATTTAGTATCCTTAAAGACCCTTCATTATCTGTGGAGAGATAGAACTCTATTTCCTCTTTCAATTACTGCCTACAAATTGTCATGACTTCTACTTATGTAAACTCTTCATAATTAGATCATAATTGGTATCTATGTTAACCCTTATACACTCAAATCACAATTAAGCTCTTCTAAAATTGAATTATTATTAATTAAGTTCACTTAGGGTCTCTTTTATGCAAGGTTTAGGGTTCCAAAGCTTTAATGGTGAGGGTTTAACTAGACTTTAGCTCATACGTGCCTTAGATTTTATTTGGATTTTTGCATTTATATTTTTGCATTTTTTATCACAAAAGATCTTGGTTTTTTTCATTTTTTTCTTATATTATTATTATTGGGCATATATCTGGCACTTTTTGTGGCATTTTTCATAACTACCTTTTGAGCACTAGCTGTTGGCATTTAAAAATTCCCCATTTGCTTCACACCATTAGATCAAGATTATTTGAGTGACTAAAAACCATTGATTATGATCCAAGACCTCATTTGTTATTTGATATTTTAGTTTCAAGTCCCATGGATATGCCACTTGGCACCTCTGTGGGCCTTTTAAAAATTTGTCGGTGCTTTCATGCCATTTGATCAAGGAGTGATATGAAGTGAAAACTATTATATCTTTTATTAATTGTACTTTGAATGTGCATTTGACATGCACCATTTGATCATCCTCTCATGATGAAGCATGAGCCGTATTATCCATAAATATGCACAAGCTTTAATTTAGCACATAGACATAAAAGAACTTAGGCTAAAATATTTTTTCCTAAGTCTATTTCATATTAATAAATACTCATAGACTTAAGTTAAAAAAATTTAGGCTAAGCTTTAAATTAAAGGACTTAGGTGGGGACTTAAGTTTAAATACTTTAGGCTAAGGCTCATTTTGTGTTTATTAAATGTAAAATCAACTTTAGGCTAACATGTTTATACCTAAGTCTCCTAGATTTATATAAAAGGGGACCATGGTTAAATATTTTAGGCCAAAGTTTATGTTGTTTTTAATAAACATAATGTATACTTTGGGATAAAATATTTATGTTAAGTCTTAGGACATGTCTAAAGGGTTCAAAATGGTATAATGATCAAGTGCCAAATAGAGTTTTATTGTATTAATAAACACACTAAAACCTTCAGTTAAAAGCATTTGAGCTAAGTTTCATATCACAAAGACCCTTTTAAGTTAAGATTTAGTATAAGTATTTAGCCTAAGGTTCATAGCATTCAAACAAATGAAATGGGGACCTTAAGATATAGACTTAGACTAAGTTCATTTTACATATATTTAAACCATAAGACCATTTCAATTAATTACATTTCAAATAATGCCAGTGTTTGATCATCTTATGGGGTCTTCCATTAGTCTGCAAAGCAACTTATGAACTTTCTAACACATTTTGAAATGCATATTCATCTTGAGAAAAGTAATTCATCAGCTTAAATTTTATGGTCTTATATATGTAAAATATGTCCTCATGAACGTTGAATGATGATCACATGAGTTTCAAATTTAAGATAGTGAGGATTTTAGTTTTATGGGCTTAAAGTTGATGATCATCCAAACATTAAATACATCCTTGTAGACATCAAATGATGGTCACACAAACCTCAAATGTAAGCTCATCAATATTATTGTGTTTCAATACAAGAGTACCACTTGGCACTGCTATGGGGCCTCCTAAGATCTCAGACTTAATTCACTCCATTGTATCACAAATCATGATGAAACAAGAGCCATCTAATTGTGATCTAGGAACTAGCTCATGATTGGTCCCTTCTGATATGTGGTCCCCTTTACTTTTAATCTTTAAATGTGGGAATGATGCATGGTGAATCCATAGAGCTCTTGGGCTTTTGACTTTTCAATGATGTTTTCACTCCATCTGATCTTCAGCCCGCGATGAAGAAAGAGCTATTGATCATGATCTAGGATCTTAAACATGATTGGTCTAAAGGACTAAGTGTTAGATTTTTTTAGGATTTCTTCATGCCATCCGATTAAAGGGCCATGAGGAAGCGTGAATCATTAGATCTTATGAACTGCATTTTTTTTAAGTTAAGACCCGGGCCTTCCTCACTCCATTGGATCATGCCCCATGATGAAAAATGGGTTGTAAGATGTTGTAATAAGCAAGGAAATTAAGTTAAACTTGGGACCAAATGTGAACTTAGTCTAAAGTGTTAAGGTTAAGGTATCATTTGTATTAATAAGTACGTCAGGGCCTTAGGATTGAAACTTTATGCTAAAAGGCTAACAAAGGGACCATGTTAGAAAATAAAAGGAACCCTATAAAACCAAATATTATACTCAATTAGAAACATTAAGGAACTAACAAGGAAGATAATAAAGGGGACCAAACATATTTTAGGCCAAAATTTTAGTTGTGTTAAAAAACATGACTAAGCTTTAAACATAAAACTTGTGCTCAAGTCCAAACTAAATTTAAAATGCTCTCACCAATTAATTCCCACAAAATTTTAATTTGAACTAAGGGTTTATGATAGGTTTTTATAACATGAATCCATCATCAAGTATTCCATGAAACACGTAGCTTAAATACGTGAAGACCAATTATTAGCAATGTTTGGCAAGTTTGAAGCAAAATTATAAATCAATACCTAAGTTTGACATAGTGGATGATCTTCAAATTCTAAATAATATCCAAAATAGGCCATGATTATAGAGTTTAACTTAAAAACATCTCAAGGGTCCTAATTTTCAAAAAATGAGGGTATGTTGACTTCAATACTAGTCTATCTTTTGGGGATAATACAATGGTAGTGGATTATGATGAATGATTGGTCAAAGGGTACAAATGGAATTATTGTAAAACATATTGGTTTAGGCTAAGTCATTGAATTGGCTATGATTATACTCTGCTTTGTTGTCAATATCATCATCACTATTCATTGGTGATGAAACTCAAATAAGATACATGGGGTCACCCCCAGGTAGTTTAAATCCAAGTCAATAGGTTTCTTTGTACTTAGTCATAAAAATGGGCTCAAGTATTCCCTTTTGATTTGGCTTGAGACCTCTTCCTTCATAGTCTTAGTTCTCCATAATCTGATTAGGAATGGGATACTTGGATTTTTTATAACAATCATCCAATTTATCATTATATAACCATGATTTATCACCTTTGAGAGGGTCCTCCTCTTGTCCAGAGGCTGGTATGAAAATGATAGGTTTTGGACTATACTGATGGCCTTTTCCCTTTGCCATTATATGAGCGGTTTAGCTTTTGGTATTCCAAAGCACTTTGTGTTCTATGGAATTTTCGCAATGTATCAAATATTCTCTTGGGCCATTATCCAAAATAGTATAATGATTAGAAATCTCAGGATGAGGTATATGGGAAAGCGAATCAAGGGTATTGGGGTTAATGCAATTCACCTCTGGTAAATTAATAAGTATAGATTTCCCTTTATCCTACTTGGTGATTGGATTCATGTCAAAATAGTAATTATAGCTCTTGAAATCAGCCTCTAGATGTTGTTAATGCTCGTATGGATGCAAATCTCCTAGAATACTAAACTCCATCCCTAAATGGGATAACTTGATACACCAGTGCAATGTTGATAGGACTACATGAATCTCATATAACCAAGGTCTAACCAAAATCATATTGTATGATAAGTCAAGATCTAACACATGGAAAAGTGTATCATGGGTCAAGGGCCCAATGATAACTAGAAACTTAATGGTGCCTTATGATTCTCATTCTTCATTATCATAGGATTTGATGGTGATTGTTTCTACTTGGAGATCTGTTAAAGTATACTTGAAGCTTGATAAGCTTTAGAGACACTATATTTAGACATGATCCATTGTCTATGAGGACACATTTCACTTTGTGCCTCTTTATGTAAACTTTAATGTATAATGGATTATTATGTTGTGGGCCAAGCAATGACATATCACTTTGGTTGAAGGTTAATTATTAGATTGGAGCTAGGTGTCCAACCAAAGCTTGAAATTTGTTAGGAGATATGTCATTTAAAACTAAGGATTAACCAAGGAACTCTATCAAGATGTTTTTTTGGATGGTTGATATACGTAAAAAATATAAAATGGAGATTTGTGTTAGTGTCTTTTGGAATCACTCCATAATGTCAAAGGTCTTTTCTTGGACTATGATAAATGGCTTGTTTTGAGGTAGGATGGTTGTTTGGATAATGGTTGAAGTGGTAGATGGTTGTGGGCTTGGTATGGTAATCATTAACCACCAAGTTATGATTACATAATTGAGATTAGGTACAAGACCATTGTTGTTATTAAATGATGGTGAAGGGGGACAAAATAGGATAAGTATCAATTATCAATGCATTTGTGTGTGGTCATGAGTTAACACTGAGTTATAAGTATAAGGTCATAACATAGGAATCCCTACTTGTTGGTTTTATTGTGTGCAGTCCCAAGTCAAGGAAGGATTACTACAAGGGTTTGGTTGATTTGGTATGATTAACAATGGTCTTGTCTAATTGGTACTTAGTATTGGATTGATTTAAATGGTGGTAATGTGACCTCCTACAATATGGCCTAAAACTAAGTTGTAGTCATGTATAACTACATGGTAGGTCTATTGGTTATTCACACCATTTTGGCCTTGGATCTATCTATTATTTTGACATGGTTGGTTCTACTGCTGATATTATTGAGTCTATTGGTTCAGCCTTGGTTGTTGATACTATTGTTATTGATGTTACTCTAGTCATTGTTGTTATTATTGATTTTTATGTTAGGGAAAAGGATTCTGATAAATTCAAAGGCTCTGATTAGAAGTGTAAGCTCCATGATCTAGTATAATCTCTCCATTTTCTAACATATTTTAAATTACATATCTAATTTACACATAACACTAAAAATTATGGCCATTAACCTGATGAAAATTGTATAATTATTCTGGCATGTACTAGTCTAGCATGTCATGCCCTCATGAACTTATTCTTTCAAAATGGTCCATATAATAAAGTTAGGTGGTATGAGTTTGTGAAAGACTAATTCTATAAGCTCTCCAAGGTTAGTAAAAACATGATGAGTAGGTACATTTCTCCTTTGAGGAGAAGGGTTTTGTAAAGGCATAGATTATTTCATTTGTTACATTTGCTACATTAGTCTAGGCTGTTGCACTTGTTATGCATGTTTCGGCTATTGAAAAGGTTGTTGGTTAGGATTAAGTTTAAAATATGATGGAGGTTGAGCAAAAAGTGTTTTCACCATTTGGACATGTCGTGACTCTTTCACTCTATTCCCTATAATATTCTTGTTGTGATTGAATGGCTTGGGTATATCATTATTATTATCTTGTGTTGGTTGTGACACTTGTGTTTAGACTGGATGTTGATTTTAACTACTAATTTGGTTTTGATTATGGCCATTGTTCTAATTTGATGTGGTTAGTTTAATGATCCCTTTGTTAATAAGGTCTTGTTCAATCATTAAACCTTTTTCAATGATTTATTTAAATGTATGTGCATATTACAACTCCAGAAGGTAATAAATCTCACTATATAAGTTTTTGGCAAACACAGTGACTAGTTTCTTGTTTGGTAGATTGTGGGTAAAATGGCTTGTAAGGGATCTCCATCACTAGAGATAGTTTTTGAAGCTTTCACTTGGTTTTTATTTTGATTGCATTAAGTCTACCAATGAAATCTCATGCTAGAGATTGTAAGAGAAGTTTTCCATGAACTTGTCTAAAAGATCATCAAAATTAGAAAATAAATTCTTGGGCAACTTCAAGAACCATTGTAAGGCTTGTCCAACAATACTTCTTGGAAATAAAAACAAGTATATGTCACTATAGGCCATTGGTTGACATGTGATAAATAATTTTTTTTATATGTGCTTTGGGGTCACCTTTACCCTTGTATTTTTTAGACTTTGGTGGTTCTTACCCTAGAGGAAATGGTATTTGTAAGTACTCCATGTTGAAAGGGTAAGAACACACATCATCTAACTTGAACTTTTTGGTCTGTTTCCCCATTTGGATGGTGGTAATTACATCCTTCATTTCTTATAGCTATTGTTCAAGGAATGTTGTGGGAAAATTGGCTTAAGGTGATGTTTGAATGATCATAAGTAGATTACTTTGACCGACGTATGATGGAGGCATTTTTTAGGGTATGTTGGATTGGCTAGGAAATGGACCAAGAATATGCATGCAAGGATTAGGGTGTGATTATTGATATTTTTTGTAATGCAGTTGGGATTGGGTATGTAAGTCTAATGTTAGGAATATTGAGTTTGGTATGGAGGAATATGGATGTATATTGCCTGTTGAGGCTGAATAAGGATATGTTGTCAAGTACTCAAACCTTGTTGTTGAGAGGGAACTTGTGAACTAAGACCCTATCTCTGAACTTGTGGCACATTCTATATGAAAGGCAACTATTGCCTAATAGGTACTTGAGGAACATTAGAACCTCTTTATTGAAAGAATCCCTATTGGGAAGTGGACACATATTAGAGATTTGGCATCTATCACTAATTAATATATACATGTTGTTGTTTAGACATCATTTGATTTTAGATTGGCATGTTAGTCTATGACTAAAGTGGTATGTTTATTTCTACCTAGTGAGGTATAACATTGGTTTCCCTTATTGAGGTGGTAATATGTTTTGCCTCTACTACATGGGTACACTATATTTTTCCTACTATTGTGAAATATTACTAATCACCTATTGGGGTGAAGTAATATTCATCACATTCTATTGTGGCATGGCACTAGTCATTGGTTGAATACTTAATCCTTATTGTTGGTATTAGAAGAAGTAGATGGTTGAGGATTAGAGGTAGTTGGTTGAGGTTGGGTCATAGAAACTCTTACTCCCTGATTTTGGGAGGATTAATGGTGTTGGTTAAAGGCACATTTTTTTGTTGACTATTTTTTTGTACATTAACACCACTTTGGTATGGATTGGATGTTACTAGTGTATTATCCACTACATTTTTCTCACTATTATGCATAGAAGTAGAAGACACTTCCTCGATAGTGTGGGTACTGAATATGTTTTCAACTGAAGTGTTTTTCATAAATAGGTCTAAACCCTAATTTTATTAACTAGTCAATTCCATTAAAATTCCTATTGAAAGAGATAACTCAATGAGAGGCTTATTCAATATGGTCATATAACTAAAGTTATGTTCTAGGTCTTGATATGTCTAGTATGATGTATTAATTTGAATTAAATGGTCCTCTATAAGGTCTTTTTACATGACAAACATATGTGGCTCTTGCTATGGTATTGGTACTATGGCATTAAGATCACTAGAAGAGGCTTGATCATTATTTTGATAAGACATGTTGTAAGGACCTCTTGATAGATTTGGAAAATTATCATGCCCTACCTCATATTTTGATGGCATTGTACCATAATAAGGTTGTTTTTGAATGTTTTCTAAAATCATAGGTACACTATCTAAATATTGATCTATCTATTCTTGATCTTGCTCTATGTATGGAGGCATGCTAATCAAATAATTAGCCAAATGATATTGACTTTATTCCCCTATTTGAGTGTTATGTGGTGGATAGGAATCCATGTCCCAAACAACATCATCTCCATAAGGGTTTTGAATAAATTCCTCTTACATTCTAACATTTTTGTATCCTAGATTGTACATAGTTCCACCATGTGTGTAGTGATCCATGGTCAAATATATGATAAATGTTTCATGATAATATGGTATTAGAGTTATCTAAACTCTAAAAATCTATGTCTAAAAAGACAAAGAGGTTCAAACTTTCTAAATTGAAACTTTCTAAATTGGTCAAGGGTGAAGCTAAATCTCCAAAAATTCTATGTAAAGACTTGGTAAAAACATTAAAACATCAAATGTATAATGTTAAATTTTTTACACAAATAAGGTTAAGTAAAATGACCTAAAAACAAGATGGCAAAATCTAATATCCAAATGTGTCCCAAATAGGTCTAAACTAGGAAAGGGAAATGTTGCTAGGTATTTTGCCTAAACACGGAGTCAAAATCTAGGCTCAAACAGGCTGTGCTAAGACTTTTGGCCAAACATGACATCAAAATCTAGGCTTGAAACAAAGGGTTATGATTAATCTAATAAACTTGGAATAGTTTGTCAAAGACTAAGCACTTGATTCTAGATATAAACATGATCTAATTAGTGAAAAACATTAAACAAAAGGCACTTTAAAGATGGACTGATTCTATAAAATAAAAGAAATAATAATAAAGTTTCCAAATTTGATTAATCAATTAACCTAAGTTGTGTAACCCAAAAGAGAAAGATATGTGTATCAGCATCTACGTGTTAAGGCCTAAACTAAAATCAATCAATATTTGGATCTAAAATTGTAAAATTTAATCAAAACCTCAACTAAGGTAAACTAAGGTTTTGATTATGAATAAGTTAGGTAGATTTTAATAGCATGACTATGCTTTAAACAAAGATCCAACAAAGAAAAAATGATTACTTTCAATAATTAATAATTGAGACATAATATAAGATAAGTCTTTTGAAATAATTTGGGTAGAATAATGGTGTTATCACTCTCAAAATATGTGATAATACTTGGTTGTTTTAAATACTTCTAAGGCAAAATACTTGAAATGATTTAGGTAGCGTAATGTTACCCATCTCAATCAAGTGCCACACTTAACATTTTGACACAAAAGTTTGATAAGTTAAATCAAGGTGTCAAACAAATGGTATAATACATCTTCAAATAATATAGTGATGTTAGACACAAGAATCATTCATGACATGGTTTAAAAAACAATTTTTTTATTTCTAACACACCAATCAATAAAGAATACATGACAATAATACTACTAAGTATATCTTCCTAAATCCTATCAAGGTATGGCAAAGTGGGGTTGACTAAATCCTACAAGTTTTCAACCATGTATATTGATCCCATGTGTACACACATTCACATATGCATATAAGAGAAGCAACATGTCAATTGAGTCCATGTCAATCATATTGTTGTGAAAAATTCTTGTCATTTTCATAATGGTCATTCTAGCCTTAAAACTCTAATCTAGATGAGCTTTCAAAGTCAGTTCATCAATTAGGCTAACAAGTCAAAATATATGCCCCCACTAACTAACTTTTGGCCCTTTAAAAGAGATTTACATATGAGAGAAAATTGATTTCTACATCTTACTAGCATTGAGTTAGAGATAATACTCTTGGGGTTTTTTATAAGACTCATCTATGTAAGTGTGGGAGTTGACAACTCATTTATATCCCTTATGGTTCTCCTACAACACATGACTGAAGTTCACTTAGTTTGCACACTTAGGGATTTTGATATTCCCTTGAGGGATGTGCCTAATCTACTAAAAAATTCAATCCCATATCTTGATAAAAACTGGACAATGGTTGTTCTAGCCTTAAAATCCCCATCCAAATGTTTCTATGAAAATATTTCATCGATTGGGATAATGAGCCAGAATATACACACCCCTCACTAACCAAATTTTATCCCTTTAAGAGAGATTTGGTTGTAAGAGAACTCATTTTCATGTCTTGCTTACATAAATTTAGAAAAAATCCTCTTGGAATTCCTTAGAGGACTTATCTATACAATTATGGGAGCTAATAACTCATCTCTAGCCCTCATAGGTCTCCTGCAATACATGACAGAAGTTGACTTAGTTTGCACACTTAGGGATGTTGAGATTATCTTGAGGGATGCATTTGATCAATTGTAAATTTCACTCCTAAGGCCTGATGAAGATCAAATAGTGGCCATTCTAACCTTAAAATGCAAATCTATATGTCTCAACAAAGATGTTTTATTGATTAGGCTAATGATTCATAATATACACCCCCACTAACCATATTTTGACCCTTTAAGAGAGATTTGGTTACAAGAGAAAATGTGTTGACACATTTATCTCATGTCAATTTATAGATAATCCTCATGGGGTTTCTAAGAGGACTAGTCTATGCAAGTTTGTGAGTTGTTGTCTTATATCTAAACCTTATGGTTCTCCTATAACACATGATGGAAGTTGGCTCAGTTTGCACACTCAAGGATGTTGAGATTATCTTGAGGAAAGAATTTGATCAACTACATAATTAACTCTTAGGGCTTGATGGATTTTTAAAATGGTTTTTCTATCTTTAAAATACCCATATATATGTGCTAGTGAAGATAGTTCATCGATTGGGCTAATGATTCAAAATATGCACCCCCACTAACAAAATTTTGACCCTTTAAGAGAGATTTGGCTATGAGATAAAAATCATTATTTCATCTCACTCACATCAATTTAGAGATAATAATATTGGTATTTCTTATAGGACTCATTATTGAAAGTTTGGGAGCTAACGACTTATCTCTAAACCTAATGATTATCCTACAATGTGTGATAGAAGTTGTCCTAGTTTATACATTCAAGGGTACTGAGATTCTCTTAATGGATGCATCCGATCAAATTAAAAATTTAATATCGAGGCTTAAAAATGACCTAGGAATGGTTTTTATATCCTTAAAATGCCTATCTAGATGTGTCAATGAATACATTTCATTTTTTGGGTTAACGACTTAGAATATATGCCCCATTGACCAACTTTTGGCCCTTTAATAAAGATTTAGCTAAGAGATAAAACTCATTTCCATATCTCACTTACATCAAGTTAGAGATAATAATCATAATATTTATTAGAGGACTTATCCATGCAAGTGTGGTAGCTGACGGCATGTCTATAACCCTCATGGTTCTCCTACAACACGTTAGAAATTGGCTCAGTTTCTACACTCAAGGATGCTTAGATTCTCTTTAAGGATGCATCTGATTAACTATAATGTTCACTCCCAAGAGTTGATAAAGACTAAAATGTGGTTGTTCTAGTCTTTAAACATGCATCTAGATGTGCCTACATAGACGGTTCATTAATTATTCTAATGAGATAGAATATATGCCCCCCACTAACCAATTTTTGACCCTTTAAGAGAGATTTGGATGCAAGAGAAAACTCATTGCCATGTATTACTCACTTAAATTTAGAGAGAATACTCTTAAATTTTTTTATAGAGATCATCCATGTATGTTTGGGAGCTGATAACTTATCTCTATCACTCACAGTTCTTCTACAATGTGTGACCAAAGTTTTCTCAATTTACACAATAAGGGATGCTCAAATTCTCTTCAGGGATACATTTGATCAACTGAAACCTTCACTATAGGGTACTAAAAAAGACCAAAAGATATCTATTCTAGCCTTAAAACACCCATACAAATGTGTTCACATAGATGGTTAATTGATTGGGCTAACTATTTATAATATATGCCCCTTACTGGCCAACTTTTGGACCTTTAAGAGAGATTTCACTATGAGATCAAACTCATTATTTTGTTTCACTCATATCGAGTTAGATAAAATCCTCCTGGGGTTTCTTAGATGACTTATCCATGTAAGTTTGGTATCTAATGGCTAATATGTATCCCTCATGGTTTTTCTAAAACATGCAACCAAAGTTGGCTTAGTTTGCACACTTAAGGACACTCATATTCTCTTAAGGGATTTATCCAATCAACTATAACCTTCCCTCTACGGGCCCAATGGAGATCAAATAATGATCATTATAGACTTAAAATTCCCATCCATACATTCCAACAATTATGGTTCATATATTTGGATAATGATTTAGAATATACATCCTTATTGACCAATTTTTGGCCCTTTTAGAGAGATTTGGTTGCAAGATAAACTCATTGTTGCATTTCATTCACGTCAAGTTAAAGAGAATCCTCTTGGTTTTTTTTATAGGACTCATTCATACAAGTGTGGGAGGTGACACATCATATCTATCCTTCATAATATTCTTTCAACATGTGATCGAAGTTGGATCAGTTTGCCTACTGATGGACACTAAGATTCTCTTGAGGGATATGTTTGATCAATTATAACCTTCACTCTTGGGGCTTATGGCAGACCAAATAATGGTTTTTATAGCCTTAAAACTCCCATATAAATATTCCTTCATATATGGTTCATCAATTGGGATAAAAATTCAAAATATATGCCCCCACTAACCATATTTTGGCCCTTTAAGAGAGATTTAGCCATGAGAGAAAACTCCTTGTTGTTTCTCACTCACATCAAGTTAGAGAGAATAATCCTATCCTTTCTTAGAGTAATTATCCAAATAAGTTTGGGAGATAATGGATCATCTATAGTCCTCATGATTCTCCTACAATGTGTGACTAAATTTGGCTCATTTTGCACACTCAAAGATGCTCAGATTCTTTTGAGGGATGCATTCAATCAACTACAACCTTTGTTTCCAAGGCCCAATAGAGAATAAAAAATGGTCATAATAGCCTTAAAATTCCCATCTATATGTACCCACATAGATAACTCATTGATTGGGATAATGATTTATAAGATACATCCTCCACTAACCAGCGTTTGGCTTTTTAAGAGAGATTTGGCTATGAGAGAAATCTCATTATTGTGTCTCACTCATGTTAATTTAGAGATAATACTCATAGGATCTCTTATAATACTTGTCCCTTTAAGTGTGGGAGATAATGGCTTGTCTCAATTCCTCACAATTATCCTATAATGTACGATCAAGGTTTATTCAATTTGCACACTTTAGGGATGTTCAAATTCTCTTAAGGGATGCATGTCATCAACTAAAACCTTAATTTTAAGGGCTATATTGAGAAAAAACAACAACCATTATAGCCTTAAAATTCCCATCTAGATGTGTTTTCATAGACAATTCATTGATCGGGATAATGATTTAGAATATACAACCCCCACTAACCAATTTTTTACTCTTTAAGAGAGATTTGGCTATGAGAGAAAACTCATTGTCATCTCTTGATCATGTCAAGTTAGAAATAATCCTCCTAGGGACTCATCCATGCAAGTGTGGGAGTTGACTATTTGTCTCTAGCCCTCATGATTCTCCTATAATGCATTACTAAATTTCACTCAGTTTTCACACTCAAGGATGCTCATATTCTATTTAGGGATGTGTTTAATCAACTACAACCTTCACATTAAATCCTGATAGATACCAAAAAATAGATGTTATAGCCTTAAAATTGCCATCTAGACATGCCCATGTAGAAGGTTCATCAATTGGGCTAACGAGTTAGAATATATGGCCCCACTAACCAACTTTTGACCCTTTAAGAGAGATTTAACTACAAGAGAAAACTTATTAAAAAATCTCACTCACATTGTTTTAGAAATAATACTCCTATGATTTATTAAAGGACTCATCCATATAAGTTTTAAATCTAATGGCTTGTCTCTATCCCTCATGATTCTCCTACAATGTGTAAATGAAGTTCACTTAGTTTGAAGACATAATGATTATAAGATTCTCTTGAAAGTTACATCTATTAACTAAAAAATTTACTCCTAGGGCTTGATAAAGACCAAAAAATAGTCAATATAACCTTAAAACATCCATCCAAATGTGCCTAAACATGTGGTTCATTGATTGGGCTAACAAGTTAGAATATATACCTATACTGACCAACTTTTGACCCTTTAAGAGAAATTTGGTTATGAGAGAATTTTTTTTGCTTTATCTTACTCATGTCAAGTTAGAGAGAATCCTCCTAAGATTTATTATAGGAATCATCCATGAAAGTGTGGGATTTGATGAATCATATCTAGTCCTCACAGTTCTCTTACAACATGTGACTGAAGTTGGCTCAATTTGCACACTTAGGTACACTTAGATTCTCTTCAAGGATGTGTCGAATCAACTAAAAATTTATACCTAGGGCGTAATAGAGATTTAAAAATAATCATTCTAGCTTTAAAACTCCCATTCAGATGTGTTCACATAGATGTTTCATAAATTGGGCTAACGATTTAAAATATACTTCCCTACTTACCAAATTTTGACCCTTTAAGAAAGATTTGGTTGTGAGAGAAAATTCTTTGTCGCATCTCACTTGCATTGAGTTAGAGATAATAATATTGGTATTTCTTAGAGGAATCATTCATGAAAGTGTGTGATTTTAAGGTTCATTTTTATCCCTCATGGTTCTCCTGCAATGCGTGATCGAAGTTCACTCAATTGACTCAACTTATTCAATAGTTATTCTTCAACAATGTCAAATTTCTCTAGACTTTTCCTTGAACCATGTACTATTTAAAGAATATAACTTCAATTTTATCATGCATGATATTTCAAAGGTTTAGTAACACCATAAATAACTTGAAATAAGGTTTCAAATAGTTTACAAACATCTTATTTCATTTAATCTAGAGCTTGACTTGACAAGGCTAGTGAAGGCTTCAAGGGCTACACATATCTTCTTGAGTTTCCATGAGATAATCATCAAGTTAAACATTTGGATCACTTGGAGAAGTTCCATATAGCATTAATTGACTAAACCAATGCATATTTATCTTAAATTTGTCTTAGAATACCAAACTCCTCAAAGCTACCCTTTTATTACTAATAGGCCTAGTAAGGCCTAATGGACCTTGAATGAATATTTTTTTAATGGTTAAAAGTCATATTATGGTGATAACCCTAAATTAGGGTTTTGAAGGTTTCTAAACAAGCTGAGAGCAATAATAATTTCTCTCAAAGTATTTTATAAGGTTTAAAGACCCCAAATTTAGAGTGGAAGTGTACAACATCAATGACACCAAACTTATAATATTTATGATGGGAATATAGAACATCAATCACACAATCTCATATAATCATATACCCATACCCATATTTTACATTTATAATCTTGATACAAATATGACTTGTAAATACAAAATATATAAACTTGTCCAATTTTATTTATACTTGCTTGAAAAGGCTAACTTTCTCCATAGACCTTTGATTAGATTATGAGATCTTTCAATAATCAGGCATCATTGTGAATATGCATGAATTTTCATGATCTTATTAACATCATATGTAATTTGAAATGAGGTTTCAAAATATTTTACAAATACCTTCTTTACTTCATATAAGTTAGCTTCAAATGGCTTTTGAAAGCTACAAATATTAAATCTCAAACTGAAATTTTCATCAAATGGACTTCAAATATATATTTTAGATCATTATATATATTTACTTTAACATGAACAAGTCCATTAATGCAATTTTATCCTTTAGTTAGGTTTATGGAGGACAAAATGCTTTAAAATTGTCCCTTTATACTAGTAGGCCTAGTAAGCTTAATGAATCTTGAATGGATGGATTCCACAATAAAATAAATCAAGTTTATATATTTATATCAATTCCACCTTATCCAAATAATAAAATATAAATTTTGATCTTAAAATGGCTTACAAACCCTAATTATCCAAAAAACACTATCTTAGGAGATTAAAAGGCCTATAAAGAGGATTTTAATGAAAATTGATCCCAATTTTTTTTCCATTATTTTTTGAATATTTATTCATCCAAATTACACCTTATGCAAGCTAAATCCCAAACCTTATGACCTTATAATGTCTCCAACTCATTCAAGAAGCCAAATAGAGCTAAAACTAGGCATTTAAGCTTTTACGCAAACTTTATTTTGATGATATCTCCCTTGATATCCAACCAATAGAGCTATAATTAGACTCATTAGATTAATTATTCAAAGGTTAACATACTATCCAAATTTCAAAAAAATATTTGGTTCAAATTCAAGCTATGTTCAAATTACTATTTGTGCCCCAATTCTCTTTTTACACAAGCTAAAGGAATTATATTTTAATTTTTTTGGATGTTGTATGTGGTTTCAAGACTCCAAATTTCATGTAAAGGTATGTGCAAAAATTCATCAGCTTCTCATAATCTTATACTATAAATATAATCCATCTCCATGTAAGAAAACATGAATTCTCAAACTATAAAATACAAGAAAATAGGGTTTCTTATTCTCATATAGACCAAAGAGCTCCCAAATTGACTTTTAATGATTTGTAATTATTTTAAAAGATAAATAAAACATCCTTGAGGAATTTTTAACCTTTATACACCTTAAAAACTTCATTATAACTTTTATTGAATGTGAAACTGATTAAAAAGCTTATTTCTAAATATTTTGAGTTATCAAAAATCTATTTTGATAACTCTTAAACCCAAATAGTGAATTCTATTGATTACCAAATGGAACATCTTATATAATACATATAAATGATTAAGGAGGATGGAAAAAAAATGTGGCATCCCCAAAATTTGCAATTTTTTTAATCAAAGGGTATACACCCTTTGAATAACTGTGTGTGCCCTTTTTTAAAAAAAATTGAGGCTCGAGCTTGTGCCAAAGCCTAAAGGGCATAAGCCCTTTGAAATTTACAAATAGCATATGCCATTTAAAAATATATAAGGGCATACTCCCTTTATTTTTTTTCCATTCACTATGTTTTATAAAACTCATAGCATGTTCTATAGGTTTGGATCTTTTTTCATTAAACCTTTCTCTCCATTTTCCCATAAACCATGTACATTATTCAAATTTATATTGACCAAAGGGATTTGGAATTTTATTTACTATATTAGGTTTTTTTTATATTTAAATTAAAAAAATTCCATTTTTATTTATATTTATTTATGAATTTAGGGTTTTGAAATTAAATTTGCATTAGATTCTCTTATTTTTCCTACAAAAAAATATTTCTATAATTCTAGATACATAATTAAATGATAGAACAAAACCATGAAAATTTTGATTTTACATAAAAAGAATTTAAATTTTATAAATAATAAAATGTAAAACATCAATAATTATCAATATTTTGCATCACTCCTCAGCTGATACTTCATGTAATTCACTTGCCAATATATTAAAGACTATTTTTAATGAAGTGGGAAATGTAAATTCACAACTTGATGTCTTGTTGCATCGAATAGAGGTTTTGAAACAATTTTATTTTGATAAATTATCATATGAATACGTTAATAAAAATAATAATAAAAGAAGATGTGTGTGCTTTATTTGTTAAGCTTGAAACCAACCAATCACCACTGGTGAATTATAAACATATTAGTATTAATTAATTTATTCATGATGGGATACAAAATAACTTTTGGGATAGGTGGTGGATGGTGTTTTATGAGCCTCCATGAAATAATAATAAAGTTTTTTTATAATTTTTGAGAAAAAACTATTATGAGTTTGTGCTGTTAGAAATTACAAATTATTTTGACATGAAGGCCTCCTAAGGTAGGGGAGGTGGGTCTTCATTTAATATAACTAGTTCCAAGTGAGACCAAAACCATCCTAACCTAGTTTAGATAAATATAAGGATGATAACACATGTTTCTATCCCCAAAATGTTATATTATATTATATAGATGGACACCCTTGAGGTAGTTATGAGTTTGACATAAGTTATGATTGACCATGGTATGCATGCATTGAATACTTCTGCTCAGATTACAGGTGGTGAGATGTCTAGTAGTAGTGGTGGTGTTAGTGGTAGTGGTGCTAGTAGTGTTTGTGGTAGTTGTATTGGTGGTAGTGGTAGTAGCACTAGTGGTTTTGGTGGTATTGGTATTAGTGTTAGTGTCCCTCCTCCTTCTATTCATGATATAATTCTTGTGTATCATTGCACATCATGTGAGAGGAAGTATATGGGACCTCATGTTTAGGTACAACATACACAAACTACATTTGTGGAGACCATACCTACCTTTGTGTAGTGTACTAGTACCTATTAATTTTTGTCATATACAATTGCTTCAACATCTCAAGATGCCAATACTTGTCATTATATTACATCTATAATTCCTTCAATACCTTGGGACACTAAGATTCCTGAGTGTATTCCTTCTATAGTTTCTTTAGGACCTCAGGAGACTGGCATTCTAGAGCATACATCACCTATATATTCTTGGTCAATGTATGATAGTAGAATTTTAGACACCATGTTAGTTATAGTACCTTCACCCACTCCTCTCAAAGCATGTTAGCATATTTTGGAGGGGTTATCTCCTTCACCATCAGTATTTGATACATAGGTTTAATTTTAATTATTGTTTGTTTATGTTTGTAAAAGAATATTAAGTTTATTTTATAGTATGTGTTTAATTAATTGACTAATTTATTTGTCCAAACTTTTTATTTTTTTATTGTATAGATGATTAGTGATATTTTGGGTAGCTCAATAGGCCTCTATTATATTTTACAAGACACAATTTGCACTGGTGTACCCTATACTTAGGTTTGGAAAGTTTTAAATTACATATTCATTCATGTATATTTATTGCCCCTTGAACAAAAAAGTATGTTTTAAGATATATATTATAGTAATATATTTTTTATCATGCTCATTAGATTCACATATTATTAATTTATTAGTTTTATAGATGATGAGGGATGTTATGGGCACCCCTCATGGATGACAAGAAGTTTTACCTGATGTTGGGGTTAGATCTAAGGATCCACTATCTCCACAACAAGTCATGATTTAGGGATGGAGAGTGATGAGAACACATAGTAAAATTATTTTTTAGCTGTAAGAAATGATATTATATGTCATATTTAAATAAATGTGTGTTTATCTAGATCTAATGATATATGTATGCTCCATAAGATTCTCCATCACAGGTGTATACGTGGTCTCATAGCCCTCAACATCCATTTAGAAGGAATATAGTGAGTCTAGAATAATTTTGAAAACTTATGTTCTTGAAAATTTTATCATTTTTAATATATGATTTTAATGCATTAAATTTTATATTTCATATGTTATGTAGACATGAAAATTTTCATAGGTTATGGATCAAATATGTGATGACTCACATGTTGAGAGGAGAGTATCTCCTTGTATTGAGGTATCCAACACCCTTGACTTTACATATATGGCAAAAAAACATAATTTATTGGAGGCAATTAGTTATCCAACATCCTTCACACACACAAACACACACACACACACACACACACACACACACACTACACACACACACACACACACACACACACACACACACACACACACACACACACACACACACACACACACACACACACACACACACACACACACACACACACACACACACACACACACACACACACACACAATTTGGAAAATAAGCTTCCTTTACCTATGTATATTTTCTATTTTTATCATTTAATGTTTACACATATTATTAGTTAGTGATCATTATTACTTAATATGGGGATTTTAAAAAGTCCATGTTTTACTCTAAGTTAGGTTCTTCATCATTATGTATATTTTAAATTTACATGTGATATTTAATATTTAATTATTTCATTTACATTTAATTATATATCAATTTAGACTTGTGATCTTTTTTAGGGATGTATTTATTAATGTAGGAGTATCTAGACAAACACATTTGTAATCATGTACATATTATTATATGTGTGTTTTTTTAGGATTGTGTTGAGTAAGGAGTCTTGATTATGTTTAATTTTTCATAATTCCATGTGGGCACTCTTAGTTGTTTATAAGATGTTTTCCCTTAAAAACCTCACATTTGAATGTTTATTGTTAAAAGAGGCCTATAAGACTTGAGGAATAATTGTAAAGGGTAGGACATTATGAAATGATCTAGAAGGTCAATGGAATTTTGTAAAAGAAGGGTTTATAACCTATGTCAAGGTGAAAACACCTTATCATTCACCTTATAGAAAGGATACTACAATGGAGAATTCATAATTAGCATGAGATAAGGATATTGAGATAATTTAGGCTTTATAGATATCAATAAACCTATGTTTACACAAGTTGTAGGAGGAGATGAGATCAAATCATCTGAGACTATGATTCATTATGTTTTCATCAAATAAAATTTATTTCATTTAGTATAAGTTTTTTATTCCTTGAATAGGTGTTAAGGTATGGAACAATAGTGTTTTAATCTTTGATATGTTCAAACTTCACATTCAAGATCTTGTACAACTTTCAAGGTAGATTGTGTTTCTAAATTTTGTGATATTTGTATATCAAGAAGATAAATTTTCAAGATATTATTAGTTAATTATCCCCATATGTATGATAAAATATAGTTACTTTTCATGATTTTATTAGTTGGATAAGTTGGAATTGATATAAATATCTAAACTTGATTTAGTTTATTGTGGAATCCATCCATTCAAGATTCATTAAGCTTACTAGGTCTACTAGTATAAAAAGACAATTTTAAAGCATTTTGGCCTCCATAAACCTAAATAAATGGTAAAATTACATTTATGGACTTGTTCATGTTATAATAAATCTCTCTAATAATCTAAAAGATCTAGTTGAAGTCCATTTTATGAAAAGTTTAGTTTGAGATTGAATCTTTGTAGCTTTCACAAGCTATTTGAAGCTAAGTTCTAGTTTGAAGTAAAAAGGTATTTGTAAATTATATTGAAACCTCATTTCAAGTTGGATATTATTTTAATAATCTCATTAAAATTTATGCATATTCATAATGGTGATATATTATTGAAATAGCTCATAATCCAAGCAAAGGTCTACGGAGAAAGTTAGCCTTTTCAAGTAAGTATAAAGGAAATTGGACAAGTTGATAAGTTTCATATTTACAAGTAAAATTTGTATCAAGATTATAAAAATTAAATATGGGTATGGGACTTTAATTACATGAGATTGTGTCATAGATGTTTTAAATTGCCATCATAAATATTATAAGTTTGGTGTCATTGATGTTGTAGACCTTCACACTAAATTTGGGGTCTTTAAACCCTCTATAATTTTTTGAGAGAAATTATTATTACTCTCAGCATGTATATAAACTTTAAAAACCCTTATTTAGGGTTATCACCATAAAATGACTTTTAACTGTCAAAAAAATCTTCATTCAATGTCCATTAGGCCTTATTAGGCCTATTAGTTATAAAAGGGTAGTTTTGAGGAATCGGGTCTTCTAAGACAAATTTAAGACAAATATGAATTTTTTAAATTAATTAAACATATATGGAACTTATCCAAGTGATCTAAAATTTTAACTTGGTGATTATCTCATGGAAACTCAAGAAGAGCTTTGTATCCCTTGAAGCCTTCACTAACCTTATCAATTCAAGCTCTATATTGAATAAAAGAATATGTTTTTAAACTATTTGAAACCATGTTTCATGTTGTATATGTTTTTAATAAACCTTTTAAATCTCATTCATGATCAAATTGAATTCAAATTATTCAAAGAGTACATGGTTCAAGTAAAAGTCTAGATAAAGTTGATAGTGTTGAAGAGTAGTTATTGAATAAGTTGATTCAATTGACCAAACTTCGATCACACATTATAGGATAATTGTGAGGGATAGATATGAGCATTTAACTCCCTCAATTTCATAGACAAGTATTATAATAAATATAAATAGTATTATCTCTAATTTGACATGAGTGAGATGCGGTAATGAATTTTCTTTTATAGCCAAATATCTCTTAAAGGGTCAAAATTGGTCAGTGGGGGGCATATATTCTGACTCATTAGTCCAATTGATAAATTGTCTATGAAAGCACGTCTAGATGGTATTTTTAAGGATATAATAATCATTTTTTGGTCTCCACCAAGCCCTAGATTTGAAAGTTACAATTGATCGAATACATCCCTAAAGAGAATCTGTGTGTCCCTCAATGTGCAAACTGAGCCAACATCAATTGCATATTGTAGGAGAACCATGAGGACTAGAGATGAGTCATCATATCCCACACTTACATGGATAAGTCATATAATAAATCCTAGGATTATTATCTCTAACTCAATGTGAACAAGATGTGGTAACAAGTTTTCTCTCATAGCCAAACCTGTCTTAAAGGGTTAAAAGTTGGTTAGTTGGGGCATAGATTATAACTCATTAGCCCAATTGATGCATCATATATTTAAACACACATATATGGGTATTTTAAGTCTATATTAACCATTTTTCAGTATCCATTAGGACCTAAGATCAAAATTTTCATTTAATCAGATAGATCCCTTAAGAGAATCTTAACATCCTTGAGTGTGCAAGATGAATGAACTTCAATTGCACATTGCATGAGAACTATAAGGGTGAGATTGAATGAAATAATAAGTTTTTAAACTATTTTAAGCCTTGTTTCAATTTGTATTTTATGTTACTAAACCTTTTAAATATCATTCATGATCAAATTGAAGTCATATTATTGAAAGAGTACATAGTTCAAGCAAAAGTCTAGAGAAAGTTGACATTGTTAAAGTAGATCTATTGAAGAAGTTGAGTCAATTAAGAGAAATTTAGTCATGTATTGTAATATAACCATGATGGATATAGATGATTTTTAAATCCCACACTTGTACATACAATTCCTCTAAGAAAACCTAGTAGGATTCTCTCTAACTTAATGTGAGCAAGATGCGTTAATAATTTTTATCTCCCAGCTAAATATCTCTTAAAGGGTTAAAAGTTGGTCAGTGGGGGTGTATATTATAACTAATTATCCCAATTTATGAAACATATATGAGGTCATGTTTATATGGTAATTTTAAGGCTAGAACATCCATTGGGCCTCTAGAGTGAAAGTTATAGTTGATCAGACGCATCACTAAAGAGAATCAAAATGTCCTTGAGCATGTAAACTAAACAAACTTAGACCGTGAATTATAGGAAAATCATGAGGAATATATATAATCCATAAAATATAATTCTTGCATGCATAATTCCTCTAAGAAATCCAAGGAGGACTCTCTTTAACTCGATGCAAGTGAGATGTGACAATAAGATTTCTCTCCCAGCTAAATCTCTCTTGAAGGGTCAAAATTTGGTCAATGGGGGTATATATTTAAAATAGTTATCAAAATAAATGAACCATCTCCATGATCACATACCTATGTGTTTTTTAAGGTTATAATGATTTTTTTTTGTCTTCATTAGGTCCTAAGAGTGAAAGTTCTAGTTGATCAGATACATCCCTAAAGAGAATTTGAGTATCTATGAGTGTGCAAACTAGGCAAACTTTATTCCCATGTTTCAGGAGAATAGTCAGTTCTAGATATGAACCTTCATATCCCAAACTCACATGGATGATTCCTCTAATAAAATCTAGGAGGATTATTTTTAACTCGATAGATTGAGACATGAAAATGATTTTTCTCTCACAACTAAATATCTCTTAAATGGTCAAAAGTTTGTCAGTGGGGTCATATATTTTGACTCATTATCCTAATAGAAAAAAACATATATTAAAACACATCTATATGGGATTTTTAAGGATAGAATGGCCATTTTTATATCTTTGTCAGGCCCTAAGAGTGAAGGTTGTAGTTGATTGGATGCATCCCTAAAGAGAATTTGAGTATCCCTGAGTGTGCAAACTAAGTGAACTTCAATCATGAATTTGAGGAGAACCATGAGGTATAGATATGAATATTTATATCTCACACTTGCATGGATAATTCATCTAATAAACCCCAAGAGTGTTCTCTCTAACTCAATGGGATCAAGATGTGGCAATGAGTTTCTCTCACAACTAAATCTCTCTTAAAGGGTCAAAAGTTGGTTAGTGGGGTGTATATTCTAACTCGTTAGACCAATAAATAAACCATATATTCAATCATATCTAGATGGTAATTTTAATTCTATAATGACCATTATTTATTCTTCATTAGGCCTTGAGAGCAAAATTTATAGTTGATCGGATGCATCCCTAAAGAGAATTTGAGCACCCTTGAGTATGAAAACTAAGCCAACTTCAGTCACATGTTGCATTATAACCATGAGGTATAGATATGATCCATCAAATCCCACACTTACATGGAAATGTCCTATAATAAACCCTAATAGTATCCTCTCTAACTCAATGCAAGCAAGATACAGTAATGAGTTTTCTCTCACAGCCAAATCTCTCTTAAAGGGTCAAAAGTTGGTCAATGGGGGTGTATGTTCTGACTCGTTAACCTAATCGATGAACCATATATGTAGAAACATATGTATGGGTGTTTCAAGGCCATAATGGTAAATTTTTTGTCTTTATTAGTCCCCATGAGTGAAATTTATAGTTGATTAAATACATCCCTAAAGAGAATATGAGCATCCTTGACTTTGAAAATTAAGCAAACTTTGGCCACACATTTCAAAAGAACCATGAGGGATATATACAAGACATCATATCCAAAACTTGTATATAAGATTCCTCTAATAAAATCTAAGAGGATTCTCTCTAACTTGATGTGATTGACACACAAGAATGATTTTTCTCTCATAGTGAAATCTCTCTTAAAGGGTCAAAAGTTGGTTAGTAAGTGAATATTCTAATTTGTTATCCCAATTAATGAAATATCTATGTAGGCATGTCTAATGGTAATTTGAAGGCTAGAATGGCCATTGTTCAGTCTCTATCAGGTATGAGGAGTGAAGGTTGCATTTTATTGGATACATTTCTAAAGTGAATCTGAGTGTCCCTGAGTGTGAAAACTAAATGAACTTTAGTTATGTTGTAAGATAACCTTGAGGGATATATATGAGCCATTAGCTCCCATAATTGCATGGGTGAGTCCTCTAATAAAACCTAAGAGGATTATCTCTAACTTAATGCAAATGAGATGCGATAATGAGTTTTCTCTCACATCTAGATCTCTCTTAAAGGGTCAAAAGTTGGTTAACAGGTGGCATATATTCTAACTCATTAGCCCAATCCATGAACTATCTATTATGCATAATTTATATACCCCTCAAAATTTCAAAACCATACTTACTACCATAGTGATGACCTAGTCATAAAGTCTAAAACTATGTCAGAGACCCTTATTTATTAATGATATTAGTAGATGCATTATTGATTATGAAATCATAATGATTGATCGATGATTTTTTTTTTTAGTGGTTTCAAAAAGAAAAGTGGATGAATGACTAAAATGTGCATATATGATTATAATCATGATGAATTATAGTTTATTTGGTAGTTTTAGTTCATGTGCATTTGAATTATTTCATTTCTGCTATAAATGTTACAACCTTTTGGTATACTCAATATCCGATGATTTAATTATCTGATTTAATTATATATCAGTCATTGCCATATAATTTACTTATTATTTATAGATTAGATATGGCTCATTAATTTTTATGGTTTAAATGGATATAATTCTAAAACAATAATAATTTATAGATCATAGCAAGGAATTTATAGTTTGATCCTTTATCATTCAGTTTCTCATATCAAAATAATCTATGATTCCAGATGTATGATAATCATTGAGGAATATTTTTGCCAGATGTATATAGCATTTCTTCAATAATGACAGTGTATTCATCCTCACATGCATTAAATTATAATGATTTTTCTAAAGAATAATGTTCATTATGAGGTTTTCCTAAGTTCATTAATCCTAACATTTTATTGATATTGCTAGGGCCTCATCATGGTTTGGCTTTAAATGCATATGGAATTAAGATATTCTAAGATCCTAAGTTTATTTATGATAATGAATAAAGAAAGACAAAGGACCATGGTTGATGGTTTAGTTTTCATGATGCATGATGTTAGTTTGAATGGGCATATGCACTTGAGTTTGTCCTCACGAGTTGAGTTGGCATGTGTATTTGAAATGAGGTTTGACATCAACAGGATTACAAGGGTGACTTGGCATATTATTGGTATCAAAGCTTATGTAAGGTGGTATTGTCATTTAATGTTTTTAGATGCTTTAGATCATGGAAATATTGGTGGTAAGGTGTGCATTAATGACTCACTTATCTCCTCGAAACACATTGTTTAGAATTGAATTTGGTAGGAAGAAAAGGTGAATGATAACTTTGATAGTTTGGTGAAATGGATTAGAAAATTGATAACTTAGTAGGAGTTAGTAAGCACTAATGGGAATTGAACACATAACCCAGGAAGTTATGGTTCAAGGGTGGTGAATATAAAAGTTTATTTTTCTTTGATCATTCCATCATTTGGAAAGCTTCAGGTAGAAGCAAAGGCTTGGCTCAATGGGAATTATAGAGAGGAAGGTGGGTATACATTTGAGCCAGGTATGGATATTTCAAATTAATTTCCTTTGGAATTATGAGAGGATGGTGCGTTATCATGGGTGTTTTCTATTTTTCAATGAAATTTGGTTTTTAAGAAATGCATGTAGTATTTCTAAAAGGTTTGGTCCTATGGAATAGATTGAAGGTTAATAGTTAGAAATATAAATATGTGATTTAGAATTTTGATAGGTTTTCAAAATGGTTTTTGTGAGTAAGATTATTCAAATTTTAGTTTTTGCTTAAAATTTTACTTGGAAATTGGTTTTCCTCCTAGTTGCATTCTATAGCCTACATGTGTGAATATGAGACATTACTATCGATGAGTTTGTTGAATGTTGGGTTTTGTTTCAAGCCTAAAATAAGTATGAAATTTTTCTATTTTATTTCTATGGGAGATTTAAATGTTTTAATCCATAATTAGATATATTTATTTTTGTTTCAAGAAGTGAAGATTCAAGGAAACTTTTATATAGTTGAAGTAATACTTCTAGTTTGGGGAGTTATTTTTCTGGTATATGTGAATATGTAATAGTTGGTAAAATTCTTAGATAGTTTACTAGTCATAAGTTGCAAATGATGTATTCTAAAAATTTGTGTCAAGATATTTATTGGCTTTAAAGTGATATTTGCATGAGAATAATTTGGGATATTAATACATCGAGTTCTGGTGAATAAAACTATACATAGACTTGTATGAGTTTTAGGATTCTATATACATAATTCCTAGTTTCATTAGCATAAATTCTTATAGTAGCTTCAAACTTGACTTGGTTAGAATAGTTTTTTGTCATTAAAATTTGGGGTTTGTTCTATATTGCATATCATTGCAAACTCTTTTTAGTCTTAATATTATGTGATGATTGGTATCAAATGTAGTTGGTGGTTGGCCCCATTTCATCAATCATCTATGTATATGAAAGTTTGTTCTCTCTCTCTCTCCTCATGTTTTGAATTTTCAATCTTTAATTGCAAATCTATGATAAAATATGTTACATAATAGAGAAAAGGGCAAAATTGACTGTCATGCAATAATTTATCAGGTAAAATAGTTGTATGTTGATGGTTTTTAGGTATTTGGAAATCTCAACATGGTTTTCATACTCATGGATTATTTATTTTTAATGTTGAAACATGAATGCATGTAGTTGAATTTTTGTACATTATGTTGGTTTCAATGATCAACATTTGATTTGATATCTTTCAAAATTATTCCTTTTTTTCAAAAATGTTTGGCTAGGAGCAACCTATAGAAAATAGTAATGATGATGGATGGGGTTGAAGGTCAAATCAAGGCAATCAGTCTACCCATAGCTAAGGTTCTAACAGAACTAGATTTCCTTATGGCATGAGGATGTCCATCCACTTTGATGCATCAAATCCTAACTTCTAGAATATTTTGAATTCCCTTCCTATTTAGAGAGGTTTTGGTGGCTTTAGAGGTTTTACGGGTCATAGATATTTCCAAGGATAAAGTTTTGGAGCCCGTACTCAATTCTAGAGTAATTATTCACACTTTCTTGAGTACCATCCTGAGCATGATCATTATCTATAGTTATAGCCTCCTATTTTTAAAGGAGAACTAGTTGACCAACCTCTACCAGCCCATCAATTTCATAATAGTCAGCTAGAAAATCAATTAAATAAAGAGGTGACTCATGCTAAGGACCTTAGGAACATTTCCACTATTTCAAATACTCTTGCTCCATCTAATACTGAACTTAGCAAGAAATGTAAGAGATTAAACCTTTCGGGAGCCCATAGTGAGCCTATTTTAAGATCTAAAAAATTGAATTTGAGGGGTTGATAATTTAGCAGTAAAAGGAAGTTTATTGATATTTATGATCATGTTGCTAAGAAAAGTACTTATAAAAAAGGGAAATAATTTAAAGCACCTAACGAACTCAGGAGAATTAAAAGGGTGAAATTAGAAGTTGATAATGATACATATGAGATAGGCACCAGATTGCTACCTTTTCTTGCATCTAAAATGGAATATAATTTTTGTCTTGATCAACAAGAAATTTTTTTTATATAGGTTTTATCATATTTAGATGATTATTGGTTATCTAGGGAATAACTTTGTTTTTTCACAAAACTTGATGCAGTTTTAAAACTTATCTTGGTATTTGTTTTTTGATGACATGGATATAATAGATATTTTGAGATATAATTAATATATTTTTAAGTTTAAATTATAAATTACATTATGGTTTAAACAAGAGTAGGATTTATCAATTTATTATTTATTTTATGATTATTTATGTGTCCTACTTTAATGTTAATAAGATGGGGTCCCCACCAGTTAAGATTAGTACCTAGGTTTTTTTCATTTAAATAGTTTGATTTAATTAAGACTTTAGAGTCTTAATTAATCTCTCCATATATTATATATTAACTAATTTAATTTATAAGTAAATTTTTTAACTTTAACTAATAACTAACTAAAATTTAGTTATAACTTATTTCATAACTAAAGTTGAAGGATAAAAGGAGATCAAACTTTCATTTGAAGATAGAAGTTCAATAGGTATTGAGGACTAGAGTATTATTCTGAATTCATTCATTCATCTCTTCTTTCTATGCAATTTATTTGAGATAGTACAACTTTTTCAAATAGACCCAATGGCACTTTATCTAACGGTTGAGTAATAACTTATGCAACACAGGTATATCTATTTTTTTTTTTGTCATCTATTACTGATTATTTAAAGTTTGATAAGTCTAATATCTTTTGATGACTATTATTCATAGTCATATGTGTAGAATTCAAAGTATTCAACATGAAAATAATTATCACATTGCATTATATACGACACTTCATTAATCTAATCAATTGATGAGTTGTCCTTTTTCAAGTTTTGTATTGGAAAATGCTGGAATTCTCATTTCAAATATGTTCTTATGATAAGATGACTCTCATGTTCAGACTCGCAACTCTTTTGTAAATATTTGACTTACTTTAATAGATGAATTTAAGTTTTCTTTAATCTCTTTAATTTTTATTTATCTTTATGGTTTAGTTTAGTATTTTTAGAAGTTTATTAATAATAAGTTAGCACCAACCGTTAATTTAGTTCTTAGTTTAAATATTTTTTAGTTTATTATTTATATTTTTCTTTAGTATCCCTTTATTAGTTATTTTAATTACCTTGGTTTTGTTCTAATGCTTCATTTATTTAATTTATACTTTTAAAAGTTTAATATTATTCTAGATTGTCTCTTATTTTAGGTTTACTCAATAGTTTGTTACTTTTTATAGCAGTTTTTATAGCATTATGTTCCTTAGTTTCTAGGTTTTAGATTAATTTTACTTTTCCTTGTTCTCTTTTAGGTTTTTTGGTAGTCTTTTATGTTTGGTTTTTATTTCTTATATCATTCTTTATTTCCTGTTGTCTTTCTTGTTATGTTATGTTAGTGTTTTTGTATCACTTGGCTGGATAATGAACCATGGAAAAATTTAATGAAGTGTATTTTTATAGACATATTTTTAGAATCAAATTTTTATTCTTCAAGAGATTGTCTAATTAATAGATTATCTTTTTCAGATAGTATAGATTATAGATTCCTATTTCAACTAATTATTAACTAATACAGATTCTCAATTATGATAATGGAATAAGTTACTTTGATAACTTATTAATTATTTACCCAAAAATTATTTTAAACCCTTTTGTGTCTTTAGGATCTTAAAATGAACCTTTAGAACCCCTACAATTAGACTGGTATGATTTTGATTTGACTTTCCTGATAGGTGAAAGGGTTGATTCATTGACATGACAATTTTTTCCATCAACAAATTTGGTGACTCCACTGGGAACAATTTTATAGAATATATTTTCTTGCTAATGGTTCTTGTAAATCAAAAAATTCCTATTATCAAACATATTCTTAATGTTAAAGATGATCATACTGATATTACTTTTAATTTAACATGTTTTGCATGGTATGATCATCCCAAAGATCTCCCTCAAGTTATTGAAGTAATCAATGAAGAATTAGAAATTACTAAATTTGAAATCGATTGGTATTCAAAATTAATACATGAATTTTAAAATGATATAATTAATTTTAATAGAAATATTTAAGAAAATAGAGCAACAACACTAGCCACTAATCCTCATCTTAAATTTTGTTATCTTTCTAATTATTTTCTATTTGATGACTTTTTTGAACTTGTTGAAATTCCTTTGCCTAATCAGCATTCAGATCAAAAAAACTAGGTACAAGATAGTCATATCTCATAAATAAGATCTACTAAAAATTCTAATGGTGGATCAAATTGTCAGAAACCCACCAACCAGGAATCAATTGGATGAAAATGAACCAGATGTAGAACAACAAATACCAGAAAGGAGACTAGAAGATCTCCTTCATGGGTTACACGATAATAGAGAAATTGAAGAACTCACAGATGGTGAAAATGAAAAAGAACTTTAGCAAAAATTTCAGATATCCATAACTCCTTAGATTTTTGCAAATCCAATCATTGTTAGAAATCATCCAGGTAAGTTGCCTTCTCTTAAAGGACTAAACATACCAATTTTTTTTGGTTCAACTAGAGAATCCTATAAAAATAATTTAGAATTTTTTATATTGGTTTGTGCCACTCTTGGAATAACTAATGAGAAGACTTTTTTAAGGGTTTTTACACAAACATTAGAAGGGAAAGCTTATCAAAAATTTATTAGTTTACTTGCAAAAGTGATTGATAGTTGGAATAATGTAGAACAATGGTTAGAATTATCCTTTAGAATATATAAAGAAGATTTTGGTTTAGTTAATTATCTTACAAACATTTCATTAGATCCAAGTGAAACTATGTATCATTTTGTTTTTAAGTTCACCAAATTACATCATAAAATTCCAAGTGATATCAGGCCTTCTAGAAAATTATCTAGGATTTATTTTTGTAATGCTTTACCTCTAAAATACAAAATGGCACTAGAAGATAAAGATATAATTGACTATGATGAAACCATTTGGTTCTATATTGATTATGAAAAGTGGCTGAAACGTTTACGTTTTAAAGATAAATCCAATACAAGATTGAATTCAGATAATATTGAAATATTAAAGGCAATCCAAAGTTCAAGAAATGAGATGGTCATTGTTAAAAGATAGTTTAATGATAAACCTTCATCTTCTCATAAAAATGTGAAGGAAGATAGTGTTTCTTATTATTATGAGGTTTGTGAGCTTGATCATAATCCCAAAACATGTTAAGGTGTTGTTAAATTCAAAAAATATTTGTTGTATGGAAAAGGTAACAAAGGATTCAATGTATAATGTAAATGCTATTGATGAGTCTTTAGAAAAATAAAATATTTATGTTATAAATACTAGGAATAAGTATTATGAAGTTTTTAAAAAAATAGGTTAGCAAATGACAAGTCTCATTCTGATGATAAAAACAAAATAGCTATTAAAAATGATAAAAATGATCAAGATACTCCTTTTGCTACTAGATATAATAATTCATAATATCAACATTATAAATCTAAGAATTTTAGGAAAACAAATGCTAAGACTTATAATATAATTGATGATTTGTCAACCATTAAAGTTGGATTTTCATTATTGCAAGTTGCTAGTCTTCCTAGACAATTAGATAAAATTAAAGAAGCCGTTAAGAATCCTAGATCAGATGTAGGTTTACAAGAAGAAAGTAATGTTGAACATATTCACGCTTAATAGTTTTATCCCCCTAATGATTATATTCTTCCTTTTTATGTCATGGTTAAAATTGGTAATAAAATAATACATAATTATATTTTAGATATTGGTGCTTCAAAAAATATCATGCCCAAGTGTATTACTAATCAATTGGGCATTTCTTATGAAGCAGATCGTACAAAAATTACCAATTTTAATGCAAGACAAACTAAGAGTTGTGATAAATTTTGTGATATAGCTATGAAAATCATGCGAGATGAACATATTAGTTGCATGACTAATATTCAAACTTTAGATATTCCTAGTAATTATGCCATGTTATTAGGAAGGGACTAGTCAAAAGCAACTAGAGCATATGTTGGTAAAGATGTAACTTGGGTTCTAGTTAATAAGGAGAATGCATTTATTAAAAGAGAATTTTTTTTAGTACTCTGATTGAATCTCCTTCCAATATCTCATACATATAAATAGGGATTGGAACTTATAAATTATTGAATGTTGATGAATTAGAAAACCAACATGAGGAAATATTTAGAAGAAATCATTTATGGTCTCTTTACTTTGATGGAGTTTGTTCCCAATAAGGTAGTGGTGTCGGTATTTGTCTCATATCTCCCATCAGTAAGATATTTTGTTATGCTTATAAATTGTCCTTTGAAAATACTAATAACACAACAAAGTTTAAAGCATTATGTTTGGGATTAGAGAAATCTATAGAATTAAATATTAAGCACCTATAAGTTTTTGGAGACTCAAAGCTAATAGTGAGACAAATTCAAAAGATTTATAAGACTGATCAAACATGTTTGCATCATTACACTCAAAAGTTATGGGCATTAATTAAAAATTTTGAAGCTTTCAATATTACCTATATTCTCAGGGAATTTAATAGAAAAGCAAATAAACTTGCAGTTTATGCCTCTAATCCTACTTTTAGTGAAACTAAACCCACTGTTGATTTCTCTTTGATTGAATTATTTCATCTTAAAATTCTTGATTTAAAGGAGAGTTTGTCAATTTTTAGTTGTGATGAACATATAGATTCATTTCTCAAAGACAATTATTTTGACCAGGATGATTATGTACTTAATTATGGTGATTATTTATAGTTAAATACTAACAAATTACCTATTAGTTTAGTAAGTTTAGAATCTATGTTTTTCTCTTAATGATCAGCCCAAGGTTGCTAGAATTGAGGAACCATCAAGGAGAATCATAGGTGAAACCTTACCCATAAATATAGGAACCAAAGATGATCGTAAATATGTTTATCTAGGGATACAAGTAACTAAAAATGAAAATATTAAAATTAATTAAACTTTTCAAAGAGTTTATTGATATATTTGTGTGGTGCTAGAAAGATCTTAAAGGTTATAATATATATATTATCAAACATGATATTCTAATTAAACTAGGTATTAAGCTTGTAAGATAGAAAATATGAAAGATTAGCCTTTTGTTAGAGGACACCATTAATAAAGAGCTAGATAAAATGATTGATGTTGGTGTCATTTTTTTTATAACATATTTTAAGTGGGTGGCTAATTTAGTACCTATAAGGAAGAAAAATGAAGATATTAGACTTTGCATTTATTTTAGAGACTTAAATATAGAAAGTATAAAGGATAATTTTCCTTTACCAAGTATAGATCATATATTACATTAGGTTGTATTTGAAATGATGTCTTTATTAGATGGATTTTCAAGTTATAATTAGATTATTGTAAATCCTGAGGATAGGCATAAAACCACTTTAACCACATACAAAGGCACTTTTGCTTATAATCAAATGCCTTTTGGATTAATGAATGTTGGAGCCACTTTTCAAAGGGATATGCACATATATTTTAATGATTTAATAAGTGTAATCATTCAGGTTTATTTAGATGACATTATTCATTCCAAAAAGAAGAAAAAACATTTAGATCATCTTCATGAAATTTTTACAAGATGTAGGAAATTTGGAATTTATCTAATTCAAATAATTCTATTTTTGGTGTAACTGAAGGTAAATTTTTGGGCCATATAATCTCTAAGGATGGTATTTTCATTGATCCAAAATGAATGAAAGCAATAAAGGAACTAACTCCTATAAAAGATCAGTTAAGTTTAAGATATCTCTTTGGGAAAATCTATTTTTGTTAGAAAAATTATTTATGATTTTGCTGATAAGACAAACCCTTTATAGTTTTTATTAAAGAAAGTTTACATTTGGGATGAAAATGATGATCTAGCTTTTAATTCACTAAAAAATGCCATTACTAGTGCAACTATCCTTACTAAACCTAATTTAAATAGATCATTTATTCTTTATGTTAATGCCACAAAAAAGGCTATAGGAGCTATAGTTACTCAAGACTTTGAAAATAATGAAGAAAAACCTATTGGTTACATGAGCCAATCTTTTAAAGATATCGAAACTAGGTACCCTCTGGTTGAAAAGTTTGGTTTTTCTCTTGTTTCTTCATTAATCAAATTTAAATATTTGTTGATGGGAAACAAATTTTTTTTGCAATCTAACGTACCTATTTTATCATATATTTTAAAGAAACCAATTCTTCAAAGAAAGATTGCTAAGTGTATTCTTTGTATTCCATAATTAGAACTTAAATTTGAAACATCAAGAACCATTAAAGGAAATGAATTAGTGAAACATTTAGCTAAAAATACAGCATCAAATATCAATGTCCTAGTCCTTTCTGTTGATGAAAAATTAAATGCTAAACCTCATTTTAAAACAATGAAGGTTTGTGAATTTGATGAAAAATTTAAGCATACAGATGAAATGAATGATTAGGATTGTCTATTGACTGAAGATGATTGGTACCATGACTTAGTCCACTATTTTCAAAATCAATCTTACCCAAACAACTTTAATAAGAAATAAAGATGTTCATTATAGTTAAAATCATTAAACTTTTGTTTTTTAGAAAACTTTTTATTTTACTGTAATCATGATGGTGTTTTACTAAGATATGTTACTCATGATCAAACACAGAAGGTGCTTAGAGGTTGTCACAAAGGAATTTGTGGTATACGTTATGATGCAAAGACAACAACTTATTAAATTTTAAGAGTTGGTTATTATTGGCCCACTTTATTTCAAGATGCTTTTAAATTAATATGTTTTTTTATGCCTTGTCAACTCTTTGTTAGTAGGGATGGATTACCTACAATGCCTTTGAACTTGGTTATTCCTAAAAAACCTTTTACTAAGTGGGACAGATTTTATTTTAGGCATTCATCTTCCATCATCTATAGGTCATAGATATATCTTGATAGCCATAGATTACTTCACTAGATGTGATCCAAGCAACATTTTAGGTGACAATTTGGGTGATGGTTCTACCTCAATTGGTGGTAGAACTTCTGAGAGCCATAACTTTTGCACCATAGCTCTGTTTGACTTCCTGTTTGAACCGTTGAAAAGATAAAAATGAGGGGAACATCATGAGATATAAATAATCTCCACTTGGAAAGTTTTGACTTCTAAAAAATAAATGAAAATTTCTCAAATTTCAATTTTAGTAGTGTAGTCTAAAAATAGTAAGTTTCTAAAAATAATAATTCCTCAAATTTTATATTGTTGTAAATCATGAAAGTCAAACCACTTAATCTTCCTTGAGATTGGTGAAATTTCACATCTTATTAATACCTTAAAAACATGTATAAATGAAGCTGTAACCTAAAAAATAAATTAGACATCTCTTCTCAGAGATAGGCATATGTTTGGGTCTACAAATTTGATGAATAAAACATCTCTTCTCAGATATAGTATTATTGTTATTATGTTATTCTTGTTTCTTAAATTATTTTTTGACTAAAACTTTTGAGTTTTAGATCAATGGTATCAGAGTGGTTTGTATTTAGAGTGTATGATCTCAAGGATGAGGTCAGATTATAAGAAGCTTGGGTGGAAAATAGAACCAACAAACTATCCACCTATTCATTCCAAATGACTTCAAATAGTGGAAAACATCAAAACATCTGATCGTTTTAAGGAAATGGTGAATGAAACTCTCCATCAATACCAAGCACAGATGCTATAAAAATTCACCCAAATTCTCCAACAAATTTTGATGGGAAATTATGGCTCCTCATCTGCAACCCACATCTTTTCAGTTCCCTATCACCCTTCAAAGTTTAAGTGAATTTTGATATCCCTACATTTGAAGGAAAAAAAAATGTTGATGTAGTATAAAATTGGTTGGATCAATTATCATCTTATTTTTTTGTAAATAAATTCATCTTAGCAAAGTTGTTTTAACTCTATATGTTTTAAAGATAAAGAAATGATGGTATCAGGCTCAATTATCAAGATTATATTGACATTTTCAAGATTATACTGACATTTTCCATTCTCTAGTTTATTCAAGATTATACTAACATTTTCCATTCTCTATTTATGAGATTAGTCATCTAAAAAAGTGAAAAACATAAGGTTTTCAGATATTTTTGGTGGCTATAATGGTACATATGGGGATAAATGGAACTCTTCAATTTGGAAACCCTTAATGAGGCATACAAGTTCACATTGAAGATTGAGTAGAAGCATAGAAGAATGAATACAAAGAGTCAGCCTTCAAAATGGTAAAGTGACATAGAAGGTCAAATATGAGGCCAAATTGGAAGCAAAAGGAAGGAAAGATTAAAAATTAGTGTGATTATCACAAATCTAGAACTCCAAATAAGAATGTCGAGCCATCAAGTCTCTACTTTCTGAGTCACAATCCTCAACATCTACTACTCTAGCTCATACACAACCTGTAGTTAAAGAGGATGAAGAAGTGATTGTAGATGTTGATCTCAATGCTATCCTTACTTCATCATAGACCCACAAGGAGAGGCCAGACGACAAGGAAATGTTGTTTCATTCTAATTTATGGGTGAAAGGTAAGCCTCTGCATTTTATTCTTAATAGTGTAATTTAAAAGAGTTTAATCTCTACTAATATTGTGAAAATCATAAATTTATCCATGAAGCCTCACCCAAATACATAAAATGTTGGATGGTTGAGTCTAGGGATAAACCTTCATGTCACCCACTAATATCTTCTCTCATATGCAACAAAACCTTTCCAAGATGAGGTCTTATATGATGTGGTCAAATTAGATGTTTGCAATGTACTCTTTGATCAACCATTCATGTATGATTGACATGGCATATATATTAAGAAATCAAAGGATCACTCTCACTATTGAAACATGGTACTATAGGTAATAGAGGTATAACCTTCTATATTTATCTCCCTTATTAGTGTTAAAAATTTGTTCTCATAGTGTTCAAGCCATAGGAATCTAAAAGGGCTGATGTTACAACCCTAAATACACGAACAACATAACAACATAAGTCAATAGACAATAAGTTGAATAATTTCATGGCCTTCCATCCATAGATTAATGGTCAGATAGAAATGGTGAACAATCGAGCCCTACACATCTCTATAAAGTACAGCTCTATAAAGCACAGTGTATTCCAAGTATGCACCAGGAATCAAATCAAAACATAATAGTCACACTTAATGATAAATATTGATGAAATGGGAACCATTAATTCTCAAGAAGGGAGGAATGATTTGATCAACATTTTAGGTGACAATTCGGGTGATGGTTATACTCCAATTGGTGGCAAAACTTTTGGGAGCCATAACTTTTGCACCATAGCTCTATTTGACTCCCCATTTGAATCGTTGGAAAGATAAGAATGAGGTGAACATCATGATATTGCATGATATTTGATCATTGGGTTTTGACCCCTAAAAAACAAATGAAATTTCCCCAAATTTCAATTTTAGTAGTGCAGTCTAAAAATAGTAAGTTTCTAAAAATAATATTTCCTTGAATTTTGTATTGTTATAAATCATAGAAGTTAAACCAAATAATATCCATTGAGATTGATGACCTTCCAAATCCTCCTCATACCTTCAAAATGTATATAAATGAATATGTAACCCAAAATAAAAATTAGACATCTATTCTTAGACATAAGCATATATTTGGATCTACAAATTT
Organism: Torreya grandis; assembly: GCA_037957365.1. NCBI lineage: Eukaryota > Viridiplantae > Streptophyta > Pinopsida > Cupressales > Taxaceae > Torreya > Torreya grandis. The sequence goes on from JARHVA010007839.1 coordinate 292,783, forward strand.
CATGAATAAAACATCTCTTCTCAGAGATAACATTATTGTTATTGTATTTTTATTATTTCTTGAACTATATTTCAACCAAAGATTTTGATTTTTGGATCATTGGTATCATATTGGTTTGTCTTTAGGGTGTATGATCTTGAGGATGAGGTTAGATTATAGAAAGCTTGAGTAGAAAATAGAACTAGCAGACTATCCACCTATTCACTCCAAACAAATTCAAATGGTGGATAACACTGAGACATCTAATCTTTTCAAGGAAATGGTAAATGAGTCCCTCAAGAAATATCTAATGTAGATGCTACAATAATTCACCCAAATTCTCCAACAAATTTTGATGGGAAATTCTAGCTCCTCATCTAAAACCCCACATCTTTTTAGTGCCCCAACACCCTTTAAAGTTTAGGTAAATTTTGATATCCTTACATGTGAAGGAAAAATAAATGTTGATGTAGTAGAAAATTGGTTGGATCAATTGTCATATTATTTTTCTATAAATAAATTCACCAATAAAAATAAGATCACTTTTGCTCTTTTGAAAGCATCATTGCCTATCAAAAATTGGTGAGAAGTGTACAAAAAGAGATTAAGTATGGATGATATTGTCCTTGAGATAGAACCTACCTGGGATGATTTCACAGAATATGTAAAGGAAGAATACTACCCCATTGGAGCATATGATGATATGTATATAGAGTGGCAACAACTTCACCAAGGTAAGGAATAATCTGTTTAAGATTACATTGATATTTTCATTCTCTATCTATGAGATTAGACATCTAAGAAGGTGAGAAACACAAGGTTCTCAAATATCATGGTGGACTACAATGGTACATAAGGGGAGAAATAGAACTCTTTAATTTGGAAACCCTCGGTGAGGTGTACAAGTTCATAGTGAAGATTGAGCAGAAGCATGAAAGAATGAATATGAAGAGTCAACTTTTAAAATGGAAAAGTGATAAAAAAAAGGTCAAACAAGAGGCCAAAATTAGAAGCAAAAGGAAGGAAATACTAGGAAGTGGTGTGATTATCAAAAATTTAGAAGTCACTCCAAAGAAGAATGTCAAGCTATCAAGTCCATAATTTCTAAGTCACATTTCTCAACATCTACTACTCTACCTCATACATAGCCTATAATTAAAGAGGATGAATAAGAGATTATAGATGTTGAGCTCTATGTCATCATTCCTTTATCATAGACCCATGAGGAGATGCTAGATGACAGGGAAATGTTGTTTCATTTTAAGTTATGGGTGAAAGATAAGCCTCTGCATTTCATTCTTGATAGTGGAAGTCAAAAGAATTTAATCTCTGCTAATATTGTAAAAAGCCTAAATTTGTCTATGAAGCCTCACCCTAAAGCCATACAGTGTTGGATGGTTGAGTCTAGGGAGAAACCTCCATGTCACCTACCAATGTCTTCTCTCATATGCAATAAAACCTTTCCAAGAAGAGCTCTTATGTGATGTGGTCAAAATAGATATTTGAGATGTACTCTTTGGTCAGCCATTCATGTATGATCGACATGGCATCTATGAATCAAGAAATTAAAGGATCACTCTCACTCTTAGAACACAATGCTAAAGGGTACTAGAGGTACCACCTTTTATATGTATCTTCTTTATTAGTGTCAAGAAATGTGTTCTTATGGTGGTCAAGCCACATGAATCTAAAAGGGATGATGTTGTAACTCTAACTACAAAAACAACACAATAACAAAAGCCAACAGATAACAAGATAAATAAGTTTATATCCTTCCATCCATAGATTAATTATTAGATAGAAATGGTTAACAATCGAGCCCTACACATATCTATAAAGTATAGCTCCATAAAGCATAGTCCATTCCAAGTATGCATCAGGAATAAAATCAAAACACAATAGCCACACTTAATGACAAATATTGATGCAATGGGGACCATTACTTCTCAAGGAGGGAGGAATGATCCAATAAATATTTTAAGTGAAAATTTAGGTGATGGTTCTATCCTAATTGGTGGTAGAACTCCCAAGAGCCATAAATTTTACACCATTATTTTGTTTGACTCCCCTTTTAAGCCATTGGAAATCTAAGAATGAGCGGAATGTTGTGAGATGGAACAAGCTCTGATTAGTGGGTTTTGATCCCCAAATAACAAATGGAAGTTTCTTAAATTTCAATTTTAGTAGTGTAGTCTAAAAATAGTAATTCTTTGAATTCTATATTATTGTAAATCATGGAATTTGAACCACTTAATCTCCCTCGATATTGGTGACCTTCTACATCCTCCTCATACCTTCAAACCATGTATAAATAAATATGTAACCTGAAATAGAAATAAGACATCTCTTTTCAAAGATAGGCATATGTTTGGGTCTATAAATTTGATGAATAAAACATCTCTTCTCAGAGATAGCATTATTGTTATTGTGTTATTCTTGTTTCTTGAATTATCTTTCAACCAAAAATTTTGAGTTTTGAATCAGTGGTATTAGATCAGTTTGTCTTTAGAGTGTATGATCCTAAGGATGAGGTCATATTATAAGAAGCTTGGGTATAAAATAGAACTAATAGACTATCTATCTATTCACTTCAAATGATAGACAACACTGAGATATCTAATTTTTCCAATGAAATGCTGAATGAAGCCCTCTAAAAAAAAAAGCATAGATGCTACAAAAATTCACCCAAATTATCTAACAAATTCTTATGGGAAATTTTGGCTCCTCATCTACAACATCATATCTTTTTAGAGCCCCAACACCCTTCAAAATTTAGGTGAATTTTGATATCCCTACATTTAAAGAAAAAATTAAAGCCGATGCAGTAAAAAATTGGTTAGATAATTGTCATCTTATTTTTCTATAAATAAATTCATCGATAAAGAGAAGATCACTTTTGCTCTTTTGAAAGCATCATTACCTATCAAAAATTAGTGAAAAGTGTATAAAAAGAGATTTAGAATAGATGATATTGGCCTTAATGCAGAACCTACCTAGGATGATTTCATAGAAGCTATAAAGGAAGAATACTACCCTGTTAGAGCATATGATGATTTGTATATATAGTAGTAATAACTTCACTAAGGTAAGGAATAGTCTGTTCAAGATTACACTAACATTTTTCATTCTCTATCTACAAGATTGGGCATTCAATAAATTGAGAAACATAAGGTTCTCAAATATCATGGTAGATTACAATGGTACATATGGAGAGAAATAGAACTCTTCAATTTCGAAACCCTTGGTGAGGTGTACAAGTTTGTAGTGAAAATTGAGTAGAAGCATAGAAGAATGAATATTACGAGTCAACTTTCAAAATAAAAAAGTGACAAAGAAGGTCAAACACGAGGCCAAAATTGGAAGAAAAAGGAAGGAAAGACTGGGAAGTGGTGTGATTATCATAAATTTAGAACTCACTCCAAAGAAGAATGTCGAGACATCAAGTCCCTACTTTATAAGTCATAATCCTCAACATCTACTGCTATGCCTCATACATAGCCTAATTTAAAGAGAATGAAGAATAAATTATAGATTCTAAGCCTAATGCCATCATTACTTCATCATAGACCCATGAGGAGAGGTCAAATGACAAGGAAAGGTTATTTCATTCTAAGTTATGGGTGAAAGGTAAACCTCTACATTTCATTCTTGATAGTGGAAGTCAAAAGAATTTAATCTATGCTAATGTTGTGAAAAGCCTAAATTTGTCTATGAAGCCTCATCCAAAGCCATACAATGTTAGATGGTTGAGTCTAGGGAGAAACCTCCATGTCACCCACCAATGTCTTCTCTCATATCTAATAAAACCTTTCCAAGATGAGGTCTTATGTGATATAGTCAAACTAGATGTTTGTGATATACTCTTTGGTCAGATATTCATGTATGATTGACATGGAATCTATGAATCAAGTACTCAAAGGATCAATCTCACTCTTGGAACATGGTGTTATAGGGTACTAGAGGTACCACTTTCTACATCTATCTCCCTTATTAATGCCAAGGAATTTGCTATCATAGTGGTCAAGCCACATGAATTCAAAAAGGCTGATTGTATAGCCCTAACTACACAAACAACATAACAATAGCAGCCAATAGATAACAAGCTGAAGAAGTTCATGGGATTTCATTTCTAGTTTAATGGTTAGACATAAATGGTGAATAATTAGGCCCTACACATCTCTATAAAGTACAACTCTAGAAATCACAGTCTACTTCAAGTATGCATTAGGAATCAAATCAAAACACAATGGCCACACTTGATAACAAATCTCAATGCAATGGGGACCATTACTTCTAAAAGAGGGAGAAATGATCTGAGCAATATTTTAGATGATAATTTGGGTGATGGTTCTACCCTAATTAGTGGCAGAACTTCTGGGGGCCATAAATTTTGTACCATAACTCTGTTTGACTCTCTATTTGAACCATTGGAAAGATAAAAATGATGGGAATGTCATGAGATGGAACAAGCTTTGCTTGATGGGTTTTGACCATAAAAAAAGTAAATTTCTAAAAATAGTAATTCTTCAAATTCTGTATTTTTGGAAATCATGGAAGTCAAACCAATTAATCTCCCTTGAGATTTGTGACCTTAAACATCCTCCTCATACCTTCAAAACATATATAAATGAAGATGTAACCTGAAATAGAAATTAGACATATCTTTTCAAAGATAGGCATATGTTTAGGTCTACTAATTTGATGAATAAAACATCTCTTCTCAGAGATAACATTATTTTTATTATGTTATTCTTATTTCTTGAATTATCTTTCAACCAAATCTTTTGAGTTTTAGATCAGTGGTATTAGAGCGGTTTGTCTTTAAAGTGTATGATCTCAAAGATGAGGTCAGATTATAAAAAAATTGGGTGGAAAATAGAACTAGTAGACTATCCACCTACTCACTCCAAACAACTTCAAATGGTAGAAAACACCAAGACATCCAATCCTTTTAATGAAATGGTGAATGAATCCCTCCAAAAACAACAAGCATAGATGCTACAACAATTCACCCAAATTCTCCAACAAATTTTGATGGGAAATTCTAGCTCCTGATCTGCAACCCCACATCTTTTTAGTGCCCCAACACCCTTCAAAGTTTAGGTGAATTTTGATATCCCTATATTTGAAGGCAAAATCAATGCTAATGTAGTAGAAAATTATTTGGATCAATTGTCATCTTGTTTTTATATAAATAAATTAATTGATAAAGAGAAGAGCACTTTTTTACTTTTAAAAGCATCATTGCCTATCAAAAATTGGTGAGAAGTGAACAAAAAGAGATTTAGTATGGATGATATTGGACTTGAGGTAGAACCTACCTAAGATGATTTCATAAAAGCTGTAAAGGAATAATACTACCCCATTGGAGCATATGATAATTTGTATATAGAGTGGTAACAACTTTGCCAAGGTAAGAAATAGTCTATTCAAGATTACACTAATTTTTCATTCTCTATCTATGAGATTGGGTATCCAAGAAAGTGAGAAACAAAAGGTTATCAAATATCATGGCAGATTACAATGGAACATATAGGGAGAAGTGGAACTCTTCAAAAGGGAAACCCTCGGTGAGGAATACAAGTTCACAGTGAAGATTAAGCAAAAGTATGAAAGAATGAATATGAAGAGTCAACGTTTAAAATGGAAAAGTGAAAAATAAGGTCAAACATGAGGCCAAAATTAGAAGAAAAAATAAAGAAATATTGGGAAGTGGTGTGATTATCACAAATCTGAAACTCACTCTAAAGAAGAATGTCGAGCCATTAAGTCCCTACTTTTTGAGTCACAATCCTCAACATCTACTACTCTACCTCATACATAACCTATAGTTGAAGAGGATAAAGAAGAAATTGTAGATGTTGAGGCCAATGCCATTTTTTATTCATCACAAACCCATGAGGAGAGGCCAAATGACAAGGAAAGGTTGTTTCATTCTAATTTATGGGTGAAAAGTAAGCCTCTACATTTCACTCTTGATAGTGGAAGTCAAAAAAATTTAATCTCTATTAATATTGTGAAAAGCCTATATTTACCCATGAAGCTTCACCAAAGCCATATAGTGTTAGATGGTTGAGCCTAAGGAGAAACCTCTATGTCACCCACTAATGTCTTCTCTCATATGCAATAAAACCTTTTTAAGATGAGACCTTATATGATATTTCTAAACTAGATGTTTGTGATGTACTCTTTGGTCAGCTATTCATGTATGATCAACATGGCATTTATGAATTAAGAACTTAAAGGATCACTCTCACTCTTGGATCATAGTGCTTTAGGGTACCAAAGGTACCACCTTCTACATCTATCTCCCTTATTAGTGCCAAAAAATTTGTTCTCATGGTGGTTAAGCTATAAGAATCTAAAAGGGTCGATGTTGTAGCCTTGACTACACAGACAACATAACAATAGAAGAAAATAGATAAAAAGTTAAAGAAGTTTATGGCCTTCCATCTATAGATTAATGGTCAAATAAAAATGGTGAATAATCAGACCCTACACATCTCCACAAAGTATAGCTCCACAAAGCACAGTCTATTCTAAGTATGTATCAAGAATCAAATCAAAACATAACAGCCATGCTTGATGATAAATATTGATGCAATGGGGACCATTTCTCCTCAAGGAGGGAGGAATGATCTGAATAATATTTCAGGTGAAAATTCAGGTGATGGTTCTACTCTAATTGGTGGTATAACTTTTAGGAGCCATAACTTTTACACCATAGCTTTGTTTGACTCCCCGTTTGAGTTATTCGAAAGCTAAGAATGAGGAGAATGTCATGATATGGAATGATATCTAATTAGTATGTTTTGACCCTAAAAAAATATAAATTCCCTAATTTTCAATTTTAGTATTGTAGTCTAAAAATAGTAAGTTTCTAAAAATAATAATTACTCAAATTTTATATTGTTATAAATCATGGAAGTCAAACCACTTAATCTCCCTCAAGATTAGTGACCTTAAACATCCTCCTCATACCTTCAAAACATGTATAAATGAAGATGTAACCTAAAATAGAAATCAGACATCTCTTCTCAGAGATAGGTATATGTTTGGATCTACAAATTTGATGAATAAAATATCTCTTCTCAAAAATAGCATTATTGTTATTGTGTTGTTCTTGTTTTTTGAATTATATTTCAACCAAAGATTTTGAATTTTAGGTCAGTGATATCAAAGCAGTTTATCTTTAGAGTGTATGATCCTGATTATGAGGTCATATTATAGGAAGCTTGGGTGGAAAATAAAACTAGTAGACTATCCACCTATTTACTCTAAATGACTTCAAATGGCAAACAACACTGAGAAATCCAATCCTTTCAAGGAAATGGTGAATGAAGCGCTCTAGTAATAGTAAGCATAGATGCTACAATAATTCACCTAAATTCTCTAAAAAAATTTGATGAAAAATCTTAGCTTCTCATCTACAATCCCACATCTTTTTAGTGCCTCAACACCCTTCAAAGTTCAGGTGAATTTTGATATCCCTAAATTAAGGCAAAATCAATGTTGATGGAGTAGAAAATTGGTTGGATCAATTGTCATGTTATTATTTTATAAATAAATTCATCGATAAAGAGAAGATCACTTTTTCTCTTTTGAAATCATCATTATCTATAAAAAATTGGTGGGAAGTGTACAAAAAGAGATTCAATATGGATGATATTGGCCTTGAGGTAGAACCTACATGGAATGATTTCATATAAGTTGTAAAGGAAGAATACTACCCCATTGGAGTATATGACGATTTGTATATAGAGTGGTAATAAATTTTATAAGGTAAGGAAAAGTCTTTTCAAGATTACACTAACATTTTTTATTCTCTATATGTGAGATTAGGCATCTAATAAAGTGAGAATCACAAGGTTCTCAAATATTGTGGTAGACTATAATGGTACACATAGGGAGCAATGGAACTCTTCAATTTAGAAACCCTCTATGAGGTGTGAAAATTTGTAATGAAGATTGAGTAGAAGCATGGAAGAATGAATACGAAAATTCATCCTTAAAAATAGAAAAGTGACAAAGAAGGTCAAACATGAGGCCAAAATTAAAACCAAAAGGAAGAAAAGACTGGGAAGTGGTGTGATTATCACAAATCTAGAACTTATTTTAAAGAAGAATATTGAGCCATCAAGCCCTAATTTTTAAGTCACAATCCTCAACATCTACTGCTTTACCTCATACATAGCCTATAGTTGAAGAAGATGAAAAAGAGATTGTAGATGCTAAGCCCGATGCCATCATTACTTCATCATAGACCCATGAGGAGAGGCCAGATGATAACGAAATGTTTTTTAATTTTAATTTATGGGTGAAAGGTAAGCCTTTACATTTAATTCTTGATAGTGGAAGTCAAAAAAATTTAATCTCTATTAATATTGTGAAAAGCTTAAATTTAACCATGAAGCCTCATCTAAAGCCATTCAGTGTTGGATGGTTGAGTCTAGGGAGAAAACTCCATGTCACCCACCAATGTCTTCTCTTATATGTAATAAAATCTTTTCAAAATGAGATCTTATGTAATGTGGTCAAATTAAATGTTTGTGATGTACTCTTTGGTCAGCCATTCATGTATGATCAACATGGCATCTATGAATCAAGAAATCAAAGGATCACTCTCACTCTTGGAATATTGTGCTATAAGGTACCAGAGGTACCACCTTCTACATCTATCTCCTTTATTAGTTCTAAGAAATTTATTCTCATGGTGGTCAAGCCATAGGAATTCAAAAAGGTCAATATTACAGCCCTGACTACATAAATAATATAACAACAAAATCCAATAGATAACAATTTGAATAATTTTATGGCCTTCTATCCACAAATTAATGGTTAGATATAAATGGTGAACAATCAGGCCCTACACATCTCCATAAAGTATAGTTTCACAAAGCACAGTCCATTCCAAGTATGCATCAAGAATCCAATCAAAACACAATGGCCACACTTGATTAAAAAATCTTGATGTAATGGGGACCATTGCTTTTCAAGGAGGAAGGAATGATTTGAGCAACATTTTAGGTGACAATTTGGGTGATGGTTCCACCCCAATTGGTGGCAAAAATTTTGGGAGCCATAACTTTTGCATCATAGCTCTATTTGACTCCCTGTTTGAGCCATTGGAAAGATAAGAATGAGGGGAAAATCATGAGATGGCATGAGATATGATTTATGGGTTTTGACCCTTAAAAAATAAATAGAATTTTCCTAAATTTTAATTTTAGTAGTACAATCTAAAAATAGTAAGTTTCTAAAAATAGTAATTCCTAAAATTTTATATTATTGTAAATCATGGAAGTCAAACCACTTAACCTCTCTCAAGATTGGTGACCTTCCACATTCTCCTCATATCTTCAAAAAATGTATAAATAAAGATGTAACTTGAATGGAAATTAGACATCTCTTCTCAAAGATAGGCATATATTTGGGTCTACAAATTTGTTGAGTAAAATATCTCTTCTCAAAGATAACATTATTACTATTGTGTTGTTCTTATTTCTTAAATTATCTTTCAGCCAAAGTTTTTGAGTTTTAGATCAGTGGTATCAGAGCTATTTCTCTTTAGAGTGTATGATCCTGAGGATGAGGTTAGATTACAAGAAGCTTGGTTGGAAAATAGAACCAGTAGACTATCCACCTATTCACTCCAAATGACTTTAAATGACAAACAACACTGAGACATCTGATCATTTTAATGAAATGGTGAATGAATCCCTTTAGCAATAGCAAGCATAGATGCTACAATAATTCACCCAAATTTTATAACAAATTTTGATGGAAAATTCTAGCTCCTCATCTATAACCTGACATCTTTTTAGTACCCTAATACCCTTCAAAGTTTAGGTGAATTTTGATATCCCTACATTTGATTGAAGGAAAAATCAATGTTGATGTAGTAGAAAATTAGCTAGATCAATTCCCATCTTATTTTTATGTAAATAAATTCACCGATAAAGAGAAGATCACTTTTGCTCTTTCGAAAGCATCATTGCCTATCAAAAATTAGTGGAAAGTATACAAAAAGAGATTCAGTATGGATGATAATGGCCTTGAGGCAAAACCTACCTCAGATAATTTCATACAAGCTCTAAAATAAGAATACTACCCCATTAGAGTATATGATAATTTATATATAGAGTGGAAACAACTTTTCCAAGGTAAGCAATAGTCTGTTCAAGATTACATTGATATTTTTCATTCTCTATTTGCAACATTGGGCATCTAAGAAAGTGAGAAATATAAGGTTCTCAAATATCATGGTAGACTATAATAGTACATATGGGGAGAAATGGAACTCTTCAATTTGGAAACTCTTAATGAGGCGTATAAGTTCACAGTGAAGATTGAGAAAAAGCATAGAAGAATGAATATGAAGTGCCAGCCTTCAAAATAGAAAATTGACAAAGAAGGTCAAACACGAGGCTAAAATTGGAAGCAAAAGGAAAGAAAGACTAAGAAGTGGTGTGATTATCACAAATCTAGAAATCACTCCAAAGAAGAATGTTGAGCCATCAAGTCCCTACTTTTTAAGTCACAATCCTCAACATCTACTACTCTACCTCATACACAACCTACAGTTGAAGAGGAAGTAGAAGAGATTATAGATGTTGAGCTTGATGCCATCGTTGCTTCATCATAGACCCATGAGGAGAGGCTAGATGATAATAAAAGGTTGTTTCATTCTAAGTTATGGGTGAAAGGTAAGCCTCTACATTTCATTCTTGATAGTGGAAGTCAAAAGAATTTAATCTCTGCTAATGTTGTGAAAAGCCTAAATTTGTCTATGAAGACTCACTCAAAGCCATATAGTATTAGATGATTGAGTCCAGGGAGAAACCTCTGTGTCACCCACCAATGTCTTCTCTCATATGCAATAAATTTTTTCCAAGATGAGGTCTTATGTGATGTGGTCAAACTAGATCTTTTCAATGTACTCTTTGGTCAGTTATTCATGTATGAGTGACATGGCATCTATGAATCAAAAATTTGAAGGTTCACTCTCACTCTTGGAACATGGTGTTATAGGATACCATAGGTACCACCTTCTACATCTATCTCCCTTATTAGTGCCAAGAAATTTGTTCTCATAGTGGTCAAGCCATAGAAATATAAAAGAGTTGATGTTACAGCTCTGATTACACAAAAAACATAATAATAGAATCCAATAGATAACAAATTGAATAATTTCATATCCTTTAATCCATATATTAATGGTCAGATATAAATAGTGAATAATTAGGCCCTACACATCTCCTGAAAGTATAGCTCCACAAAGCACAGTCTATTCTAAGTATGCATCAGGAATCAAATCAAAACATAATGGCCACACTTGATGACAAATGTTGATTCAATGGGGACCATTGTTTATCAAGGAGGGAGGAATGATCTAAGAAATATTTTAGGTAATAATTTGGGTGGTGGTTCTACCTCAATTAGTGGCAGAACTTCTGGGAGCCATAACGTTTGCACCATAACTCCATTTGACTCCTCATTTGAACCATTAGAAATCTAAGAATGAGGGGAATGTCATGAAATGTTATGATCACTAATTTGTGGGTTTTTACCCCTAAAAACAAATGAAAGTTTCTAAAATTTTAATTTTAGTAGTGCAATCTAAAAATAGTAAATTTCTAAAAATAGTAATTCCTCAAAGTCTATATTGTTGTAAATCATGAAAGTTGAACCACTTAATCTCCCTTGAGATTGGTGACCTTCCATATCCTCATCATACCTTCAAAATATGTATAAATGAATATGTAACCTGAAATAGAAATCAGACATTTCTTCTCAAAGATAGGCATATGTTTGGGTCTACAAATTTGATGAATAAAACATCTATTCTCAGAGATAGCATTATTGTTATTATGTTTTTTTTATTTCTTGAATTATCTTTCAACTAAATATTTTGAGTTTTAGATCAGTGGTATCAAAGTGATTTGTATTTAGAGTGTATGATCCTAAGGATGAGATCAGATTACAAGAAGCTTGGGTGGAAAATAGAACCAGTAGACTATCCACCTATTCTCTCCAAATGACTTCAAATAGCAGACAACACTGAGACATCTGATCCTTTTAAAGAAATGGTGAATGAAGCCCTACAGTAATAGAAAGCATAGATGCTACAATAATTCACCCAAAATCTTCAATAAATTTTAATGGAAAATTCTAGCTCCTCATCTACAACCCCACATCTTTTTAGTGCCCCAACACCTTGCAAAATTTAGGTAAATTTTGATATCCCTATATTTGAAAGAAAAATAAATAATAATGTAGTATAAAATTGGTTGGATCAATTATCATCTTATTTTTATATAAATAAATTCATCGATAAAGAGAAGATCACTTTTGCTCTTTTGAAAGCATCATTTCCATTCAAAAATTGGTGGAAAGTGTATAAAAAGAGATTTAGTACAGATGATATTGGCCTTAAAGTAAAACCTACCTAGGATGATTTCATATAAGTTGTAAAGGAATAATACTACCCCATTATAACACATGATGATTTGTATATAGAGTGGCAACAACTTCACCAAGGTAAGGAATAGTCTGTTAAAAATTACACTGATATTTTTTATTCTTTATCTATGAGATTGGGCATCCAAGAAAGGGAGAAACATAAGGTTCTCAAATATCATGGTGGAATACAGTGGTACATACGAGGAGAAATAGAACTCTTCAATTTAAAAACCCTCAGTAAGGCATACAAGTTTGTAGTGAAGATTAAGTAAAAGCATAAAAGAATGAATATGAAGAATCAGCCTTCAAAATAGAAAAGTGACAAAGAAGGTCAAAAATAAGGCTTAAATTGAAGGCAAAAGGAAGGAAAGACTGGGAAGTGGTATGATTATCACAAATATAGAACTCACTTCAAATAAAAATGTTGAGACAAGTCCCTACTTTCTAATCACAATCCTCAACATCTACTACTCTACCTCGTACACAGCCTACAATTGAAGAGGAAGAAGAAGAGATTGTAGATTTTGAGCCTGATACCATCATTTCTTTATCATAGACCCATGAGGAGAGTCCAAATGACAAGGAAAGGTTGTTTCATTCTAAGTTATGGGTGAAAGGTAAACCTCTGTATTTCATTTTCGATAGTGGAAGTCAAAAAAATTTAGTCTTTGATAATGTTGTGAAAAGCCTAAATTTGTCCATAAAGCCTCACCCAAAGCCATACAGTGTTGGATGGCTGAGTCCAAGGAGAAACCTGATGAGTGTCTTTTAACTCTTCATTTAATCAATGTTTAATTTATGTCTTATCAATCAGTAATGGTGTCTAAAGCTGTCTATAATAAGGTATAGGATGGTAGATCTAGAAGGCTACTTATGGGGGTGTTTGATGGTCCTATTCTAACTTTGACTAAAGAAAAAAAATGTGTCCTAAACTACTTAATTTACTCTTTTGTTGAAAAAGTAAAAATATAAATATTTATTTAAATCAATTCTCTCTTTTGCTTGAAAGTAAAATCACACTCCTAACTAACAAAAGAAAATTTGCTTCATACATTTTCTATAAAAGAAAACATACTTTGCTTAGAAAGAAAATGATTTTGGAATAATAAAATGTCTTTTTTAACTATGAATTTGTTTTAATATTTTATCAATGAATGCAAACATTAGAAAGATTCTAATTAGTTATAACAAAGAGTTAATGTAACATAACATAAATACCATACACAATTCTTGGTTCTAAAGAGAGTGGGCCATTGCTCCTCTCAGACTCGGAAATAAAGATTAATCAATGCTAGAAATTGAAGTAATAATTCATAAAACTAAAATGATTACAATCTAGCTAAAACCTACCATATGCTTGTATGTATCTTTCCTCTATTATCTGCTCTCTATCATATAATATATTTCAATGATGAAAGTCTTACATTTTTATACAAATATAATAAACTCAAAATAGGATGCAAAGAAATAGGATTCCTTAGTTGATCCATTCATCCAAAGATAGGAGATTGGATTTCTAAGAGATCCAATTATTCTGATGAAATAAATATACTATCCTATAATAGTCCTAAGATCTAAATATATATAACTTTATCAAAAGAAAATCTTACAAAATAACATGCGGGTATTTTTCTTATTTAACCCTAGCTAGAATGATTCTCTCTTATCCTATCTGGCCACAAGCTTCCCCATTTATAGCTTCATCCTTACATAATCCACAAAATTGACCTTGTAGAGTCGGTATGAATGAGCCTTTAGAGTTTGTAGAAATAAGCCTATGGAGTCCATAGAAACAAGTGTGGAGAGTCCATAGAAATAAGCCTATAGAGTCCACAAAAATAAGCTTGCAGAGTCCATAGAAACAAGTCTGTAGAGTTTGTAATTCTATTAGATGGAGATCAGAATTGAAATTTCACTATACATCACCTGTGTCTTCTTCCTAAGCATTCTTCACAATAAAAATCACCAAAACATGCTATGTATTAGAGATTAATGACAAAGTAAAATTTTAGTCTTTGGTTCAATATAAACAAGACAAGTATCTATTTTTCATGTAATGGCTATCTAACAATCTATTATTTGCATAAGATAATATCCTTTGAGAGATGAATTCAAGAAAATAATATGTCAATAATGAGCCATATTCTAAGCTCATCATCTCCCCTAGACTTTACCTTTTACAAGTCCCAATGCAAACATTTATTGTTATTTATAGCTCTGGCATCTACTTTCCACATTTTGACTCAAATCATATTCATCAAATTCATCTATTATATGCTTATCTGAATTGCTTGTAAATCCTTAATATTTTTGAATCATTTGTTTCCATATATTAAATTTCTCCTCTGATTATGGAGCCCAACTCTACCATCCTTGAATAGGTATGATCAGCAAAGAGGGGTCTATATCTCATGTCAATCGATTTCTATTCTCCCCTAGAGTTTATTACCTCTATTAAGATTTCCAAAACTATGGAATCTCTCCTCATACTCCATCTTAAGTTATTCAGAGACATGACCTCTCATCTTTTAAGAGGCACTAAAAGTTGGTCCCATCTGTTTACACTTATAGTCACCACTAAATCAAAACTCTATCTTGAAAACAATTCAAAAGAAATAGCACAATCATATAAAGCTTTTAAATATTGCATTTTAACCTCATCACTTTAAAAATCATAGTTAAAATTTTATTTGATTAATCTGGGAATAGGAAAGGTTGGTCTGATACATAATCTTGTAGTCTTAGCATGATTTATATAGTCCTCAAATCTGCTTTTCCACACTAGTTGATTTTTGAATATAGAATGTAATGCCCTCAGTTGAACTTATCCTACATGAAAGTTTATTAAAAAATTATTGTGCTCATGGTCTCCTAGGATGAAATCATACAAATAAAATTCACAAAGTAAATCCTATTGATCAAGTTTAACACTATAGAAAATTTCAAGAAATGTTATTGGATGTAAAATCTTGTAAGGAAGATGACAAGAGATCTTCAAAAGTTGCCATCTATAAAATTATTCAAATAAAAATAAACTATATGCAGGAGAAGAATTTATACATGCCAAAAGAGATTCCCTTAATTTGTATGCATATTGCAAATTTTCTTCTAAATCTTTGACCTTAGCTTCTAATTCTTTCTTTTTATTTTTCAATATTTTGTTTGAATAAGTTTCATCTTTATTTTTTTGTTTAAGTATAAAATATTTTTCTTCAATTTGATGTAGCATTTGCAAGGGAGGAATACCTAGACAACTTGTTTGATAACTATGGTCAACACATATCTTAGGAGGAGGAGGTGCAACATCAGAAGGTGCTTTGGAAGAGTTTACCAAACTTTGCAATCTCTTATTTTTTTCTTCAAATTTTCAACATATATCCAAAAGTCTATTTGTTCACTATTATTTTATTTTATTGTTTCTTCTAATCTTTGAACTTCTACTATATGATTGGCAAATGTTGTATCCAATTGTTACACCAATAATGAGTTAAGATGATCCTTATTCTACAATTGACTGATCAAATCAACAATGTCAGTTGTTTGTTGTTGCTTTAGAGCTTAACCTTGAGAAAGCTACAAGGTTAACTGTATAACAGGATCATTTAAATTAGATGACTTGTCTTTCTTATTTGTGTATATATTTTTCCCATTATTCATTGCATTTTTAATTGAAATAGGTGGTTATTCCATCATACTTGATTTCTCTATCATATTTGGCTCTTCTTTTGGAATTAACTCCTCTATTATGATTGGAGAGTTTCTTCTGAAAGGAGTTTCTTTAACTTATATAGTTTTAGGGATACTTTGATATATGTGGGAATGAGATACCATTTTAAGACTATCTAGAATGTCTATAGCCTCTTGTTCATCTTCATCTATCAAAATTAACCTTCTCCTTCTTTTGGTTACTCTTTGAGTTACACTCAATTGTCTTTCCTTTTCAACCATCAAACCCTCAGTCTTCTCAAGTTCCATAGCAACCTTTCATCTCAATTTTATTCTTCCTAACAAGGGAATTGGTTGTACTACATATTCATGAGGTTCTTGTGGGGACCTTGAAACTTTAAGGATTTGAGAACTTGTGATTCTTCTTGAAGAAGAAGAAGGGATTTTTGTTGAGACTATAGTCTATGATTTATTCTTTGGAATTTTTTCTCAACTGATGTAGCAGTTGGATCATGATAAATTTGAGGTTTTTTATGTAAGTATATTTAGAATTTGTTGTGCTATACTATTCTAAAATTCCTCCTAGACCTCTTGTCCCTACTTAAGGAAGTGATGTTGGATAATTAGGTGAATAAGGCCATGATTCCTAAGAGCAGCATTAAGATTTGTAGTCATATTTTGTAGAGCACCATATAAGAAGGATGGGAGGTTAATATTGTACTAAAGGTTTTGTCTCCCATGCTTAAGGTGTGTTAATATTTTCATGGTGTCTCCTCTTAAAATACTATGTTTCCCCTCATAAATGATATACTCGAGTACCCATTTGGCTATAGATTTCCAAGGTTTAGGAAGTGAATTTATACTAATCTCTTTTGATTTTCCTTTGGAATCTACTAGACATGAAGTCTTAGTCTACTCATAACCATTAAACTAACTAATTTAATCACTAAATAAAATTATACATGTAGTTCACATTCCCTCTTCTAGAACTTGTATGATTTGACTTATAATTTAAGTTGTAATAGGAATAACATTGCCTTTCATAACTGAAAACTTGGGGGTGAGATTAATGATGAATTCTCTTATCATTATTTTATCAAAACCCTAGAACTTTTTAATGAAAGGTAGCCAGCCATTTTCTCTAAACACTACCATAGGAGATTTGTCTTTATGACACTTTGCTACATTTTTTAGCTCTGATCTTTTTTTATCCTATATCTATGAGGATTTATAGACAACTCTATTCCTTTAACTTTGATTGGGGTTTAGACCAGTCTTTTATTGAAATCAATAGGCAATAGTCACTAAGGCTTTGTAGGAAACAATCATGGAGGCTTTGTAGACCAACTTCTATTGAATTATATAGAAATGAAATGGTTCATTTAAAACACCATAACTACATGGGTCCATAGTTTGATATGATGACTTGATACAGTTCAATGTCACACATTTTTATGGAGTGTGTCAATGGTTTTGTCACATTAATATAAATTGGGTGAGATGATGATGTGTCACTTTGACGGTGACAATTTATCACTTCATTTAAAACCTATTTTATGACATCCCATCATTAACATTATTGATAACTCAATTAATTGTATCAAAGCTGTACACTTATCTATATACCTTTGATGGCTAGTTTACATACTTTTTCATTATGGTATGTGTCATGTCATTCCATTTTGGAAGATTCACATTTGGGTCATCTCCATAAAATAAGTCTTAATTAAATCAGAGATAATTAGTTAACTAAATATAGATAAATAGAAGATATGTCTCACTTACTTTGACCTTAGATGTATCCTTTGCTCGTCATTTGTCCTGCACAAATAAGTTTGCATGGATTAGTCAACAGGGGTTGAAAGAATAAATTTTATTAGATGGAGATGATCAATCATAGTGACATGATGAGGTTTTTTTTTTATATAAATTTTATTTGTTTGCCCTTTGGTGAGCCATTACTGGTTTTCTAGCCAAAGCCCTTTTTGTAATACATAGCTAGCCAACAAGTTGGTTTTATGGTCATGTATTGTCAATAGTGTCCCTAGAAGGATTTTCACTATTGATATATTTTTTTATTTTTTTAATTTAATTTTTTAATTTATTTATTGGATCATCAAGGAGTAGGTTATCTAGAAGAAGCAGAGCCCTCTAGAATAGCTAGTTGATTTAAATTAGTTTATCTAGAAAAAGTAGAGTCCTTCAGAAAGACTACTTGATCTTTTATCTTTTGAATAAATTATTATTTATTACGAGGTTTTTGATAAAGCTTCAATTTATTTCTATTAACTAATAGAGCTCTTCTACTGTCATCAATAGGTATTAGCTTAATAGAACCATTTTTAAAGACCTCCTCAATCTGATAAGTTCCTAACCACCTCATTTGTAGTTTTTCTTTAAACTGTTGAAATTTGAAATCAAACAACAGTGCCCAATCTCCTTTGTGAAACTTCTGTTACTTGATTTGTGAATCATGTCAAACTTTTCTTTGATGTTGTACCAATTTAGTTCTTTTTAGTGCTTTCATCCTCATCTCATCAAGTTTTTTAAGCTATAAGAGTCTTTCTTTCTATATTTATTCAAATTCAATCCCTACTTCTACAACTATTTTCAAAGTTTTTAATTCAAATTCAATAGAGAATAAGGGCTTTTTACCATAAACTAATTCATAAGGTAAAAATCCATTTATTATTTTCCAAGTAATAGTATAGACCCAAATAGTTTCTAATACCTTATCTACTCAATTATTTTTGTTAAAATTAACAACCTTGGTTAAAATGGTTTTCAATTCTCTGTTAGTGACTTCAACTTGCCCATTAACTTGTGGATGATATAGAAATGTTTTTCTATGTTGAATTTGATATACTTGCATGAAGTGCTTTATCATATTTAACATGAACTATAGTCCTTGATCTGAGATGATCTCCTTTGAAGTACTAAAATCTTTGCATGATTTTGAAATATAATAAATTAGCTACCATCTCTTCTCTTACATGAGATAATACTTTCACTTCTTCCTACTTGGTCACATAGTCTTTACATACTAGGAGATATTCTTTTCTTCTAAAAGAAGGATCTATAAGACCTATAAAATCAATTACTTATTTCTCAAATGGTTCTAAAAACAATTGAAGATGAGGTTGTAGAGGAATCTCTATTGAAAGAGTAAGCTGTCAAATTCTCTAGCAAGCATCACAGTGTCTGACATATCATTTTACTTACTGATGAAGGTGAGGCCAATAATATCCTTTTCCTAGATTTTTATGTATGGTTCTTTGAGCTAAGTAATGACTTCCTCTTGGTTCATCATGACAAGCTCTGATGATATCATAAGCTTCAACATTTGTTACACACTTGTGAAATATGTGGTCAGGTCTAAGTTTGAATAGAATTTCGTTAATCCATTTAAAAAAACTTTCTTTGATTAAACATTTATTTTTTTTGTGAAAATTGCATAGGAAACTTCCCTATGGTGAAATAATTATCTATATCATCAAACCACAGAGAGTTTGATGAAATAATAAATAGTTGTTCATCTAGAAAGTCATTTTATACTAGTTCTTCTTCACTTGTAGTGTTCATTCTTGACAAAAAATCAGCAACCACATTAGACTTTCCTAGTTTATCTATAATAGTAATATCAAATTCTTGTAAGAAAAACAACCATCTAATAGTCTTACCTTCTATAATTGATTTTTTGGTAAGGTATCTAATTGTTAAATGGTCTATATATATAAATACCTTGTATCCTATTATGTAGTGTCTAAATTTGCTAATTGTATAGACTACAACTCGGATTTCCTTTTCAATTATGGTGTAATTTCTTTTAGTAGGTGTCATGTTTTTGCTAATATAATATATAGTATACGTGTTATCTTCTTCATTTTTTTGTCTAAGGCTGTTCCTATTGCTATATTATAAGCATCTATGTATATATGAAATGACTGAGTCTAATTTGGTCCTCTCAATACTGAAGAAGTAATAAGTTTAGCTTTGATAGTCTCAAAATCCTGCTGGCAACTATCACTCTATTCGAACGTACTATTTTTTGTAAGCAAGGAAAACATAGGGGCAATTATTTGTCTAAAATTATCTATGAAGTATTTGTAGTAACCAGCATGTCCCAAAAAACTCATAATTTTAGTTTATGTTTATGGGATGGGTAAGTTGGAGATTATTTCAACCTTCTTTGGAACTACTTGAATATATTTTATAAAAATATGGTGCCCCAGCACTATTCTTTCATCCATCATCAACAAATATTTCTCATGGCTCAAAGATAATTGATGTTCTTCACATCTGATTAATGCTCTTTCTAAGTTGGTAAGAGTATCTTCATAAATTTTACCATAAATGGTAAAATCAGCCATATATACTTCAACACAATCATTTGTAAGGCTAGAGAATATTTCTAAAACTACTCTTTGAAAGGTTGTTGGAGCATTACAGAATCTAAATGGGAGTACTTGATAAGAAAAATTTCTCCAAGGGTAGGTAAATGTGGTCTTATCTTAATCTTTAGCTGCTACCGTTATCTGGTTATACCCACTGAACCCATCTAGGAAAGAAAAATATCTTTTTCTTGCCAAGTTGTCAAGAACTTGATCAATGAAAGGTAGAGGAAAAAAATAAATTAGTGTTGCTTTGTTCAATTCTCTATAATCTAAATATACCCTTAATTTTCCATTTTTCTTGGGCATAATTACTAGAGGTGAAACCTACTGACTATCTGAGATGAGGTAAATAAACCCAATTTCTAGCAACTTTTAGATCTCTGTTTTTACTATTTCCTTAAATGTTGGGTTTATTCTTCTTTATGGTTATCTGACTGGTTTGACATATTCCAAGTAAATATGATGAGTGTATATGCTAGGTTTAATTCTATTTATGTCAGTATAATCTCAAGAAAAAACTTTGGTATGTCTTTCTAATACTTTAGAGAGTTAATTTTTCTCTTCATTTATTAACCAACTATTGATGTTTAAAATCTTTCTAGGTAATACCATGATTGGTTTTGTGCCTGGTTAGTTGGATTCTATTTTATTGAATTTACTAATCAATGAGTTTAGAGGACATGGATGAGGAATTAGCTTATGAAACATGGTTACATTATCAATAACCTCTTTTTCAAGAGGAATCTGTCTTGCTAAAGAATAATGGAATGCATCTAAGAAATGAGTTTGTTGTTGTTCTATCAATTTCCACACACATTTTTGAATCAATTCATGATCATATAGTGAACAAACAATAGAAAAATTAAAAGTGTAGGTTTCATAATATTCTATCTGACTTAAGAATCCTAAACTAAGGAAGTTTATAGTTTCTAGACTGGCAAAGTCTATAGAATCTAGACTGGTAGAGTCTATAGATTCTAGACTGGTAGAGTCTATAGCTTTTGGACTAGTAGATTGCGTAGATTCTATGTATATGTCTCCATTCAATTCTTCCAAGTATTTTTTAATTGTGATCATAGATAAGAAGGAAATTTTATTTGATATGTTTTTTGATTCATCTATCCAAAGTTCTTGTATGTGATTTGTTGATGGTTTTGTAGGAGGATACAAAGAGATGCATTTAGATTTTAACACATTAGAAATGGTCATGTCTCCTGACCTGCAATCAATTACTACTATTATAGTAGCTAACGATGATCTACCTAAGATTATGGGATATCTTAGATTCTTTATTTTAGGTTGTAAGACCATGAAGGCTACTAGATACTCACAAGACTCTATTAGTATTTCAATATTTTATATAGTCCCTTCTGGTTTAGTTACAGATTGGTCTACTATTTGAAGGATGGTACTTGTGGGTTGCATTATCATAAGAGATAATGTATGGAGAGTATCAATTATCATAACATTAATTATTTTTCCCAAATCTACTAAAATATTAGGAATTTATTTACCTCTGATTGTGAGTGTGATCGTTGGGCTTCCTAGATCTGCATATTTTAAAACTAATAGTTTCCCTAAAAATAAATCAAGAATTTTTCCATCAACATGAATGGTTCCTGGATATTTTTCTTTCCTCCCAAGTGTCTTGATATAAAGGTTTTTGATGATCTTGTTCAATTCAGGGATATCCCTAATAGCTTGTAGTAGGGGTACCTTACTATTGATCTTTTACAACTCATGGACCAAGTTTGATTCTAGTTTAATATCAATTTCTCTTAATCTTTCAAGAAAAGAAACTACTAGTGTAGTAGTGTTTTATTTATTTGCTTCAGGGTTTATTTTGATTTCAGCTTTTCTAGTGTTTAATTTAGATGATTCTATTTTTTTATTTTTATCGGGTATCTCAGAAATGAGAACTTGAGGTTTTTGTATAGTTTTCTCTGATCTTAAATGTATGTCCAAACAATCAATAGCTCAAACATTCATTATCTCTTCCTGTTCATTAACATAAATAAGTGTTGGTTGTTTATTTTTTGGATTTGATATTGGTTGTGCAAGCATTGAAGGTTGATTGATTTTTTATTGTTATTAAATAATTAGGGGTGGCATTATAATTTATTATTGAAGTGGTCTTCTTGGTTGTGTGAATTGTTATTGTGGGTTCCATTACTAATTCCATTGTTGATATAGTTGTGGCATCCATTACTACTTTGGTACCCATTATTATTGTGGTTGTGGCACCATCCATGGGGGTGTTGGCATCTAATCTTGTCATGCCCATGGATTTTGGATTAATAGAATTTGGGGTTGATTCTAAAAAGGTGAAGAAGTTGAAACATTCCATGGTGCCATCCATGGATTAACTAGGTTTTTTGCATTAAACTATCCCTAAGCTTGGTTTTATGGGGCAAAGTTTTATTTCTGGATATAATTTACTTCTTCAATGGACTGGACTTGTGTTTTCATTTGATTCTTTAAAATAAGTAGAAAGGTGTAATGTTTGGTATCATGATCTATTGCATCACAGATCCCACATGATGAAACATTGGTTTTATTTAGGGGTCAGTCTCTAAGGGCATGTTTCTATCTACACTTAAGACAATAGATTACTAAGGGTTCTATTGCATTTGCCTTAGCTTGAAAGCCATCTAAAGTACTGTTTAGTGTAACCAAGATATGTGTCTTTACATTAGAAAATTCTTCCATTAGCTTACCTATTTCATTAGGTTTCCCAAACCTTCCTTTCTTAATTCTAGGTTTTGTTCTAGAGTAGTTGGTACAAATCTCAAAAATCTGATTGAAAGCCAATTTATTTATATCTCCACTTCCCATCAGATTTAAGGCATCTCTAGTATCTTCATCCAACCCTTTTAAGAAAACCAATTTTTGAAATTATTCAGTGAGTGGATAATCATTTCTTTTATGAGTGAACATGAATCTATCCAAATAATCCTCTAAAGATTCATCCTCATTCTATTTGATTTTAAAGAAATTCTCTTTTCTTTCTCATACTCGGTAGTAATCTTGATATTTGTTTAAGAATTCTTTTTCCATGTCATCCCATGTTCTAATAGAATCACTTTGTAAACTCATAAACCATCTCATAGCTGCATCTTTAAGTGTAGAGGGAAATAATTTTAATTTCTAGCTATCTATTGTGTAATCATAGGTTTGACATAGCACCTTAAACTCAAATAAGAATTAATCAAGATTTTTTATAGATCTTTCCCAAAAATTTGGTAGATTAGTTGGTAAAATATTTTTCATAGGGGTTTGATCATTAGGATCTACAACAATAGGAAAGGAAAAAGTCTTTTCTAGTTGTGCAAGTTGTTGATTTTGTTGGAGAGCCATATTTTCTTCCTCTGATGATGTTTCAAAGTTAGGATGATCTTCCCATTGAATGTTTATGGTTTTAGTTATGGGTTGTTCAAAGTTATTAAAATTTTCTTCAGCTATAGATTTTTGAAATGTTTCTTCTAAGTCCTTGGTAATTTCTAAATAATTTCTTCCTACAAGAGATTGATCTTGAGGAATTTGTCCTATGGGGCTCCCTTATGGCAATGGCTTGGTTTTTATCCAAGTTTTTAAAGATTCTTGCAGATAGGTTTCTCTCGTAACTTATGGTTCACTACTCAAAGATGTTGAAGGAGTTTCAACTTATATTCTTGGTGGAAATTTTGGAATGAATCATCCTTTAAAGTCTCTAGGATGGTACATCAATTTATTGACTTTTTATGGTTTTTACAATTTTTTTCTATTTTTTTCACTCTAGACCAATAATTATTACCTTACTAACAGTTTATTTTCCTGATAATAGCACCAAAAATGATGAGTGTCATTTAATCAATGTTTAATTGATGTCTTATCAACCACAGCTGGTGTCCAAAGCTATCTGTAGTAAGGTATAGGATGGTAGATCTAGAAGGCTACTTATGAGAGTGTTTGATGGTCCTATTCTAACTTTGACTAAATAAATAAATATGTCCTAAACTACTTGATTTACTTTTTATTGTAAAAGAAAAAATGTAACTATTTAATCAAATCAAGTCACTCTTTTGCTTGAAATTAAAATCACACTCCTATTCATGCTTGCGTGGAAAGTAAAATCACACTCCTAACTAACAAAAAGAAATTTGCTTCACACGTTTTTTGTAAAATAAAACACACTTTGCTTAGAAAGGAAATAATTTTGGAATAAGAAAATGCTTTTTTTAACTATGAATTTGTTTAATGTTTTATGAATGAATGCAAATATTAGCAAGATTTTGATTAGTTATAATAAAGAGTTAATATAGCATAACATAAATACCATACACAATTCCTAGTTCTAAGGAGAGTGGGTCCTTACTCCTCTCAGACTCAGGAACAAAGATTAATCAATGCTAGAAACTAAAGTGATAATTCATAAAACTAAAATTATTACAATCTAGCTAAAATTTATCATATTCTTGTATGTATCTTTCCTCTATTATCTGCTCTCTATCATCTAATATCTTTCAATGATGAAAGTCATATTTTATACTTATACAATCAACTCAAAATAAGATGTAAAGAAAAAGGATTCCTTGGTCAATCCATTCATCCAAAGATAGGAGATTGGATTTTCAAGAGATCCAATTATTCTGATGAAATAAATATACTATCCTATAATAGTCTTAAGATCCAAATATATACAACTTTATCAAAATTAAATCCTACAAAACAACATGTGGGTATTTTCCTTATTTGACTCTAGATAGAATGATTTTTTTAAATCCTATCTGGCCTTCATCTTCCTTATTTATAGCTTCATCCTTACATAATCTATAGAATTGACCTTGTAGAGTCAGTAGGAATGAGCCTACAGAGTTTGTAGAAACAAGCCTATAGAGTCTATAGAAACAAGCCTACAGATTTCGAGAAACAAGCATGTAGAGTTTGTAGAAACAAGCTTGTAGAGTCCATAAAAACAAGCATGCAGAGTTCATAGAAACAAGCCTATAGAGTCTGTAGTTATATTAGATGGAGATCAAAATTAAACTTTCACTATACGTCACCTGTGTCTTCTTCTTAAGCATTCTTCACAACAAAAAATTACTAAAACATGATATGTATTAGACATTAATGACAAAGTAAAGATTTAGTCTTTGGTTTAATATAAACAAGACAAGTATCTATTTTCCATGTAATAGCTATCTAACAATCTATGATTTGCATAAGATAATATCATTTGAGAGATGAATTGAGGGAAATAACATGTCAATAATGAGCCATATTCTAAGCTCATCATCTCCCCTAGGTTTTACCTTTTACAAGTCCCATTACAAATATTTATTGGTGTTTATAGCTCGGGCATCTACTATCTACACTCTGAATCAAATCATATTCATCAAATTCATCTTTTATATGCTTGTCTGAATTGCTTATAAACCCTTGATGTTTTTGAATCATTTGTTTTCAGATATTGAATTGCTCCTCTGATTGTGGAGCCCAACTCTACCATCTTAGAATAGGTATGATCAACAAAGGGGTCTATATCTCATGTCAATCTATTTCTATTCTCCCACATAGTTTCTTACCTCTATTAATATTTTTAAAATTAAGGAACCTCTCCTCATACTCTATCTTAATTTATTTGGACATATGATCTCTCATCTTTTAAGAGGCACTAAAATTTGGTCCCATCTATTTACAGTTGCAGTCACCACTAAATCAAAACTGTCTTGAAAACAAGTCAAAAGAAATAGTACAATCATATAAAACTTGTAAATAATGTGTTTTAACCTCATCACTTAAAAAAGCATAGTTAAAATTCTATTTGATCAATCTGGGAATAAGAAAGGCTGGTCTGATATATAATCCTATAGTCTTAGCATGATTTGTATAGTCCTCAAATCTTCTTTTTTATGCTAGTTGATTTTTGAATATAGAATGAAATGCTCTCAGTTGAACTTCTCCTACATGAAGGTTTATCAAAAACTTATTGTGCTCATGGTCTCCTAGGATCAAATCATGCAAATAAAATTCACAAAACAAATCCTTTTGATCAGGTTCAACATTATAGAAAACTTTAAGAAATGTTGTTAGATGTAAAATCTTGTAAGGAAGATGACAAGAGATCTTCAAAAGATACCATCTGTAAAATTATTCAAATAAAATTAAACTATATGTAGGAGAAGGATTTATACATGCCAAAAGTGATTCCCCTAATTTATATGCATCCTACAAATTTTCTTCTAAATCTTGGACCTTAGCTTCTAATTCTTTCTTTTCATTTTTCAATATTTTGTTTGAAGAAGTTGCATCTTTATTTTTATATTTAATTATAGAATATTCTTCTTCAATTTGATGTAGCATTTACAAGGGAGGAATACATGGACAACTTATTTGACAACTGTGGTCAACAAATATCTTAAGAGGAGGAGGTACAACATCAAAAGGTGCTTTGGAAGAGTTTACTAAACTCTGTAATCTCCTATTTCCTTCTTCAAATTTTCTACATATATCTAGAGGTCTATTTATTCACTTTAATTTTCCTTTATTGTTTCCTCTAATTTATAAACTTTTGTTGTATGATTGGTAAATGATGTATCCAATTGTTACACCAACAATGAGTTAAAAATGATCTTTATTTAGTAATTGACTGATCAAGTCAATAATATCAGCTATATGTTATTGCTCTAGAGCTTGAGCTTGAGAAAGCTATAAGGTTAACTACATAACAAGATCATTTAGATTATATGACTCACCTTTCTCATTTGTGCATATAGTTTTCTCTTTATTCATTATAGTTTCAATTGAAATAAGTGGTTTTTTCATCATACTTGATTCCTCTACCATATTTAGCTCTTCTTCTAGGATTGGTTCCTCTATTATGATCAGAGAGTATGTGGGAATGAGATACCATTTTAAGGTTATCTATAATGTATACAGCCTTTTTTCATCTTCATCTATTATAATTAACCTTCTTCTTTTGGTCACTCTCTGAGCTACACTTGGTTGTCTTTCCTTTTCAACCATCAAACCCTCGATC
Organism: Torreya grandis; assembly: GCA_037957365.1. Taxonomy (NCBI): domain Eukaryota; kingdom Viridiplantae; phylum Streptophyta; class Pinopsida; order Cupressales; family Taxaceae; genus Torreya; species Torreya grandis. The sequence goes on from JARHVA010007839.1 coordinate 320,302, forward strand.
TTCTCAGGTTCTGTAGCAACCTTTCATATCAATTTTATTCTTCCTAACAAGGGAATTAGTTTCACTATAGATTCATGAGGTTATTTTGGGCACCTTGAAACTTCAGGGACTTGGGACCTTGTGATTCTTCTTGAAGAAGAAGAAGGGATTTTTGTTGAGACTATAGTCTGTGATTTCTTTTATGGAGTTATTTTTTCAACAGATGTAATAGATGGAGATGAATTTTCCTATGGTAAATTTGAGGTTTTTTGTGCAGGTAGATTTGAAATTTGTTGTGCTATATTATTCTAAAATTCCTCCCAAACCTCTTATCCCTATTAAAGAAAGTGATGTTGGATAATTAGGTGAATAAGGCCATGATGCCTAAGAGCAACATTAAGAGTTGTAGTCATAATTTGTAGAGCACCATATAATAAGGATGGAAGGTTAATCTTTTACTAAGGGTTTTGCTTCCCATGCTTCAAGTGTATTAACATTTTAATGGCATCTCATCCTAAAATATTGTGTTTCCCCTCACAAATGATATACTTGAGTACCTACTTAGCTATAGATTTTCAAAGTTCAGGAAGTAAATTTTTACTAATCCCTTTTGATTTTCCCTTGGAATCTACTAGACATGAAGTCACAGTCTACTCATTACCATTAAACTGACTAATTAAATTACTAAATGAAAATTTGCCTATAACTCTCATTCCCTCTTCTAGAACTTGTATGATTTGGCTTATAATTTAAGTTGTAATAGGAATAACATTGCCTTTCACAACTAAAAATTCAAGAGTAAGATTAATGATGAATTCTCTTACCATTGTTTCATCGAAACTCTAGAACATTTCAATGAAAAGTAGCCACCCATTTTCTCTAAACACTACCACAGAAGCTTTGTTTTTTATGAAACTTTGCTGCATTCTTTGGCTCTGATATTTTTTTCTATCCCATTTTTATGAAGATTTACAGACAACTCTATTCCTTAAACTCTGACTAGGGTTTATAGTAGTCTTCTATTGAAATTGGTAGGTAATAGTCACTGAAGATTTGTAGACAAAAATCATGGAAGATCTGTAAACTAGCTTCTATTGAAGTCTATAGAAATGAAATAGTTCATACGAAACACCACATCTACATGAGTGCATAGTTTCATATGATGGCTTGATATAGTTTGGTGTTACATGTTTTTACAGAGTGTGCCAGCCATTTTGTCACATTAATACAAATTGGGTGAAATGATGATGTGTCACTTTGATGGTGACAATAATTTATCAATTCATTTAAAAAAAAAATTATGACGTCCCATCATTATCATTATTGATGACTCAATTGATTGTTTCAAAGTTGCACACTTATCTATACACCTTTGGTGACTCATTTTTATGTTTTTTCATTATGGTATGTGTCATGTCATTTTGTTTTAGACTATTCATGTTCAAGTCATCTCCATAGAATAAGTCTTAATTTAATCAAAGATAATTAATTAACTAAACATAAATAAATAGAAGATATGTCTCACTTACTTTGACCTTAGATGTATCCTTTACTCATCATTTGTCCTACACAAATAAGTTTGCATGGATTAGTCAACAAGTATTGAAAGAAAAACTTTTATTACATGAAGATGACCAATCATAGTGACATGATGAGATTCTCTATTTTTTTTATTTTTTTTATAATTTTTTTTTTAAACCCTTTGGCCAGCCATTTCTAGTTTTCTAATCAAAGCCCTTTTTGCAATGCATAGCTAGCCAACAAGCTAGTTTTCTAGGCATGTATTGTCAATAGTGTCCCTGGAAGCATTTTCATTATTAATATTTTTTTATTATTTTATTATTTTTATTATTTTATTTTTTTTGTTGGATCATCAAGGAGCAGGTTATCTAGAAGAAGAAAATCCCTCCATAACAGCTACTTGATTTGAATCAATTTCTCTAGAAGAAGTAGAGTCCTCTGGAAAGGCTACTTAATCTTTTATCTTTTAAATAAATTCTTCTTTATTAAGAGGTTTCTGATAAAGCTTCAATCTATGTCCATTAACTATCAGAGCTCTTCTACTATCGTCAATAGGTATTAGCTTAATAGAACCATTTTCAAACACCTCCTCAATTTGATAAGGTCCTAACCACCTCGTTTGTAGTTTTCTTTTAAATTATTAAAATTTAAAATCAAACAACAGTACCTAATCTCTTTTTTGAATTTTTTTTTGCTTGATTTGTGAATCATGTTAAAATTTTCTTTGATTTTGTACCAATTTAATTCTTTATACTACTTGCATCCTCATCTCATCAAGTTGATTAAGCTATAAGAGTCTTTCTTTCTATATTTCTTCTAATTTAATCCCTACTTCTACAATTGTTTTCAAAGTTTGTAATTCAAATTCAATAGAGAATAAGGGCTTCTTACCATAAACCAATTCATAAAGTAAAAATTTAGTTGTTATTTTCCAAGTAGTATTATAGGTCCAAATAGCTTTTGGTACCTTATCTACCCAATATTTTCTACTAGAATTAACAACCTTAGTTAAAATAGTTTCTAATTCTCTGTTGGTGACTTCAACTTGCCCATTAGCCTATGGATGGTATGGTATGGAGATGTTTTTCTATGTTGAGTTTGATATACTTTCATGAAGTGATTTATCATGTTTGACATGAACTACAGTCCTTGATCTAAGACTATCTTCTTTGGAGCACCAAATCTTTACATGATTTTGAAATATAAGAAATCAGCTACCATCTCTTCTTTTACATGAGTTAATACTTCCACTTCTACCCACTTGGTCACATAGTCTATACATACTAGGAAATATTTTTTTGTGAGAGGAGGATCTATAAGACCTATAAAATCAATTCCCCATTTCTTAAATGGTTCCAAAACTAATTAAAGATGAGGGTGTAGATGCATCTCTGTTGAAAGAGTAGGTTGTCTAATTCTTTGACAAGCATCATAGTGTTGGACATATCTTTTTACTTACTAATGAAGGTGAGGCCAATAGTATTCTGCTCCTAGGATTTTATGTATGGTTCTTTGGTCTGAGTAATGACTTCTTCCTAGTTCATCATGACAATTTCTGATGATATCATAAACTTTAACATTTGTCACACACCTGTGAAACATGTGGAAGGTCTAAGTTTGAATAGCATTTCATTAATCCATTTAAAATAAAAACTTTCTTTGATTAAACATTTCTTTTTTTTTAAAAAAAATTATAGAGGAAACTCCCTTGTAGTGAGATAATTGGCTATATCAGCAAACCATAGAGATTTTGATAAAATAGAAAATAGTTATTCATCTAAAAATTTATCTTTCACTAGTTCTTCTTCACCTATAGTATTCATTCTTGACAAGAAATCAAAAACCACATTAGACTTTCCTAGTTTATCTATAATAATAACATCAAATTCTTGTAAGAGCGAAAACTATCTAATAATCCTACCTCCCATCATTGGTTTGTTGGTAAGGTATCTAATAGCTAAATAGTTTATATAAATAAATACCTTGTAACTTATTATGTAGTGTCTAAATTTATTAATTGTATATACTACAACTAAACATTCTCTTTCAGTTGTGATATAATTTATTTCAACAAGTGTCATGTTTTTGCTAATATAATATATAGTATACATATTATCCTCTTCATTCTTTTATCTAAGGATTGTTCCTATTACTATATTAGAAGTATCTATGTATATATGGAATGACTGAGTCCAATCTAGTCCTCTCAATACTGGAATAGTAATAAGTTTAGTTTTGGTGGTCTCAAAGGCCTGCTGGAAACTATCACTCCATTTGAATGTACTATCTTTTATAAGCAAGGTAAACATAGGGGCAACTATTTGGCTAAAATTATCTATGAAGCATCTGTAGTAACTAGCATGTCCTAAAAAACTATTAATTTTAGTTTTTTTTTGTGGGATGGGTAAGTTGGAGATTATTTCAACCTTCTTTGGATCTACTTGAATGCATTTTATAGAAATATGGTGTCCTAGCACTATTCCTACATCCATCATCAACAAACATTTCTCATGGCTCAAAGATAATTGATGTTCTTCACATCTGATCAATACTCTTTCCAAATTGGCAATATCCTCTTCATAAGTTCTATCATAAATGGTGAAATCATCCATATATACTTTAACACAGTCATTTGTAACGTCAAAGAATATTGCTAGAAATGATCTTTGAAAGGTTGCTAGAGCATTACAGAGTCCAAATAGGAGTACTCAATAAGCAAAATTTTTCCAAGGGCAAGTAAATATGGTTTTATCTTGATCTTCAGCTATTATCATTATCTAGTTATACCAATTAAACCCATCTAGGAAAGAAAAATATGTTTTTCTTGCCAAGTTGTCAAGAACTTGATCAATAAAAGGTAGAGAAAAGTAATCTCTTAGTGTTGCTTTGTTCAATTCTCTATAATCTACACACACTCTTAATTTTCTATTTTTCTTGGGCATAATTACCAGAGGTGAAACCCACTGGCTATCTAAGATGGGGTAAATAAACCCAACTTCCAACAACTTTTGGATCTTTGTTTTGACAATCTCCTTTAATACTAGGTTTATTCTTCTTTATTGTTTTTTGATTAGTTTGATAGATTCTATTTAAATATGATGAGTGCATATGCTAGGGTGAATTCCCTTCATGTCAGTATAATCCTAATAAATATCCTTGGTATGTATTTTCAATACTTTAAAGAGTTAATTTTCCTCTTCATTTGTTAACTAACTATTGATGTTCAAAATCTTTCCAGGTAATACCATGATTAGTTTTGTGCCTAGGTAGTTGGATTCTATTTGCTTGAATTCACTAATAAATGAGTTCAGAGGACATGGATGAGGATGTAGCTTATGAAATATGGTTACATTATCAACAAACTCTTCTCCAGGAAGAACTAGTCTTGCTAAAGAATAATAGAATGCATCTTAGAAATGAGTTTGTTGTTGTTTTTTCAATTTCCACACACTTTCCCAAATCAATCCATAATCATATGGTGAAGAAACAATAAAAAAAGTAGAAGTGGAGGTTTCATAATATTCAATCTGACCCAAGAATCCTAAATTAAGGCAATCTGTAGTTTCTAGACTGGCAAAGTCCATAGATTCTAGATTGATAGAGTTTGTAGCTTTTAGACTAACAGAGTCTATAGATTTTAGGTATATGCCTCCATTCAATTCTTCCAAGTGTTTTTTATTAAGATTATAGCTAAGGAGAAAATGTTGTTTGATGTATTGTCTGATTCGTCTACCTAAAATTCTTATATATGATTTATTGATGGTTTTGTAAGAGGATACAAAGAGATGCATTTAGATTTTAACCCATTAGAAATGGTCATGTCTCCTAACCTACAATAAATTAGTGCTACTACAATAGTCAACCATGGTCTACCTAAGATTATGGGATATCTTAGATTCTTTGTTTTAGGTTGTAAGACCATGAAGGCTACTGGATACTCCCAAGACTCTATTAGTACTTCAATTTTTCTATAGTCCCTTCTAGGTTAGTTATAGATAGGTCTGCCATTTGAAGAATGGTAGTTATGGGTTGCATTCTCATAAGAGATAATGTATGGAGAGTATCAGTTATCATAAAATCAATTATTGCTCCCAAATCTATCAAAATAGTGGAGTTTATTTACCTTCGATTGTGATTGTGATCACTGGGCTTCTTAGATCTACATATTTTAGAACTAATAGTTTTCCTACTAATAAATCAACAACTTTTCTATCAACATGAATGGTTCTTAGGTATTTTGATTTTCTCCCAAGTGTCTTGATACAAAGGTTTTTGATGATCTTATTTAATAAAAAAATATCCCTAATAGCTTGTATTAGGGGTACCTCAATATTGATCTTTTGCAACTCATAGACCAAGTTTAATTTTGATTTAATATCAATTTCTCTTAATCTTTCAGGAAAAGGAACTACTAGTGTAGTAGTGTTTTCTTTATTTGTTTTAGGGCTCATTTTGATTTTTGCTTTTCTAATGTTTAATTGAGATGATTCTATTTTTTCATTTTCATCAAGTATCTTAGAAATGAGAACTGGAGGTTTTTGTATAGTTTTTCTTGATCTTAAATGTATGTCTAAATAATAAATAGCTCTAACATTCATTGTCTCTTCTTGTTCATTAACATCAATAGGTGTTGATTGTTTATTTTTCAGATTTGTTATTGGTTTTACAAGCATTGAGGGTTGATTGATTTATCCTTGTTTTTTACTAAGGGTGGCATTATAGTTTTTGGTTGAAGTGGTCTTCTTGGTTGGGTGAATTGTTACTATGGATTCCACTGTTGATTATATTATTGATATAGCTGTGGCATCTATTATTTTTATGGTACCCATTGTTGTTGTGGTTATGGCACCATCCATGGGGGTGTTGGCATCCAATCTTGTCTTGCCCATGGATTTTGGATTGATGGAATTTAGGGTTGATTTCAAAAAGGTGAAGGAACTAAAATATTCCATGGTGCCATCCATGGATTAACTGGGTTTCTTGCATTAAACTATCCCTGAGCCTGATTTTATGAGGAAAAGTTTTGTCTCTGGATATAATTTAATTCTTCAATGGACTAGACTTGTGTTTTCATTTTATTATTTAAAACAGGCAGAAGGGTGAAATGTTTTTTATCATGATCTGTTACATCACAGATCCCACATGATGAAATATTGATTTTATTTAGGGGTAGTCTCTAAGGGTGTGTTTTTATCTACACTTAAGATAGTAGATTGGTAAGGGTTCTATTGCATTTTCCTTAGCTTGAAGGCCATTCAAAATACTATTTAGTGTAACCAGGATATCTATCTTTAGATTAGCAAATTCTTCCATTAGCTTACCCACTTCATTAGATTTCTCAAACCTTCCTTTCCTAATTCTAGGTTTTGTTCGAGAGTAGTTGGTACAAAGCTTAAAAATCTGATTGAAAGCCAACTTATTTATATTTCCACCTCCCATCAGATTTAAGGCATCTTTAGTATCTTCATTCAACCCTTTTAAGAAAACCAATTTCTAAATTTTTTTAGTGAATACATAATTGCTTCTTTTATGAGTGAACATTAATCTATCCAAATAATCCTCTAAAGATTCATCCTCATTTTATTTGATTTTGAAGAAATCATCTTTTCTTTCTTACACTCGGTAGTAATTTTGATATTTGTTTAATAATTTTGTCTCCATGTCATCTCATGTTCTAATAGAATCATCAGGTAAACCCATAAACCATCTCATAGCTACATCTTTAAGTGTAGAGGGAAATATCTTTAATTTTTGGCTATCTATTGTGTAATCATAGGTTTGACATAGCACCTTAAACTCAAATAGGAATTGATCAGGATCTTCTGTAGATCTTCCCTAGAAATTTGGTAGATTAGTTGGTGAAATATTTTTCATGGAAGTTTTATCATTAGGATCTACAATAATAGGAAAGGAAAAAGTCCTTCTTCGTTGTGCAAGTTGTTGATTTTGTTGGAAAGCCATATTTTCTTCCTCTGATGATGTTTCAAAGTTGGGATGATCTTCCCACTGAATGTTTGTGGTTTCAGTTATGGGTTGTTCAAAGTTCTCAAATTTTTCTTCAACTATAGATTTTTGAAATTCTTCTTCTAAGTCCTTGGTAATTTCTAAATAATTTCTTCCCGCAAGAGATTGATCCTAAGAAATTTGTCCTATGAGGATCGCTTGTGGCAATGACCTAATTTTTATCCAAGTTTCTAAAGATTCTTACAGATAGGTTTCACTCGTAACTTTTGGTTCACTACTCAGAGATGTTGAAGGAGTTTTAACTTGTGTTCTTGGTGGAAATTTTGGAATGAATCATCCTTTAGAGTCTCTAGGACAATACATCAATTTATATACTTTTTATGATTTTTACAATTTCTTTTAATTTTTTTTCACTCTAGACTAATAATTATTACCTTTCTAACACCTTATTTCCATGACAACAATGCCAAAAATGATGAGTGGCATTTAAATCTTTATTTAATCAATGTTTAATTTATGTCTTATCAACTAGGGTTGGTGTCCAACACTGTTTACAATAAGGTATAGGATGGTAGATCTAGAAGGCTACTTATGGGGGTGTTTGATGGTCATATTCTAACTTTGACTAAAAAAATGTGTCCTAAACTACTTGATTTACTCTTTTACTGAAAATAAAAAATTGTAACTATTTAATCAAATCAATCCACTCTTTTACTTGAAAGTAAAATCACACTGCTATTTATGTTTGCATGGAAAGTAAAATCACACTCCTAACTAATAAAATGAAATTTTCTTCACACATTTTTTATAAAATAAAACACACTTTGATTAGAAAGGAAATGATTTTAGAATAAGAAAATACCTTTTTAACTATGAATTTGTTTTAATATTTTATGAATGAATGCAAACATTAGCAAGATTTTGATTAGTTATAACAAAGAGTTAATGTAACATAACATAAATATCATACAAAATTCCTAGTTCCAAGGAGAGTGGGCCCTTGTTCCTCTCAGATTTAGAAATAAAGATTAATCAATGCTAGAAATTGAAGTAATAATTCATAAAACTAAAATGATTACAATCCAGCTAAAACCTACCATATGCTTGTATGTATCTTTCCTCTATTTCTCTCTATCATATAATATATTTCAATGATGAAATTCTTACATTTTATACAAATATAATAAACTCAAAATAGGATGCAAAGAAATAGGATTCCTTGGTCGATCCATTCATCTAAAGATAGGAGATTGAATTTCTAAGAGATCCAATTATTCTGATGAAATAAATATACTATCATATAATAGTCCTAAGATCTAAATATATATAGCTTTATCAAAAAAAAATATTAAAAAATAGTAGACAGGTATTTTCCTTATTTGAATCTAGCTAGAATGATTCTCTCTTATCCTATCTAGCCACCAGCTTCCTCATTTTTAGATTTATTCTTACAGAATCCACAGAATTGACCCTATAGAGTCGGTAGGAATGAGCCTACAAAGTTCATATAAACAACCTTATGGAGTATGTAAAAACAAGCCTATGGAGTTCATTGAAACAAGCCTATAGAGTTCATAGAAATAAGCCTATAGAGTCCGTAGAAACAAGTTTCTAGAGTCCATAGTTCTACTAGATGGAGATCAAAATTAAACTTTCACTATACATTGCCTATGTCTTCTTCCTAAGCATTCTTCACAACAAAAAATCACTAAAACATGTTATGTATTAGACATTAATGACAAAGTAAAGGTTTAGTCTTTGGTTCAATATAAATAAGACAAGTATCTATTTTCTATGTAATATCTATCTAACAATCTATGATTTGCATAAGATAATATCCTTCAAGAGATGAGTTGAGGGAAATAACATGTCAATAATAAGCCATATTCTGAGCTCATCAAAACCTCCCTATCACCCACAAATGTCTTCTCTCATATGCAATAAAACCTTTCCAAGATGAGTCTTATGTGATGTGGTCAAACTAGATGTGTATGATCGATATGGAATCTATGAATCAAGAACTTGAAGGATCACTCTCACTCTTGGAACATGGTGTTATACTGTACTAGAGGTACCACTTTCTACATCTATCTCCCTTATTAGTGCTAAGAAATTTGTTCTCATAGTAGTCAAGCCATAAAAATACAAAAGGGTTGATATTGCAGCCCTGACTACACATACAACATAAAAATAGAAGCCAATAGATAAAAATATAAAGAATTTCATGGCCTTCCATCCACAGATTAATGGTTAGACAAAAATGGTGAACAATCAAGCCCTACACATCTCCATAAAGTACAACTCCATAAAGCATAGTTCATTCCAAGTATGCATCAGGAATCAAATCAAAACACAATGACCACACTTGATGACAAATCTTGATGTAATGGGGACCATTACTTCTCAAAGAGGGAATAATGATCTGAGTAACATTTTAGATGACAATTCAGGTGATGGTTCTACCCCAATTGATGGCAAAACTTTCAGGAGCCATAACTTTTGCACCATAGCTCCGTTTGACTCCCTATTTGAACCATTGGAAAGATAATAATGAGGGGAACATTGTGAGATGGCACGAGATCTACTCAATGGGTTTTGATCCCTAAAAAATAAATGTAAGTTCAAAAAATTAAAATTTTAGTAGTGCAATTTAAAAATAATAAGTTTTTAAAAATAGTAATTTCTTGAATTATGTATTGTTGTAAATCACAGAAGTCAAACCACTTAATCTCCCTCAATATTGATGACCTTACACATCCTCCTTATACCTTCAAAACACGTATAAATGAAGATATAACTTGAAATGGAAATTATACATCTCTTTTCAGAAATAGGCATATGTTTGGGTCTGCAAATTTGATGAATAAAACATCTCTTCTCAGAGATAGTATTATTGTTTTATATTATTCTTATTTCTTGAATTATCTTTCAACCAAATATTTTGAGTTTTAGATCAATGGTATCAGAGTGGTTTGTCTTTAGAGTGTATGATCTCGAGGATGAGGTTAGATTATAATAGTCTTGGGTGGAAAATAGAATCAACGGACTATCCACCTATTCACTCTAAATGAATTCAAATGGTGAATAAGACTGAGACATCTGATCCTTTAAATGAAATGGTGAATCAAGCCCTCAATAAATAACAAGCATAGATACTATAATAATTCACCTAAATTTTCTAACAAGTTTTCATGAGAAATTCTATCTCCTCATTTGTAACCCCACATCCTTTTAGTGCCCCAATACCCTTCAAAGTTTAGGTGAATTTTGATATCCTTACATTTGAAGGCAAAATAAATGATCATGTAGTAAAAAATTGGTTGGATCAAATATCATCTTATTTTTATATAAATAAATTCACTAATAAAGAGAAGATCACTTTTGATCTTTTAAAAGCATCATTGCCTATCAAAAATTGGTGGGATGTATACGAAAAGAGATTCAGTATAGATGATATTGGCCTTAAGGCAAAATCTACCTGGGATGATTTCATAGAAGTTGTAAAAGAAGAATACTACCCCATTGGAGCATATGATGATTTGTATATAGAGTAGCAACAACTTCAAGGTAAGGAATAGTCTATTCAAGATTACACTGACAATTTTCATTCTCTATCTATGAGATTGGGCATCCAAGAAAGTGAGAAATATAAGGTTCTCAAATATCATGGTAGACTACAATGGTACATATAGGGAGAAATGAAACTCTTCAATTTGGAAACCCTCGGTGAGGTGTACAAGTTCACAGTGAAGATTGAGTAAAAGCATGGAAGAATGAATATGAAGAGTCAACTTTCAAAATAAAAAAGTGACAAAGAAGGTCAAACACAAGGCCAAAATTGAAAGAAAAAGGAAGGAAAGACTAGGAAGTGGTGTGATTATCACAAATCTAGAACTCACTCCAAAGAATAATGTCAAGCCATCAAGTCCTTGCTTTCTGAGTCACAATACTCAACATCTACTTCTCTACCTCATACATAGCCTATAGTTGAGGAAGATGAAGAAGAGATTATATATGTTGAGTCTGATGCCATCATTACTTCATAATAGAACCATGAGGAGAGGCCTGATGATAAGGAAAGGTTGTTTCATTCTAAGTTATGGGTGACAGGTAAGCCTCTGAATTTTATTCTTGATAGTAGAAGTCAAGAATTTAATCTCTACTGATGTTGTGAAAATCCTAAATTTGTCTATGAATCCTCACCCAAATCCATACAATGTTAGATGGTTGAGTCTGGACATAAACCTATGTGTCACCCACCAATGTCTTATCTCATATGTAATAAAACCTTTCCAAGATGAGGTCTTATGTGATGTGGTCAAACTAGATGTTTATGATGTGATTTTTGGTCAGCCATTCATGTATGATCGATATGGAATCTATGAATCAAGAACTCAAAGGTTCACTCTCACTCTTGGAACATGGTGCTATAGAGTACCATAGGTACTACCTTCTACATCTATATCCCTTATTAGTGTATTCTCATGGTTGTCAAGCCATATAAATCCATAAGGACTGATGTTGCAGCCTTGAATACACAAAAAACACAAAAAAAGAAGCTAATAGATAAAAAGTTGAATAAGTTCATGGCCTTCCATCCATAGATTAATGGTCAAATAGAAATGGTGAACAATCAGGCCCTATATATCTCCATAGAGTACAGCTCCACAAAGCACAGTCCATTCCATGTATGCATCAAGAATCAAATCAAAACACAATAGCTACATTTGATGACAAATCTTGATGCAATGGGGACCATTTATTTTCAAGGAGGGAGGAATGATCTGGGAAACATTTCAAGCAATAATTTGGGTGATGGTTCTACCCCAATTGGTGGCAAAACTTCTGGGAGCCATAACTTTTACACCATAGCTCTGTCTGACTCCCCATTTGAACTATTGGAAAGCTAAAAATGAGAACATCATGAAATGGTATGATCTCTACTTAATTATTTTTTACCTTCAAAAAATAGATGGAAGTTCCCCATATTTCATTTTTAATAATGCAGTCTAAAAATAATAAGTTTCTAAAAATAATAATTTCTCAAGTTCTATATTATTGTAAATCATGGAAGTCAAACCACTTAATCTCCCTCGATATTGATGACCTTTCAAAACCTCCTCATACCTTCAAAATATGTATAAATGAAGATGTAACCCAAAATATAAATTAGACATCTCTTCTCAAAGATAGGCATATGTTTAGGTCTACAAATTTGATGAATAAAACATCTCTTCTTAGAGATGGCATTATTGTTATTATGTTGTTCTTATTTCTTGAGTTATATTTCAACTAAAGTTTTTGAGTTTTGGATCAGTGGTATCAGAGTGGTTTGTTTTTAGAGTGTATGATCTCAAGGATGAGGTTAGATTATAAGAATTTTGGGTGGAAAATATAACCAGTAGACTATCCACATATTTTCTCCAAATGACTTCAAATGATGAACAACATCAAGACATATGACCATTTCAATGAAATGGTAAATGAAGACCTCTATCAATAGCAAGCATAGATGCTACAAAAATTCACCCAAATTTTCTAATAAATTTTGATTAGAAATTCTAACTCCTCATTTGTAACCCCACATCTTTTTAGTACCCAAACACCTTTCAAAGTTCAAGTGAATTTTGATAGCCCTACATTTGAAAGAAAAATCAATGCTGATGTAGTAGAAAATTAGTTGGATCAATTTTCATCTTTATTTTTTATAAATAAATTCACTGATAAATAAAAGATCACTTTTGTTCTTTTAAAATCATCATTTCCTATCAAAAATTAGTGGGGAGTATACAAAAAGAGATTCGGTATGGATGATATTAGATTTGAGGTAGAACCTACCTAAGATGATTTCATAGAAGCTGTAAAGGAAGAATAATACCCTATTAGATCATATGACAATTTGTATATAGAGTGGTAACAACTTTGCCAAGGTAAGGAATAGTCTATTCAAGATTACACTTGCATTTTTCATTCTCTATCTATGAGATTGGGCATACAAGAAAGATAGAAACATAAGGTTCTCAAATATCGTGATGGACTACAATGGTACATATAGAGAGAAATTGAACTCTTCAATTTGGAAATCTTTTGTGAGGTGTACAAGTTCATAGTGAAGCTTGAGCAGAAGCATGGAAAAATGAATATGAAGAGTTAGCCTTCAAAATGGAAAAGTGACAAAGAAGGATAAACACAAGACCAAAATTGGAAGCAAAAGGAAGAAAAGACTAGAAAGTGGTGTGATTATCACAAATATGGAACTCACTCCAAAGAAGAATGTTGAGCCATCAAGTCCCTACCTTTTAAGTCACAATCCTCAACATCTACTACTCTACCTCATACATAGCCTGTAGTTGAAAAAGATGAAGAAGAGATTATAGATGTTGAGCCTGATGCCATCATTGCTTCATCATAGATGCATGAAGAGAGGCTAGATAACAAGGAAATGTTGTTTCATTCTATGTTATGGATGAAAGGTAAGCCTCTACATTTCATTCTTGATAGTGGAAGTCAAAATAATTTAATCTCTGCTAATGTTGTGAAAAGCCTAAATTTGTCCATGAAGACTCACCCAAAGCCATACAGTATTGGATGGTTAAGTCCAAGGAGAAACCTCCATGTCACCTACCAATATCTTCTCTCATATGCAATAAAACATTTCTAATATGAGGTCTTATGTGATGTGGTCAAACTAGATATTTGTGATGTACTCTTTAGTCAACTATTTATGTATGATCGACATGGCATCTATGAATCAAAAACTAAAAGGATCACTCTCACTCTTGGAACATAGTGTTATAGGGTACTAGAGGTAACACCTTCTATATCTATCTCCCTTATTAGTGCCAAGAAATTTTTTCTCGTGGTGGTTAAGCCACAGGTATCTAAAAAGGTCAATGGTATATCCTTGACTATATAAACAACACAACAATAGAATCCAATAGATAATAAGCTAAAAAATTTCATGGCCTTCCATCCACAAATTAATGGTTAGATAGAAATGGTGAATTATCAGGCCCTACACATCTCCATAAAGTATAACTCCATAAAGCACAGTCTATTTTAAGTATGCATCAAGAATCAAATCAAAACATAACAGCCACACTTGATGAAAAAAATTGATGCAATGGGGACCATTGCTTCTCAAGGAGGGAGGAATGATCCAAGCAACATTTTAGGTGACAATTCGGGTGTTGGTTCTTCCCCAATTAGTGGCATAACTTTTAGGAGGCATAACTTTTTCACCATAGCTCCATTTACCTCCCCATTTGAAACATTGGAAATCTAATAATGAGGGTAATGTCATGAAATGGCTCAAGATTTTATTGGTAGGTTTTGACTAACCAAAAAACAAATAAAATTTCCCTAAATTTTAATTTTAGTAGTGCAGTCTAAAAATAGTAAGTTTCTAAAAATAATAATTCTTCAAATTATATATTATTGTAAATATGGAAGGCAAACCACTTAATATCCATTGAGATTGGTGACCTTCCACATCCTCCTCATACCTTAAAAATATTTATAAATGAAGATGTAACCTGAAATGAAAATTAGACATCTCTTCTCAGAGATAGACATATGTTTGAGTCTACAAATTTGATAAATTAAATACCTCTTCTCAAAGATAGCATTATTATTATTATGTTGTTGTTCTTACTTTTTAAATTATCTTTTAACTAAATATTTTGAGTTTTAGATCAGTGGTATCAGAGTGGTTTATCTTTAGTGTGTATGATCCCAAGGATGAGGTTAGATTACAAGAAGTTTGACTAGAAAATAGAACTAGTAGAGTATCCACCTATTCACTCTAAATGACTAAAAATGGAAGACAACACCGAGACATCTAATCCTTTAAATAAAATGGTAAATGAAGCCCTTCAGCAATAAAAAGTGTAGATTATACAATAATTCACCCAAATTCTCTAATAAATTTTGATTAGAAAATCTAGCTCCTCATCTGCAACCCCACATCTTTTTAGTGCCCTAACACCTTTCAAAGTTTAGGTGAATTTTGATATCCTTAAATTTGAAGTAAAAATAAATGCTGATGTATTAAAAATTTGGTTGGATCAATTATAATTTTATTTTTCTATAAATAAATTCATTGATAAAGAGAATATCAGTTTTGCTCTTTTGAAAACATCATTTCCTATCAAAAATTGGTGAAAAGTGTACAAAAGGAGATTTAGTACAAATCATATTGGACTTGAGGTATAACTTGTGTAGGATGATTTAATAGATGATATAAAGGAAGAATACTACCCCATTGGAGCATATGATGATTTTTATATAGAGTGGCAACAACTTCGCTAAGGTAAAGAATAATCTATTCAAGATTTCACTGACATTTTTCATTCTCTATCTATGATATTGGGCATCTAAGAAAGGGAGAAACATAAGGTTCTCAAATATCATGGTGGAATACAATGATACATACTAGGAAAAATGGAACTCTTTAATTTATAAACCCTTGATGAGGCGTATAAGTTCATAGTGAATATTAAGTAGAAGCATGAAAGAATGAATACAAAGAGTCAGCCTTCAAAATAGAAAAGTGAACAAGAAGGTCAAACACGAGGCCAAAATCAAAAGTAAAAGGAAGGAAAGACTGAGAAGTAGTGTGACTATCAAGAATTTGGAACTCACTCCAAAGAATAATATCGAGCCATCAAGTCTTTGCTTTCTGAGTCACAATCCTCAATATCTACTGCTCTACCTCATACACAACCTACAATTGAAGAGGATGAAAAATATATTGTAGATGTTGATCTCAATGTCATCGTTGCTTCATCACAAACCTATGAGGAGAATCCAAATGACAAGAAAATTTTATTTCATTCTAAGTTATGGGTGAAACATAAGCCTCTATATTTCATTCTTGATAGTGGAAGTCAAAAGAATTTAATCTCTACTAATGTTGTGAAAAGCCTAAGTTTGTCCATGAAGCCTCACCTAAAGCCATATAGTGTTGTATGGTTGAGTCCAGGGAGAAAACTCTGTGTCACCCACCAATATCTTCTCTTATATGTAATAAAAGCCTTCCAAGATGAGGTCTTATGTGATGTGGTCAAACTAGATGTTTGGGATGTACTCTTTGGTTAGCCATTTATGTATGATCGACATGACATCTATGAATCAAGAACTCAAAGGATCACTCTCACTCTTGGAACATGGTGCTATAAGGTACCAAAGGTACCACCTTATACATCTATCTCCCTTATTAGTGCCATGAAATTTATTTTCATGGTGGTTAAGCCACAAGAATCCAAAAGGCATGATAGCAGCCTTAACTACATAAACAACACAACAAAAGAAGCCAATAGATAACAAGTTTAAGAAGTTCATATCCTTCCATCTAAAAATTAATGTTTAGACAAAAATGGTGAATAATCAGGCCCTACACATCTTCATAAAGTACATCTCTACAAAGCACAGTCCATTCTAAGTATGCATCAAAAATCAAATTAAAACATAATGGCCATACTTGATGATAAATATTGATGCAATGGGGACCATTTCTTCTCAAGGAAGGAGGAATGATCTTAGCAACATTTCAAGGGATAATTTGAGTGATGATTCTACCGTAATTTGTGGTATAATTTTTGGGAGCCATAATGATTTCACCATAGCTTCATTTGACTCCCCGTTTGAGCCGTTGGAAAGATAAGAATGAGAGTAATGTCTTGAGATGGCATGAGTACCAATTGATGGGTTTTGACCCTCAAAAAACAAATATAATTTCCATAAATTTTAATTTTAGTATTGGAGTTTAAAATAGTAAGTTTCTAAATATAGTAATTCCTCAAATTTTGTATTGTTGTAAATCGTGTAAGCTGAACCACTTAATCCCCCTAGAGATTGGTGACCTTCCACATCCTCCTAATACCTTCAAAATATGTATAAATGAAGATGTAACCTAAAAATAAAATTAAACATTTCTTCTCAGAGATAGGTATATATTTAATTCTATAAATTTGATGAATAAAACATCTCTTCTCAGAGATAATAATATTATTATTGTGTTCTTATTTATTGAATTATCTTTCAACTAAATATTTTGAGTTTTAGATCAGTGGTATCAGAGTGGTTTGTGTTTAGAGTGTATGATCCTAAGGATGAGGTCAGATTACATAAAGCTTGGGTGGAAAATAGAACTAATAGACTATCTACCTATCCGCTATAAATGACTTCAAATGGTGGACAACACTGAGACATCTGATCCTTTCAAGAAAATAGTGAATGAAGCCATCTAGAAATAATAAGCATAGATTCTATAAAAATTCATCCAAATTCTTCAACAAATTTTGATGAGAAATTCTGAATCCTCATCTATAACCCCACATCTTTTTAGTGCCCTAACACCCTTGAAAGTTTAGGTGAATTTTTATATCCCTACATTTGAAGGCAAAATCAATGTTGATGCAATAGTAAATTATTTGGATCAATTGTCATCTTATTTTTGTATAAATATATTTACCAATAAAGAGAAGATCACTTTTACTCTTTTGAAAGCATCATTGCCTATCAAAAATTGGTGGGATGTGTACAAAAAGAGATTCAGTATGGATGATATTGGCCCTGAGGTAGAACTTACCTAAGATGAATTCATAGAAGCTGTAAAAGAAGCTACTACCCCATTAGATCATATGATGATTTGTATATAGAATGGCAACAACTTCACCAAGGTATGAAATAGTTTGTTCAAGATTACACTAACATTTTTTATTCTCTTTCTGTGAGATTGGGCATCCAAGAAAGTGAGAAACACAAGGTTATCAAATATTATGGTGGACTTCAATGGTACATATGGGGAGAAATGGAACTCTTCAATTTGGAAACCCTCGATGAGGCATACAAGTTCACAGTGAAGATTGAGCAAAAGCATGGAAGAATGAATATGAAGAGTCGGCCTTCAAAATGAAAAAGTGACAAAGAAGATCAAATACAAGGCCAAAATTAGAAGCAAAAGGAAGGAAAGATTTGAAAGTGGTGTAATTATGACAAATCTAGAACTCACTCCATAGAAGAATGTCAAGCCATCAAGTCCCTACTTTCTAAGTCACAATCCTCAACATTTACTACTCTGCCTCATACACAGCCTATAGTTGAAGAGGATGAAGAAGAGATTATAGATAATAAGCTTGATGCCATTATTGCTTCATCACAGACCCACAAGGAGAGGCTAGATGACAAGGAAAGGTTGTTTCATTCTAAGTTATGGGTGAAAGATAAGCCTCTGCATTTCATTCTTGATAGTGGAAGTTAAAATAATTTAATCTCTACTAATATTTTAAAAATTATAAATTTATCCATGAAGCCTCACCCAAATCCATGATTTCAAAGATAAACCTCTGTGTCACCCACCAATGTCTTCTATCATATGCAATAAAACCTTTCCAAGATGAGGTCTTATGTGATGTGGTCAAACTAGATGTTTGTGATGTACTCCTTGGTCAGCCATTCATATATGATCGATATGAAATCTATGAATTAATAAATCAAAAGATAACTCTCACTCTTATAACATGGTGCTATAGGGTACTAGAGGTACCACCTTCTACATATATCTCCCTTATTAGTGTCAAAAAATTTATTCTCATGATGGTCAAGCTAAAGGAATCTAAAAGGGTTGATGTTGTATCCATGACTACATAAACAACACAACAATAGAAGCCAATAGATAACAAGTTGAAGAAGTTCATGGCCTTCCATCTATAGATTAATGGTTAGATAGAAATGGTGAACAATTGGGCCATACATATCTCCACAAAGTATAGTCCATTCCAAGTATGCATCATGAATCAAATCAAAACACAATAGCCACATTTGATGATAAATCTTGATGCAATGGGGACCATTGCTTTTCAATGAGGGAGGAATGATTTGAGAAACATTTTAGGTGACAATTCGGACAATGGTTGTACCCCAATTAGTGGCAGAACTTCTGGGAGCCATAAATTTTGCACCATAGCTCCATTTGACTCCCTGTTTGAACCATTAGAAAGATAAGAATGTAGGGAAAGTCATGAGATGGCATGAGATCTGATTATTGGATTTTTATCCTTGAAAAAAATATAAGTTCCCCAAATTTCAATTTTAGTAGTGTAATCTAAAAATAGTAAATTTCTAAAAATAGTAATTCCTTGAATTTTGTATTATTGTAAATCATGAAAGTTGAACCATTTAATCTCCCTCAAAATTGGTGACCTTTCACATCTTCCTCATACATTCAAAACATGTATAACTGAATATGTAATCCAAAATAGAAATTAGACATCTCTTCTTAGAGATAGGCATATGTTTGGGTCTATAAATTTGATGAATAAAACATCTCTTCTTAGAGATAACATTATTGTTATTATGTTATTCTTATTTCTTAAATTATATTTCAACCAAATATTTTGAGTTTTGGATCAGTGGTATCATATTGGTTTGTCTTTAGAGTGTATGATCTCAAGGATGAGGTCAAATTATAAGAAGCTTGGGTGGAAAATAGAACCAACAGACTATCGACCTATTCACTCCAAACAACTTTAAATGGTAAATAACACCAAGATATCTAATCCTTTCAAAGAAATGGTGAATGAATCCTTCCACCATTATCTAGCATAGATACTACAACAATTCACCCAAATTTTTTAACAAATTTTGATGGGAAATTTTGGCTCCTCATCTACAACCCCACATCTTTTTAGTGCCCAAACACCCTTCAAAGTTTAGGTGAATTTTTATATCCCTACATTTGAAGGCAAAATCAATGTTGGTGTAGTAGAAAATTGGTTGGATCAATTTTCATCTTATTTTTTTGTAAATTCATCGATGAGCCATAATTTCCCATTTCCCATCAAAAATTTTGAATCTCTTTTCATCAAAAATTGGTGGGAAGTGTATGAAAAGAGATTAAGTATGGATGATATTGAACTTGAGGAAAAACCTACCTAGGATGATTTCATAGAAGCTATAAAAGAAGAATACTACCCCATTGGAGTGTATGATGATTTGTATATAGAGTGTCAATAAATTCACTAAGGTAAGGAATAATATGTTTAATATTACAGTGATATTTTTTATTTTCTATCTACGAGATTGGGCATCTAAGAAATTGAGAAACATAAGGTTCTCAAATACCATGGTGAACTACAATGGTACATATGGAGAGAAATGGAAATCTTCAATTTGGAAACCCTTAGTGAGGCGTACAAGTTCACAGTGAAGATTAAACAAAATCATGGAAGAATGAATATAAAGAGTCATCCTTCAAAATAGAAAAGTGATAAAGAAGGTCAAACATGAGGCCAAAATTAGAAGAAAAAGGAAATATAGACTGGGAAGTGGTGCAATTATCATAAATCTATAACTCACTCCAAATAAGAATGTCGAGCCATCAAATCCCTACTTTCTAAGTCACAATCCTCAACATCTACTACTCTACCTCATACATAGCCTATAGTTGAAGAGGATGAAGAAGAGATTATAGATGTTGAGCCTGATGCCATCATTACTTCATCACAAACCCATGAGGAGAGGTTAGATGACAAGGAAAGGTTGTTTCATCCTAAGTTATGGGTGAAAGGTAAGCCTCTGTATTTCATTTTTGATAGTGGAAGTCAAAAGAATTAAATATCTGCTAATGTTGTGAAAAGATTAAATTTGTCCATGAAGCCTCACCTAAAGCCATATAGTCTTGGATGGTTGAGTCCAAGGAGAAACCTCTGTGTCACCCACCAATGTCTTCTGTCATATGCAATAAAACATTTCCAAGATGAGGTCTTATGTGATGTACTCAAACTAGATGTTTGCAATATACTCTTTGGTCAGTGATTCAATATGATCAACATAGCATCTATGAATCAAGAACTTAAAGGATTAATGTCACTCTTGGAACATAGTGATACAGGGTACCAAAGGTAGCACCTTCTACATCTATCTCCCTTATTAGTGCCAAAAAATTTATTCTCATAGTGGTCAAGCCACATGAATCAAAAAGGGTTGATATTGTAGCCTTGAATACACAAACAACACAATAATAGAAGCCAATAGATAACAAGCTGAAGAATTTCATGGCCTTCCATCCATAGATTAATGGTCAAATAAAAATGGTGAACAATCGGGCCCTACACATCTCCACAAAGTACAACTCCACAAAGCACAATCCATTCTAAGTATGCATCAGGAATCAAATAAAAACACAATAAACACACTTGATGAAAAATATTGATGAAATAGGGACCATTGATTTTTAAGGAGGGAGGAATGATCTGAGTAACATTTTAGGTGACAATTTGGGTGATGGTTCTACCCTAATTTATGGTAGAACTTTCAGGAGCCTATAACTTTTGCACCATAGCTCCGTTTGACTCTCTGTTTGAATCATTGGAAAGATAATAATGAGGTGAATGTCATGAGATGGCATGAGATCTACTTCATGGGTTTTTACTCTTAAAAAACAAATAGAAGTTCCCCAAATTTCAATTTTAGTAGTGCAGTCTGAAAATAGTAAGTTTCTAAAAATAGTAATTCTTCAAATTTTGTATTATTGTAAATCGTAGAAGTCTAACCACTTAATCTCCATCAAGATTGGTGACCTTCAACATCCTTCTCATACCTTAAAAACATGTGTAAATGAATATTTAAACCAAAATATAAATCAGACATCTCTTCTCAGAGATAGGCATATGTTTGGGTCTACAAATTTGATGAATAAAACATCTCTTCTTAGAGATAGCATTATTGTTATTGTGTTTTTCTTATTTCTAGAATTATCTTTCAACCAAAGCTTTTGAGTTTTGGATCAAAATTTCCTAACGCTAAAGCTCTTAAAATTTTAATTACAAGTGAAGTGATTTCATTTTTAGAAAATCTTTTTTTTCTAGATTTGGAGTCCCATATGAAACTATTTCTAATAATAGACTACAGTTTGTTTCGAGTGAATTTTTAGAATTTCTAGAAAAATATTCTATTATTTCTAGTCATTCATCAAAATATTATCCACAAGGGAATGGACAAGTCAAGTCCACTAATAAAAATTTAATTTCTATAATGAAGAAGTTATCTTTTGATAACAAAATAAACAGGCATCTTAAAATCTTTGAAGCTTTATGGGCTGATAGAGCTATTGTTAGAGTAGCAACTAGTTATTCTCCTTTTATGTTATCATATATATTCAAAGATAATTTACCTATAAAACTCTAGATTTCTTCTGCAAGAACTGCCTTGCAATATGTAGAAGAAGATGTAAATTTAATTGAGTAAAGGATAAATGATTTGATATCACTTGATGAATCTAAAGTAACTGCACTTCAGAAATTGAAAAAGGCTAAGCAAAAGATAAAGAATTTTTTGATAAAAAGGTGTCTAATAAGAAGTTTAAGTTTGAAGATCTAGTATTATATTGGGATAAAGCTCATGAGGACCTAGGGAAACACCATAAATTTGATACATTTTGGCTTGGACCTTATATAATTGCTAAAATACGTGGAAATAATATTTTTCATCTCAAAGACCTTGAAGGTAATTGGTTATGTTATTTGGTAAATGGCCATCATCTCAAGTTGTTTTATGATTATCGCTTTTGGTTTGTTTTTCTAGTTTTTGTTTTTGGTTTTATTTCTCTTTCCTCATTGTTTATTGGTTTTTTTTTTTTATCTTTTTTATTTGCTTGTTTCTCTTACTTTGTTTTAATTGGACCAATGAAAGGTTTGAAATGAAAAGGATCACATTTGAAAGAAGGATACGAGAAAATATAGAAATACTCTAAGTAAATTTCATTTGAGAAATATTCTTGCAAACTCATAATCATAGTTAATGAGAATATGACTATTTTATACTTAGTTGTGAGAAGGTTACTTCATCATTAGATTTTGCTCTCAAGGCATTTGTAAATTGTTTGTGTATCCAACCCAAATTTCCTTATTAATCATTTCCCTTTATTCATGCCATGCTAGTCAAACACTCCATCCCTATCTGAATTTATCTTTTTAGGGGTTCACACTTAGCTACTTGAGAAATGATTTTCCTAGATCATACTCTCAAGGCAAATCTGCATTTTACATATAAGCAAAACTTGTTGCTAATCAAATTTATTTCATAAAATTGCCTAGAAAGGTCACTAATGTTATGCCTATTTTCTATACCCCTTCAAATTTAAAATTATACTTACTGCCATAGTGATGACCTAGTCATAATGCCTAAAACTATGTTGGGGACCCTTATTTATAAATGATATTAGTAGATGCATTCTTGATTATGAAACCATAATGATTGATTGATGATTCTATTTTTGTTTTAGTGGTTTCAAAAAGCAAAGTGGATGAATGAATAAAATGTGCATATATGATTATAATCATATTCATTTACAGTTTAGTTGGTAGTTTTAGTTCATGTGCATTTGAATTATTTCAGTTCTCCTATAGATGTTACATCTTTTTGATATACTTAATATCTGATGATTTAGTTATCTAAGTTAATTCTATATCAATCATTGCCATAGAATTTAATTATTATTTATAGATCAGATATGGCTCATTCATGTCAATGGTTTAAATGGATATAATTTTAGAACAACAATATTTTGTAGGTCATAGCAAGGAATTTACAATTTGATCCTATATCATTCAGTTTCTCATATCAAAATAATCTCTAATTCCAAGTGCATGATAATCATTTTGGAATTGTAAAATCATTGAGGAATATTTTCCCCAGATGTATATAGCATTTATTCAAGAATGACATTGTATTCATCCTCACATGTATTAAATTATAATGAGTTTGCTAAAGAATAATGTTCATTATGAGGTTTACCTAAGTTCATTTAGCCTAGCATTCTATTGATATTGCTAGGGCCTTATCATGGTTTGATTTTAAATGCATATGGGATTAGGTATTTCTAATATCCTAAGTTTATTTATGAAAATGTATAAACAAAGACAAAGGACCATGGTCAAAGGTTTAGTTTTCATGATGCATGATGTTAGTTTGAATGGGTATATGCACTTGAATCTTTCCTCACGAGTTGAGTTGGCATGTGTATTTGAAATGAGGTTTGACATCGATAGAATTATAAGGATTGGCATATTACTAGTATCAAAGATTGTGCAAGGTAGCATTGTCATTTAATGTTTTAAGATGTTTCAGATCATGGAAATCTTGGTGGTAAGGTGTGCATTAATGACTCACTTATCTCCTCAAAACACATTATTTATCATGGAATTTGGTAGGAAGAAAAGGTGATTTATAAATTTGATAGTTTGGCGAAATTGATTAGTAAATTGCTAACTTGGTAGGAGTTAGTAAGCACCAATGGGAAGTGAACACATAACCTAGGTAGTTATGGTTCAAGGGTGGTGAATATAAAAGTTGATTTTTATTTGATCATTCCATCATTTGGAAAGATTCAAGTGGAAGTGAAGCCTTGGGTCAATGAGAATTGAATAGAGGAAGGTGAACAAGGAGGTCTAGATAAGGTTATTACATTCAATCTAGGTATGGATATTTCTAATTCATTTCCTTTGGATTTACGAGAGGATGGTACTTTATCATGGGTGTTTTCTAGTTTTTGATGAAATTTAGTTTTTGAGAAATGCATGCAGTATTTCTAAAATATTTGGTCCCATGGAATAGATTGAAGTTTAACAATTACAAAATAAAAGCTACGGTTTAGAGTTTTGATAGGTTTCCAAAAGGTTTTTTGTGAGTAAGATTGTTCGAAGTTTATTTTTTTCTTAAAATTTTATTGGGAATTTAGTTTTCCTCCTAGTTTCATTTTATAGCCTACATGTGTCAATATGAGACATTACTATCGATTAGTTTGTTAAATGTTGGGTTTTGTTTCAAGCCTAAAATAAGTATGCAAATTTTTTGTTTCATTTCTATGAGACATTTAAAGGTTTTACTTCGTAACCAGACATATTTATTTATATTTCAAGAAGTGAAGATTCAGGAAAATTTTTATATATTTTAAATAATACTTATGGTTTGGGGACTTATTTTTTATAGTATACGCGAATATGTAACAGTTGGTAAAATTCTTAGATAGTCAACTAGCTAAAAGTTGTAAATGAAGTATTCTGAAAATTTGTGTCGAGCTCCTTATTGGATTTAAAGTGATATTTTCATGAGAATAATTTTGGATATTAAATTGATTTTTGATGAATAACACCATATAAAAACTTACAAGAGTTTTAGGATTTTACATGCATAACTCCTAGTGTCATTAGCAAAAATTCTTGTAGTAGTTTCAGACTTGACTTGGTTATAATAGTGTTTTATCATTAAAATTTGGGGTTTGTTATATATTTAATATCATTGCAAACTCTTCTCAGTCTTATTATTATGTGATGATTAGTATCAAATGTAGTTGGTGGTTGGCCCCATTTCATCAATCATCTGTGTATATGAAAGTTTGTTTTCTATCTCTCACATATTTTGAATTTGTAGTCTTTAATTGAAAATTTGTGATAAAATATGTTACATAATAGAGAAAAGGGCAAAGTTAACTATCGTGCAATAATTTATCATGTAAAATAGTTGTATGTTAATGGTTTTCAGGTATTTGTAAATCTTAGTATGGTTTTCATACTCATGGATTATTTAGTTTTAGTGCTTAAATATGAATGCAAATAGTTGAATTTTTGTAGATTATGTTGGTTTCAATGATTAACATTTGATTTGATATCTTTTAGAGTTATTCTTTTTTTTCAAAAATGTCTAGCTAGAAGTAACCTACAAAAAATAATAATGATGATGGATGGGGTTGAAGGTCAAATCAAGGCAGTCAATCTACCCATAGTTGAGGTTCTAATAGAACTAGATTTCATCCCAAGTGTTTTGGTCCTAGATTTCCTTTTGGCATGAGGATGTCCATTTACTTTTATGCATCAAATCCTGACTTCTAGAATGTTTTGAATTCCCTTCTTATTCAAAGAGGTTTTGGTGGCTTTAGAGGTTTAAGGGATCATATAGGTTTTCAAGGATAAATATTTTTGGCCCATACCCAATCCTAAAGTAGTTCTTCACACTTTCTTGAGCACCATCTTGAGCATGATCCTTATCTACAGTTATAGCCTCCTGTATTTAGAGGAAAACTAGTTGACCAACCTTTACCAACACATCAATTTCCTGATAGTTAGCCAAAAAATCAACTAAATAAATAGGTGATTCATGTTAAGGACCTTAGGAACATTACAACTATTTCAGATACTCTTACTCCATCTAATACTAAAATCAATGGGAAATATAGGAGATTAAACCTTTTAGGAGCCCATAGTGAGACTATTTTGAGATCTGAGAAATTGAATTTGAGGGGTCAAGGATTTTGTAGTAAAAAGAAGTTTGTTGATATCTTTGATCATGTTGTTGAGAAAATTACTACTAAAAAAGGGAAAGAATCTGAAGCACCTAACAAACTCAGGAGAATTAAAAGCGTGAAATTAGGATTTGTTGATGATACATCTGAGACATGCATCATATTGCCACCTTTTCCTACATCTAAAATGGAATATAATGTTTGTTTGATCAGCAAGACAAACCTGTTATTAAGGTTTTATCATATTTAAATGATTATTGGTTATCTAGGGAATAACTTTGTTTATTTAGGAAAACTTGATGCAGTTTTAAAACTTATCTTGGTATTTGTTTTTTCAGGACATGGATAAAATAAATATTTTGAGATATAATTAATATATGATTAAATTTAAAGCATGAATTGCCTTATGGTTTAAACAAGAGTAGGATTTATCAATTTATTATTTATTTTATGATTATTTATGTGTCCTACTTTATTGTTAATAAGATGGGGTCCCACATGTTAAGATTAGTACCTAGGTTCTTTCATTTAAATAGTTTGATTTAATTAAGACTTTATAGTCTTAATTAATCTCTCCATATATTATATATTAACTAATTGACTTTATAAGTCAATTTGTTAACCTTAACTAATAATTAGCTAAAAGTTAGTTATAACTTATTTCATAACTAAAGTTGAAGGATATAAGGAGGTCAAACTTTTATTTGAAGATAGAAGTTTAACAAGTATTGATGACTTAAGTATTATTCTAAAGTCATTCATTCATCTCTTCTTTCTATGTAATTTCTCTAAGATAGTAAAACTTTTAAAGATAGACCTAATGGTACTTTATCTAAAGTTGAGTAATAACTTACGCAACACATGTATATCTAGTTATTTTTGTCATCTATTATTGATTATCTAAATTTTTCTAAGTCTAATACCTTTTGATGACTATTATTAAAAGTCCTATGTGTATAATTCAATGTATTCAACTTTAAAATGATGATCACTTTGCATTATCTACGACACTTCATTGATGAGTTGTCCTTTTTCATGTTTTGTATTGGAAAATGTTCAAATTCTCATTTCAAATCTGTTCTTATGATAAGATGACTCTCATGTTGAGGCTCGTAAATATTTAACTTACTTTAATAGATGAATTTAAGTTTTCTTTAATATCTTTAGTTGTTTTTATCTTTATGGTTTAGTTTAGTATTTTTAGAAGTTAATTAATAGTAAGTTAACACCAATTCTTAATTTAGTTCTTAGTTTAAATATTTTCTAGTTTATTATTTATATTTTTATTTAGTATCCCTTTAGTAGTTACTTTAATTACCTTGGTTTTGTTCTAATACTTCATTTATTTAATTTCTACTTTTAAAAGTTTAATATTGTTCTAGATTGTCTCTTATTTTAGGTTTACTCATTAGTTCATTACTTGTTATAGCAATTTTTATAGCATTATGTTCCTTAGTTTTTAGGTTTTAGATTAGTTTTACTTTTCCTTGTTCTCTTTTAGGTTTTGTGGTAGTCTTTTCTGTTCATTTTTTCTTTCTTGTTTCATTCTTTATTTGTTGTTTGTCTTTCTTGTTATTTTATGTTAGTGTTTTATTATCACTTGGTTGGATAATGAACCATGGAAAAATGTAATGAAGTGTATTTTCATAGACATATTTTTAGAATCAAATTTCTATTCTTCAAGAGATTGTCTAATTAATATATTATCTCTATCGAATAGTATAAATTATAGATCCCTATTTCAACTGATTCTTAATTAATGCAGATTCTCAATTATGATAATAGAATAAGTTACTTTGATAACTTATTAATTATTTTCCCAAAAATTATTTTAAACCCCTTTGCATCTTTAGGATCCTAAAATGAACCTTTAGAACCCAGACAATTAGATTGGTATGATTCTAATTTAACCTTCATGATAGGCGAAAGGGTTGATTCGTTGATGTGACAATTTTTTCCATCAACACTATCTATGAAAGCACATCTAGATGGAAATTTAAAATTTAGAATAGTCATTGATTAGTCTCTATCAGGCCCTAGGAGTGAAGATTGTAGTTGATTGAACACATCCCTCAAGAGAATCTGAGCATCCCTAAGTATGCAAATTGAGCCAACTTTGGTAGTGTGTTGTGGGATAACAATAAGGGATATACATAAGCCATAAAATACCACACTTGTACAGAGGATTCATCTAAGAAACCCCAAGATCATTCTCTCTAGCTTGAAGCAAGTGAGATTTAATAATGAGTTTTCTCTTGTAGTCAAATCTTTCTTAAAAGGCCAAAAATTAGTCAATGGGGGCATATATTCTAACTCATTATCTCAATCAATGAACCATCTATGCATGCACATCTATATGGGTGTTTTAAGTATATAATAGTCATTGATTTATCTTTATCGAGTCCTAGTAGTGAAGGTTATAGTTGATTGAATGCATCCCGCAATAGAATCTAAGTGTCTCTAAGTGTACAAACTGATCCAACTTCGATCGCACATTATATGAGAACTATGAGGGATAGATATTAACCATTAGATATCACACTTTCATGAATGAGTCCTATAATAAAACGCAAAAGGATTTTCTCTAACTCAATGTGAGTGAGACATGATAATGAGTTTTTTCTCACAACCAAATCTCTCTTAAAGGGCCAAAATTTAGTTAGTGGGGAGTGTTTATCCTAAATAATTATCCTAATCAATGAACCATCTATGTAGGCACATATATATGGGCATTTTAAGGCTATAAATTTTGTTATTTGGTTTCTATCGAGAACTAAGAGTAAAGGTTTTAATTGATCATATGCTTCTCTTAAGAGAATCTAAGCATCCCTGAGTGTGCAAGCTAAGCCAAATTTAGTCACATGTTGTAAGAGAATCATGAAGGATAGAGACAAGCCATTAGCTCCCACACTTTCATGGATTATTCCTCTAAGAAAATCCAAGAGGATTCTCTATAACTTAACACAAGTGAGACATGGTAATGAGTTTTCTCTCACAGCCAAATATCTCTTAAAGGGCCAAAAGTTTATCAATAGGGGGTATATATTTTGACTTGTTACTCCAACCAATAAACTATCTTAGCTAATATGTTTAAATGGGTGTTTTAAGGCTAGAATGTCTATTTTTTGGTCTCCATCAAGCTTGAGGATCAAAGGATATAGTTGACTAGATGCATTCTTCAAGAGAATTTGAGTGCCCTTGAGCGTTTAAATTGAGCCAACTTTAGTTGCATGTTAAAAGATAACTGTGATGGATAGATATGATCCATCAGCTCCTATACTTTCATAGATGAGTCCTCTTAAAAACCCTAAGAGTATTCTCTCTAAATTGATGTGAGAAAGATATGGTAATAAGTTTTATCTCACATCTAAATCTCTCTTAAAGGGCCAAAAGTTGGTCGGTATGGGGCACATATTATGACTCATTAACCCAATCAACAAACCATCTAAATAGGGATGTCTAAATAGGAATTTTAAGGCTAGAATAATCATTATTTTTTCTTCATCTAGCCTCAAGAGTGAAGGTTATAGTTGATCAAATGTATCCTTTAAGAGAATTTGAGCATCTCTAAGTATGCAAACTAAGAAAACTTTGGTCATGACTTTCAGGAAAACCATGAGGCTTAGAGATGATCTGTCAGCTCTCAAAATTGTAAAAATGAGTCCTCTAATAAATCCTAGGAGGATTCACTCTAACTTGATGCAAGCAATATGTGGTAATGAGTTTTATTTTGTATCCAAATCTCTCTTAAATGGTCAAAAGTTGGTTAGTAGGGGGCATATATTTTGACTCGTTAGTCAAAATGATGAACCATCTATGCATGCATGTCTATATGGGTATTTTAAGTCTATAAAAATCATTTTTATATCTCCATCAAGCCCCAAGAGTGAAATTTATAATGGATTGAACGCATCCCTTAAGAGAATGGCAGTGACCCTGAGTGTGCAAACTGATCCAACTTCAATCATGTATTGTAGTAGAAACATGAGGGCTAGAGTGATTCATCAAATATAAAACTTTCATGGATAATTCCTATAATAAGTCTAAGGAATATTCGCTCTAACTAGATAAGAGGGAGACATGGTGATGAGTTTTATCTCATAGTCAAATCTCTCTTAAAGGGTTAAAATTTGGTTAGTGGGGGGCATATATTCTGACTTGTTAGCCCAATCAGTGAAATATCCATGTGAGCACATCTTTATGGGTGATTTAAGGCTATAAATACCATTGTTTAATCTTTATTAAGCACTTGGAGTGAATGTTTTAATTGACTTAATGCATCCCTCAAGAGAGTCTCAGTGTCCCTGAGTGTATAAACTGAGCAAACTCTGGTCACACATTACATGAAAACCATGAGGGTTAGAGATGAGCCATGAAATCTCACACTTGTATAGATGAGTCCTCTAATAAATCTCATGAGTATTCTCTCTAACTCAACATGAGTGAGATATGGCAATAAGTTTTCTCTTATATCCAAATCTCACTTAATGGGTCAAAAGTTGGTTAGTGGGGGCATATATTTTGACTCATTAACCAAATTTATGAATTATCTATATAGACAGATATAGATGGGTGTTTAAAAGATAGAATGAATATTGTTTAATATTTGTTAGGCCCTGAGAGTGAATGTTGTAGTTAATCAAATGCATCCCTCAAGAGAATTACATCCTTGAGTGTGCAAATTGAGTGAACTTTGGTCACATGTTTTAGGAGAACCATGAGGGATAGAGATAATCCATAAATTCCCACACTTAAATAGATGGGTCCTATAAGAAATAATATAAGGATTATCTTTAAATAGATGTGATTAGAACACAGTAATGAGTTTTTTTATCGTAAATAAATCTCTCTTGAAGGAGCAAAAGTTGGTCAATGGGGGTCTTAATTATAAATCATTATCTCAATCAATGAACTATCTTTACTAGCATGTTTGGATAGGTATTTTAATACTATAAAAATCATATTTTAGTTTCCTTCAATTCTTGTGAGTGAATGTTGTAGTCAATCAGATGCATCCCTTAAGAGAATCTTAGCATCCTTGAGTGTGAAAACTAAGCCAACTTCTATTGCACATTACAAGAGAACTGTGGGGGTTAGAGATAAGTTGTCAACTCCCACACTTTTACAAATGAGTTATTTAAGAAATATTAGGGGGATTATCTCTAACTTGATGTGAGAAAGATGTGGCAGTGAGTTTTCTCTCATAGCCAAATCTCCTTTAAAGGGCCAAAAGTTGGTCAGTGGGGGGAGTATATTATGACTGATTATCCTAATCGATGAACCATCTTCATCAGCACATCTAAATGGGCATTTTAAGGCTAGAATAGTCATTATTTAGTCTCTATCAGGACCCAAGAGCAAATGTTGTAGTTGATCAGACACATTTCTCAAGAGAATCTCAGCATCCCTAAGTGTGCAAACTGAGATAACTTCTATCATGAATTTTAGGAAAACCATGAGGGATAGATAAAATCTATTAGCTCCCATAATTTCATAGATGAGTCCTCTAATAAACAAAAAGAGGATTTCATCTAAATGAATGTGAGTGAGATGTGACAGTGAGTTTTTTTCATAGGTAAATATCTCTTAAAAGGTCAAAATTTGGTCAGTGGGGGCATATATTTTGACTCTTTATCTCAATCAATAAACCATATTCACAAACATGTTTATTTTAAGGCTAGAATGGCCATTTTTCAATGTCCATTGAGCCCTAAGAGTGAAATTTATAGTTGATCAGACACATCCCTCAAGAGAATCTCAGCCTCCCTAAGTATGCAAATTGAGCCAACTTATATTGCACATTATAAGATAAATAAAAGGATAGATACAAGCCATAATATCCCACACTTTCATGGATGATTATTTCTAACTTGAGGTAAGCAAGATACATTAACAAGTTTTCTCTCATAGCTAAATCTCTCTTAAAGGGTAAAAGGTTGGTTAGTAAAGGGCATATATTCTGACTCACTAGCCCAATAAATGAACCATATTCACTGACATATTTGGATAGTAATTTTAAGGCTATAACGACCATTGTCTAGTCTCCTTTAGGTCCTAAGAGTGAAAGTTGCATTTGATTAGATGCATCCCTTAAGAGAATATGAGCATCCTTGAGTGTGAAAATTGAGCCAATTTACATCATGCAATATAGGAGAATTATGAGGGATAGATATGAGCCATCAACTCCCACACTTGCATATATGAGTCATCTAAGCAACTGTAGGAGGATTCTCTTGAACTTGATGTGAGTGAGATGTGGCAACAAGTTTTCTCTTTTAGCCAAATCTATCTTAAAGGACCAAAAGTTGGTAAATGGGGGGCATAGATTTTGACTCATTATCCTAATAAATGAACTACCTTCACTAACACATCTAGATGGGAATTTTAAGGCTATAATAACTATTGTTTGGTCTCTATTGGTCCCTAGGATCAAAAGTTATAGTTGATCGGACACATATCTTAAGATAATATAAGCATCCTTGAGTGTACAAATTAAAAAAACTTCAGTCTTGCATTAATGGATAACCATGAGGGATAGAGATGAGTCATTAACTCCCAATTTTTTATGGATGAGTCCACTAAGAAATCCCAGGTAACTTGATGTGAGTGAGACATGGCAATGAGTTTTCTCTAATAGCCAAATCTCTCTCAAAGGATTAAAAGTTATTTAGTTGTGAGTATATATTCTAAATTATTAGCCTAATTAATTAACTATCTTTTTTAACATGTTCATATGGGAATTTTAAGGCTAGAATGACCATTATTTAATATTCATTGGGTCTTGGGAGTGAAAGTTATATTTGATTGGATGCATCCCTTAAGATAATTTCCTCATCCCTGAGTGTGAAAACTGAGAAAAATTCTTTTGAAAAATTTAGGAGAACTATGAGGTATAAAGATGATCCATCAATTCCCACACTTCCATGGATGAGTCCTTTAAGCAATCCCATTAGGATTCTTTCAAACTTGATGTGGCAATAAGTTTTTTCTCATAGCCAAATATCTCTTAAAGGGATAAAAGTTAGTTAGTGGGGGTATATATTTTAATTTATTAACCTAATTGATGAACCATATTCATTGACATCTATAGATGGGAATTTTAAGGCTATAACCATCATTGTCCATTCTTTATCAGGCCCTAAGTGTGAAAGTTTTAGTTGATCAGATGCATTTTTTAAGAGAATATCAGAGTCCCTGAGTATGAAAATTGAGCCAACTTCCATCTCCCATTGTAGGAGAACCATGAGGGCTAGAAATAAGTCATCATCTCTCACATTTGTATGGATGAGTCCTGTAAGCGACCCCAATAAGATTTTATCTAACTAGATGTGAGTGAAATGTGGAAACAAGTTTTATTTTACATTTAAATCTCTCTTAAAGGGATAAAATTTGGTCATTGGGGGCATATATTCTAACTCATTAGCTAAATTGATGAACCATATTTATTAACATGTTTAAATGGGTATTTTAAGGCTAGAACAATTTTTTTGGTCTCTATCAGGCCCTAAGAGTTAAATTTTTAGTTGATCAAATGTATCCCTTAACATAATCTTAGTGTCCTTAAGTTTGAAAATTAAGCCAACTTCCATCGTGTATTATAGTAAAATAATGAGGGATAGAGATGAGACATCAACTCACATAATTACATCGATGAGTCCTCTAAGCAAACTTAGGAGGATTATCTCTAACCTGATGTGAAAAAGATGTGGCAACAAGTTTTCTCTCGTAGACAAATCTCTATTAAAGGGCCAAAAGTTGGTAAGTGCAACATATATTCTGACTCGTTAGCCCAATATACAAATAGACTTTGCCAACACATTCAGATGGGAATTTTAAGGCTATAAAAACCATTTTTTAGTCTCCATCAGGCCTCAAGAGTGAAATTTATAGTTGATTAGATGCATCCCTTGAGATAATCTTAGCATCCCTAAGTGTGTAAACTGAGCCAAATTCTATCACACATTGTAGGAGAACCATGAGGGAAAGAAATGATTCATCAAATCCAACACTTACAAGGATGAGTCCTCTAAGAATATCTAATAGTATTCTTTCTAACTTGACATGAGATAGACATGGTAATGATTTTTTTTATTGTAGCCAAATCTCTCTTAAAGGACCAAAAGTTGGTTAGTGGGGGTATATATTATGACTCATTAGAATAATTAACAAACTATCTTCACCAACACATTTATATGATCATTTTATGTCTAGAACGTTCATTTTTTGATCCTCATCAAGCCTTGAGAGTGATATTTGTAGTTGATTGGATGCATCCCTTAAGAAAATCTCAATGTCCCTAAGTGTGCAAACTAAGCTAACTTCCATCCCATGTTACAAGAGAACTGTGATGACTAAATATGAGATGTCAAATACCATACTTAAAAGGATGATTATTTTAAGCAACCTAAGGAGTATTCTCTCTAACTCAACATGAGCAAGATGTGGTGATGAGTTTTCTCTCACAGTCAAATCTCTCTTAAAAGGCCAAAAGTTAGTAAGTGGGGATGTATGTTCTGACTTGTTAGTCCAATAAATGAACCATTTTAATTGACACATCTATATTGGAATTTTAAATTTATAAAAAAATTATCCAATCTCTATTGTGCATGAGATTGAAAGTTATAATTGATTGGATACATCCCTTATGATAATCTTAACATCCTTGAGTGTGCAAACTAAGCAAACTTTAGTTGCACATTATAGGAGAACCGTGAGGGATAGAGATAGGTTTTCAAATCCCAAACTTGCTCAAATGAGTCCTATAAGAAAACCCAAGAGGAAATATTCTAAATTGATGTGAGCTAAATGAAATAATGATTTTTTCCTCCCAACCCAATCTCTCTTAAAGGGCCAAAAGTCAATCAGTGGGGTGTATATTATGACTTGTTAGCCTAATCAATGAACTATCTGTTAAGCATGAAATATACTGAGAGGAGGGGTGAATCAGTATATTATATATTTTTTACTTAATATGATTTATTTTATTTAACTAATTAATCACACATTCAAGATATTTAATAAAATTGAAAAAATAATATGTACCACACGAGAGAGAGAGAGAGAGAGAGAGACCATATTTTTACATGGAAACCGAAAGTAGGAAAAACCATGGAGAAAAATCTCAAGTATATGAATGAGCACCAATTAAAATTACAAAGTTTACAAGCACCAACTTACAGGAGTACCAACCCCTTTGTCGAGCACTAACATAGCAACTATTTATGAGCACCAACCCCTTACAAAGATTTGTGAGCACCAACCCTTAAGAGCACCAACCCCTCTTATGTATAAAATACAACTATATCTCAATGTTGCTTACTCAACAAATGATAAAACTCTACAATATCTCTTGATTTTCTCTCTTCAAAAACTAATACAAACCATGCACTCTCTTACATATTACAAATGGTTTCTCATGCCTTTATTTATAGCTTTCCAAATGACCTTTGGCATTCACCCTTTGTGACCCTTCAATCCTTATGGAAAATGGCACCAAACTTGCATGACCCTTCGTATCCTTGAATTTAAAAAGTCATATGGTGACCCTTCTTAAGCAAATGCATTGTTTCCTCTTTGATCTTTATCTTGGTGACTTTTTGTATTCCTTAAAGTATCCCTTCGTGGAAAAATGCACCATACCCTCTTTTGTCTTCACATGGTGACTCTTGAAATTCCTCAACATGACTCTTCATGAGAAAATGCATCCCGTTTTTCTTTTATCTTTACCTCATGACTCTTTGACTTCTCCATGGGCCCTATTTTGACTTATATGCAACTAAAAATATATTCATTAATATGAAATAAATATTAACACACATTAGCTAAGATATGAATATTAAAAACATCATTAAATGCAATGGGGCCTTTATCACCAATGATGTACCTTTGACATCAATGACAATATTTCCAACAATCTTCCCCTTTGTCATTGATGGTAACTTCAAATTGAAATTGCCACATCTTGAAACCTACACATATTGGTATTTAAAAAACATACAATAACTCCCCCTTACTATAGCAACCTGTACCTATTTTTCACCTATTTCTACACCTATCAT
This sequence comes from Torreya grandis, assembly GCA_037957365.1. Classification (NCBI taxonomy): domain Eukaryota; kingdom Viridiplantae; phylum Streptophyta; class Pinopsida; order Cupressales; family Taxaceae; genus Torreya; species Torreya grandis. The sequence goes on from JARHVA010007839.1 coordinate 357,124, forward strand.
GCAGCTAACACTTAGCTCCCCCTCAACTGATGTTGATCCTCAATGGCAAGAAGTACAAGAAATTACTCCCAACTTCTCCCACAGATACTCAAATGTGTCTTTTGGTAGTGCCTTTGTGAAAATATCTATAATCTACTCTATAGTATTGATATATTCCACCTTATCCTATTTATATATAACTTTCTCTCCCAAGAAGTGATATCTGATGGGAATATGTTTTGTTCTTGAATGCATCACTAGATTCTTCAAAATATTAATAACACTTGTGTTGTCACAAAAAATAGAAATAGGTTCATCATATTAAACCTTGATATATTTTAAAGTTTGCTTCATCCAAAGCACTTGAGTACAACATAATACCATTGTAATAAATTCTACTTCAGCTGTAGAAAGTGATACTGAATTCTATTTTTTGCCTAGCCATGATACTAATCTATCATCAAGAAATAAATCTCCTCTACTTTTACTCTTTTTGTCATCCAAGTAACCTACTCAATCTGAATCTATATAAGCAACCAAAGTGAAATCTCTACCTTTGGGATACCATAATCCATAATCCAATGTCCCCTTGATATATTTAAATATTCTCTTCACCAACTGAACATGACTATCTTTTGGAGCTGACTAATATCTTACAACCATACCTACTACATGCATGATGTTTGGCCTCAATATTGTCAAATATAAAAGACTACCAATCATAGATCTATACAAAGATTGATCTACAATAGGTGAATCTTCATCCTTGCTCACTTTATTTCATGTACTCATTGGTGTGATAACTAGTGCATAATACTCAAAACTAAATTTCTTCAACATTTCCTTGGCATATTTACTTTGAGATATGAAAATTCCTTTATCTGAATAAAATATTTACAATCCTAAGAAAAATGACAATTCTCCAAGCATAGACATCTCAAATTATTTTTGCATATTATCAAAAAATTATTTTGTCATCTTTTCAATGTTTCCTCCAAAAATGATGTCATTAACATATACCACAATAATCAATTGATGATCACCTTTTGTTTTGATGTAGACATTATTATCAGCAAATCCTCTCTTAAAACATTGATCCTGTAGGTACCTATCAAGTCTTGCATACCAAGATTTGGGAGCTTGTTTCAATTCATATAGTGCTTTCTTCAATATGCATACATGGCTACTAATATTTGAAAGAATAAATCCTTCAAAATGCTCAATGTAGACCTCTTCTTGTAGATTCCTATTTAGAAAGGTAGATTTGACATCCATCTGAAACAGTTTGAAAATTTTAAACACTATATATGCAAGAAACATTTTAATAGTTTTTGTCCTTGCCACTGGTGCAAAAGTTTCTTTAAAATCTATTCCCTCAATCTGAGCATATCCATTACATACTAATCTTACTTTATTCCTGGTCACTTCTCCATTTTCATTCAACTTATTTTAATAAACCTATTTTGTTCTTATCACATTGTGATCTTTTGGTCTAGGCACTAATTCCCAAGTATAATTATTTTATATCTAATTTAATTATTCATCCATTTCCTTAACCCAATGCTTATCATGTCTAGCTTCTGAAAAAGTTCTAGGCTGAATTTTGGATAACAAAGAGAAATTAACTTTCTCATATTCATTTACCATCATTCTTCTCGTATAAATTCCTTCATTTATGTCCCTGATGATGTCACTTTCATTATGATTTATCTAGACATATTTGGATGGGTTTTGGTGTCCTTTTTATCCTTCTCATCTTCTTCTAATTCCTCAAAATATTCCTTTTCAATGATTTCAGGAATGTCTATTGGATCACTAATTCTTTGTGCTCCTTCTTTTATCTTGACACTTGCACTTTCAACTATTTTCTTGGTTCTTTCGTTATAAAATGTATAAGCTTTAATTTTTCAAGAATAACCAAGAAATATACCTTCATCTACTCTAGATTCAAACTTACCCAATTTTTCATTAGTTCTCTTTATGAAGCATCTACTACCAAAAACTCTAAAATAATCAACTGTTATTAGTTTGTCTTTCCACAGCTCATATAAAGTTTAATCGCTATTGACTCTCAATAATTCTCTATTCTTAATATGCACTACTATAGAAACTGTCTCTCTCCAATATTTATCGAGTATCTTGGATTTATTTAGCATTGTGCTTGCCATCTCTTGAACTATTTTATTTCTCTATTTAATTACTCTATTTTGCTATGAAGTTTTGGCTGTTGAATAATGTCTCTTTATTCCATGGTCTTCATAAAACTCAATAAATTGATCTGACATGAATTTTCTTCCTCGATCTGATCTTAGGCACTTAATATTCAAATCAGTTTCATTCTCTACTAATTTTTTGAATACTTTAAAATGTCTGAAAGCTTTTGATTTTTATTTAAAAATATTACCCAAGTCATACATAAAAAATCATCAATAAATAATATGAAATATATATCACCTTAAGTAATTTGAGTTCTCATAGGTCCACGCAAATCAATATGAACAAGCTCTAACATCTGAGTGGTCAAGTAATCTTTTGTTTTGAACCACCTTCTGGCCTACTTTCCATGCTGACAAGGTTCACAAAGCATGTTGGATGGCTTTGTAATCTTTGAAAGATTTTTGACTACTTGCTTCTTGCTTACATTGACAAGATTGTCAAAATTTATGTGTCATATTCTCTTGTGCCATAGCCAACTTTATTCAATCTGACTCAAACAACATCTGTGACCTTTGATGTCTAATAACATATACAAATTATTACCTATTCTCTGAGCATCTGCAACCAACACATCTAAATCTTTTCTCCTAATTTCATAACATTTTGCATAAAAATTTAGTGTGTGCCCCTGATCACACATTTGACTTACACTCAAAATATTATGCTTAATACATTCTACATACAAAATATTTTTAGTTTTAATTCTACCATTATCCAAAATTAGTGTACCTTTTCTAAATATTTTGGTAGTAGTATTATCTTTGAATTTCACTGTGCCACCATTGATCTTCTTCAAGGTTATGAACTTGCTCTTGTCTCCTATCATGTGACTCAAACATCTACTATCAATTAACCATAGTTTTTCTTTATTTCTTACATGCAAAGCTATCTATACCAACATAGATTTTTTAGGTTGTTTCTTTTACCATGAACCTGTCTAAAATTTCTTCTTAATGAATGGAGCCTTGAAACTCTAGTCCTTCTTAAATGAGTCAAACATGCTTCTACAGTACCATGCTATGTGTCTGAAGTTGTTATACTTATAACACATTATTTCCTATTTATTAAAGCTTGATACAAGATCAAAATATTTTTTGCTTCTACTTAACTCTACATGAATTTCCTTCTCCTTATTTCTAAAATTATTAGCCCCAACATTCTATTTTTTTATGACCATATCCATTAAAATAAAAATTGTAACCATAAAAATAAGACCTATTTGTGTATCTCTGACCTAATTTCCTTTTGTATCTCTATTCCTTCCACCCTTTTTTGTTTGAGATGTCTTGTGTATTCTTAACTTTTTCCTTTTTTATTTCCTCTTTTGTAAGAGCTTTAGCATAGCTCTTTCCTTTTTCTATGTTAACCTTGTCTATGAAAGTAGTGGTCTCCCCTTTCTCTTTTTAAATTTTGATACCTATCTTATTTGACATTGATCTTTGAATTTCTAATATCTTATTCATTATATTAGTGTTATTCCCAAATTTTGAATCATTGGCTACTCTATCATTGATTACTTTATTTATTTTCTCAAGATCTGCTTTTAAAGAAGCAATTTCAATAACATACATTTCACATTCTTCACTTACTTTTTGCAACTATGCCATTAGATCTTTTTCATTCTTTTTGGCTTCTTTAAAGTGTGCTTGTAGATCTTCAATTATTTCCTTTGAATCCTTTTCATTTTTCTTGATCTAGAGCTTTAATCTTTGATTCTTCTTCTCAAGAGATTTTAACTCTTCTAAAACACAAATGATTTATCCTTTCAAATTCACATTGGCTTCATCATATTTTTCTTCTTGATCATCTATGTTTTTGCTTACAGAGGAATCTTCATGAATGGCCATGAATATAATCTTTTATTCTTCTAAATCACTGACTCAACTATCTTCCATTGAGTTAGGATCTTTAGAATACAAACTCTTCTTCTCGAATCCCTTCTTGAATTTTCCTTTGAAATTCTTCTTGTATGTAGACGTTCCTTCTTCATTGTCACCATTACCCTTATCTAGGCACTTAGCTACAAAAATGTCCAATCTTTCCACAAATAAAACATTTAAAAGGTAATTTTTCTTGATATTTACCTATGCCCTTTTTTAGCTTATAAATGAATAGAGATCTATTGTCATCTTCATCATCACTAGAACTGTCACTTGATTCTTGAATCTTAGCCTTCTCTTTCTTTGATGTCTTGAAATCAGATTCTCTCTTTAAGAGTTTCTCTTGTTTGATATGCATCTCATATGCTATAAGAAAACCATGTAGCTCATCCATCTTTAGCTTGGTTAAATTCTTCATCTCTTTAATTGCCAAAACTTTTGTATCATATCTCAATGGTAGAGATATCAAAACTTTTTTTACCACAATTGATTCTTCTAAATTTTCTCCAAGACCTTAAATCTGATTAACTATTTGATCAACCCATAAAAGATAACTTGCTATATTTTCTTCCTCTTCCATCTTCAAACTCTCAAACTATCTTCTAAAAGTTTGAAGCTTAGCTTACTGAACCTTTCCATCACCTTTGTAAATATTCTTAAGTTTTACCCAAGTTTCATGAGCAAATTTACATTGCATAACTTTAACAAATTTTGATTCACATAAACCACATAAAATAACATTTAAAGCTTTAACATTATTTTCTCTTGCCTTATTTTCCACCAGAGTAGTTATAAGTGTCTATGATCTTCATACTCCTCCACCACTACTTGTCAAATGTCAAATCTAAGGGTCATCAAATAAGTCTTCATCCTTATGTTCTAAAAAGCATAATTTGTCCCATCAAACAAATGTGCCTTATTTTTATAAAAACTTTCATGTGATCTAGCCATCATGCTTTCCCGATTGAACTTAAAGATGTAAAAAAATTTCCAAAGGAACCTACTCTGATACTAATTATTAAGCATGAAATATACTGAGAGGGGGGGGGGGTGAATCAGTATATTATATATCTTTTACTTAATCTGATTTCTTTTCTTTAACCACTTAATCACACATTCAAGATATGCAATAAAATTGAAACAATAATATACACCATGCGCGAGAGAGAGAGAGAGAGAGAGAGAGAGAGAGAGAGAGAGAGAGAGAGAGAGAGAGAGAGAGAGAGAGAGAGAGAGAGAGAGAGACCAGATTCTTATGTGGAAACCCAAAGTGGAAAAAACCATACAGAATAATCTCAAATATATGAATGAGCTCCAACTCAAATTATAAAGTTTAAAAGTAGCAACTTGTAGGAGAACCAACCCATTTGTCAAGAACTAATACATCAACTATTTTTTAGCACCAACCCCTCTTGTGTATAAAATATAACTATCCCTCAATGTTGCTTACTCAACAAATGATAGAACTTTATAATATATTTTACTTTTCTCTCTTTGAAAACAAATACAAACCATCCAATCTCTTACATATTACAAATGGCTTATCAAGCCTTTATTTATAGCTTTCTAAATGACCTTTGGAATTCACCCTTTTTGACCCTTCAATCCTCATGGAAAATGGTGTCAAACTTACATGATCCTTCATATCTTTATATTTGTAGAGTCATATGGTGACCCTTCATTAGTAAATGCATCCTTTCCTCTTTTGTCTTTATCTTGGTGACTTTTCATATTCCTCAAAGTGTCTCTTCATGGAAAAATGCACCATACCCTCTTTTGTCTTCACATGGTGACTCTTGAAATTTCTCAAGATGACTCTTCATGAGAAAATGTATCCCATTCTTCTTTTATCTTTACCCCGTGACTCTTTGACTTCTCCATGGACCCTCTTTTGACTTATATGAAACCAAAAATATATTCATTAATATTAAATAAATATTAACACACATTAGCCAAGATATGAATATTAAAAACATCATTAAATGTAATGGGGCCTTTATCACCAATGCTAGATCTTTGACATCAATGACAATATTTTCAACATTATCTTTACTGACACATTTGGATGGTCATTTTAAATCTAGAAGGACCATTTTTAAATCTTTATCAAGCCCTGAGATTAAAAGTTATAGTTGGTTAGAGGCATCCTTTAAGAGAATCTCATTGTCCTTGAGTGTGCAAACTCAGACAACTTTTGTCATACATTACAAGATAACCATGAAGGATAGAGATGAGCCATCATCTCCCACACTTTAATATATGAGTCTTCTAAGCAACCCCAAGAGGATTCTCTCTAACTCAATGTGAGTGATGCATAGTAATGATTTTTTTTTCACATTCAATTCTCTCAGAATGGACCAAAAATTGGTCAGTAAGAGGCGTATCTTCTGGTTTATTATCCAAATCGATGAACCATATATGTGGGTACATATATATTGGTGTTTAATAGGTATTTAAGAGCTAATCCATATTTTATCAGCTAAAGAGAGGTCATGTGGAACAATAAATATTTGTATGTGTTTGTGTTTCTTATAGGTATGTGATGAGAGACCTAAAAAAATATAAGAACTGATTATTTAGCTTTATTTTCTAGCTTCTAACATTGTATGAAGGTTGATTAAGGTAGTATGATCACTATATTACACATCAAGATGGTATTTCAAACTATTTATTGATTTCATAGGGTTATATCAAGTATGAAGGCTAAATTAGGCTTATAAGACAAAACTTAGAATATCAGGTTTGTAGACCATAATTAAGGCCTAGATAAGACTATTTTCGTATTTTTTTGAAAGGACAAATAGAGAGAAGGTGAAAACCCAGTTTATTGAGGTAGATAAAATTAATATGAATTATTTTTTGGCTTCTCTTTGTTTTAATAAGATAATATTCTCTACTGATGGAACCAACCACATGAAGGTGGAAGCTCATCTAGTGCCACTAACCTAAATTAAAATTGTTAGTAAAAAATTTAAATATAAATAAACACACAATGATAAAATAATTGAAAATTAAAATAAAATAAATTAAATAAGTTAACTATATTAATTTTAAATACAAGATAAACTTATAAATTCAATCTAACGTACCTTTATGATCAGCTCTATTTGTAAGTGTTTCAATAATCACTTCATGATCAGATTCACACACTTTCCAAAAAATTCTATTGTGAAGCTTTCCAAGATAAATGATCATTTGAATATTTGTAGTAATAACCAAAGTTAAATAATGAAGCACCACCCTATATGTTTTAAATTCCTCAAATAATAATTTTTTTATTTTTTTATGATAATACCTATGAAGTCAGGTTCATGTAACCGCTACGGATCTAGTGGGATAAATTAGCTCTTCTCCATCCATGACATTTGTGGTTAATATTTTTTCCCCCTCTACACAACACAAGTAGTAGTCTATGCCCTCATAATTTTCCTTAGGTGATATGATTGCAAAAACATGCCTTGCATTTAATGTATAATCAAATTATAAGCACATATAAGGAAAAAAAGGATATCACTATTAGAACTAAGGTCTTATATTTAATTAAGAATAAATTGTACATAGTTATACAAGCTCTAAGGTGTGGTCAAAGTCAACTCATGACACCATTACAAGATCCATCAATTGTTAGAGTGAATGGATACTCTCTATAGGTGATATAGGCATATAATACCATCTGTTAACCTATTATTTTGACTTACATTCATTCCAATCCAATTCCATACATGTGGAACAAAAACATGCCATATCCTTAGTATAAATAGTCGATGAACTTGAATTTGAGATTTGAATGAAGTGGAAAAACACTCAATCCAAATATTGTACTGTAATATTCATGCATTACCTTATTTTTTTCCTCCATTAACAAAAATAATTTTCACACATGAGAATATTTAATTAATCCATGACAAAAAAATTCATTACACCAAGTCATAATACTTGTAGCATCAATCAAATTCACACCATTCTTGTGCTTTCCTTGATCTTTTTTAAGGGCTCTTTTTACACATGCATATGCACCATCATGTTCCTCTTTTCCATGCCCAACCTCAAATAAGCTCTAAAAATGTTAAACACCATTTTTATTATGCATTCTGACTAACCAATAAAACATTTGAGAATTCTTAAACTACCCTACATAATTGTATGACCAAATGTAGTGTGTATCAAACATGATTTATCTTGAATTCATATTTATATAAAAATCTCAAAATAACCTTGGACAGACTCTAGAGAATGTGATATATCATCACTCATATAAAAATGGAACTCCCTCAAAATCTTTATGTTATCATCTATGCTATCAGGTGCATGTCTGAATGTAATATAAACAAAAATTCTAACTTGAATTAAATTATAGTGTACGGATTGAACCTCATTCTATGGTTGTAGTGTGTAGTTCTTAGTAAAGTCCACAACCAAAATAATGGTGCCAATTGGTAAGTTGTCCTCGCATAACTTGAATTTATTATCTAACCATTTTGATTTGTGTGTGTCTTACATATTAGTAGATAATATTCTTCTTGAATTCAAACATGAAATTAAATACATAAAATTTTCTCATAACAAACTCACATCTTGATGACTCTTTTTCATATTTTAACACATACTTTACATATTTATACTTCTTATAATAAACTAGTTATTTTCCAAATTCATGTGAAATTTCATCATTTATACATTTTTTCAAGTTTGAAAAACCACCACAATTGTTACAAGTTCCATCTAAAACTTTTCTGGTAAAAAAAAATTGTCCCTTAGGTCTTTGACAAAAAATATTTTGGTATAAATCTCTTGATGTATTAGGTGGGGAAGACACCATACATTATTTCATAATATTGTTAGTATGTAAAATATAATGTATATAAAAAAAACATCAAAATATATATCAAATTTAACATGTACCCTACAACATGTGGTGTGTGCTTTTTTTATTTTAATATAGAAAGTATTGCATATCTCAAATGACCTTTGGCTAATTATCAATTGGCCATTAAATTTTTAAATAAACTTTTTATAAAATTCTATTTGGGTCATGTCTAATAATTTTTTTTCATGTGGCTCATGATTATTTGAAACTTTTCTTCTTTTAAAAACATCTTTTACATTAGATGAGACCCTTGTGTTATCGTGCCAAAAAGCTTCAATTAAATATTTTATTCCTTCAACTAATACCTTATCATGTTCCTTTAAATTTATTTTAGTAAATATAAGAAATTAGGGTCACTCTACATATGATATAGTTGGTGTCACAATTACATGCCTTATAATGTGGAAAATGGTTTTTCAAAATCCAATTTGGTCATTACTTAAGCATTTTCAGGGTCTAAGTATTGAACCTAGGGATATTAGGGCATAAATTTTGCAATTGATGTCCATTTTTTGTAAACATATAGTCATTTTTTAGGTTTTTGTTCCTTCCAAATTATTTCTTGGTGTTTTTAAGAGTCTTAAGTTTGTCAAAATTTAAGTTTGAAAACCACTCACTTTGATCTTGATCTAAAGTGGTGTGATTGAGATAGCATAGATCATATTGATGACTTGTACACATCAAATGACCACTTTATGTTAATTTCACTTATTCATCATCCCTCCTTCATCTCTATTCACTTCATACTCATCCTTCATCACCCCTTATCACTCTCTCATCATTCATCATTATCATTAATCACTCTCTCATTTACCTTAATTATCCCTCATCATCTCTAATCACTCCCTTGTCATCCTTGATTACTCCTTCAGTAACCCTCACTATCCCTCATCATCCTTAATCACTCCATCATCACTCATCATCCCTAATCACTCCCTCATTTACACTTACCATCCCTCATCATTTTTAACCACTTTCTCATCATCCCTAATCAATCCCTCATTGGCTCTCACCATCCCTCATCATCCTTAATCACTCCCTCATCATCCTTAATCACTATTTCATCATCTATAATCACTCCCTCCTTATCCTTCATCATCCCTAACCACTCCCTTATTGACCCTCACCATTACTCATCATTTATAATCACTCCCTCATCATCCCTAATCACTCCCTTATTGACCCTCACCATCCCTCATCATCTATAATCATTGTTTCATCATCTCTAATCACTCCTTCTTCACTCATCACCCTTAATCACTCCCTCATTAACCCTCACCATCCCTCATCATAATTAATCACTCCATCATCCTCTTTAATCACTCTTGACCCTCACCATCCCTAATCATCCCTAATTACTCACTCATCATCTCTACTCAATCTCTCCTTGTCCTTACTCATCCTTAATCACTCCATCCAATATCTTGATGGTGGTATTTTGTTTGAGTTTAATAATTATAGGAGTTATAAGTGGAGATTTGAGTGCTAACATAAAATATAAGACATAGTTATTAAAATGATGTGGAGGAAAATTTGAAACATAAATATTTAGCATCTATGAAATACTATGTGCCTATTATAAATGATTTAATTCACAATTGAAGATCCACCAGAAAAAGAGAAGAAATTAAAACCACTATATCACCAAAAATGGGTAGTAAATATGAGGATCACCAAGCTATGTGATTTCCTGAAACCAATCAATTACTTTCCATATGAGAACATTTTATAATCTGAATAATTACATTGAAGGCCTTCTATTTTTATGTTTATTGATTGACTCATCATACTAGAAAGTGGAAAATAATTTTCAAATGATTATAAAAAGTAGTCCAAGATTGGAAAGTGGTGTTTAATTCATAACATAAAGATTCAATCCAATGAAGAGTGTCACACTATGATCTCTCTACTTGCATAGCTCAATAATTGGGTACAATTTATTTAACACTATAAAAAGGTAAGTAGATAATAGATTATGAACCCAATGATAAATTATATGAATTAAAAAATTTGTTTAATTAACAAATGTATATCAATGGTGATCTAATACACTTCATCATTTCTAATGGAAGTTAGAAGAATTTAATTTCTTGTAAAGCATATTATCAAAAATTAAACTTTAAATTGATGAATCATCCATAACCATACACTAAAGTATGTTCTAGTGTAGGCCTTAAGAAATGGATCACCTAGTAGTGTCACTTTGTGTACAAAATCAAACTTTTTAAAGATGCAATCCTTTGTGACATCTTACCATTAGAGGTATGTGATTTTTTACATGTAGTCAACCATATATTTACCATTTACATGTAGCCTGTGAAGTAAATCCTTGAAATGTTGTGATAGATTATCATGATTTGAGATACTATATATTGTAGTTAATTCATAATCTTTCAGTCATTAGTGTCAGAAAGTGCAAGAATCTTGTCAATTCTAGTAAGAAGTATACTATTGATGGTAATAAGTAAATTTAATAACATCCTTGTGACACCATATCATAGTGTGGCTTTTCCAATAAGAAAAAAGACAAAAAATTGAACCATAAGCTAGATGAATACAAGGATATCTTTCAGTCACCTAAATAAGTTCCTACATACTTTACACTAAACAATACTATTGATTTGATACCTTAACTACATATAACTCAAACCTATTTATAAAAAACATATCATTTATAGATAATTAATAGACTAAGTGGTATATCCATGAAATCATAGATAATGTACACATCATGCCCAAATCATTTCCTTACAGAAGCCCAATTGTGCTTGCACCAAATAAGGATGGGACATGATATTGTGTATTGATTAAAAAATAGTATCAAGATTAAAGTGAATAAATATTATCCTCTTCTAAATGTTAAAGCATTTTTATACCATATCCATGGTATAGAAGTATTTTCCGAAATTGATCTTAAGTTTGGGTATCATCATATTCATGTTGAACCTATAGACATTTAGAATATAGTCTTAAAAATAAAGGAAAGATTGATTTACTAGTTAGTTATGACTTTTAGGTTAACTCATGTAGTGAATTAAGTCAATAAGATGTTTAACGACATCTTCAAAACCTTTAACTATTTCATTTTTTTAATCTACCTTGATGACATCCTAATCATTAGAGAACATGGGATGGACATCTACACCATGTTGAACTAGTTTTTCACATTTTTCAAAAACACATTTTTATGATAATATGAATAAATGTTCATTTTCCATGCAAGAGATAAAAAATTTAGGATACATTACACACACAAGGAGTGCATGTGTGAACTTGACTAAGATTCAATTCATACATGAATGGGAAACACCAAATAACTTTACATATATTTAAATCTTCTTAGAATTAGAAAATTATACAAGAGATTTGTGTGTTATCCTTTAAACAACATTACCAAAGGTGGAACCTAATAAAGTTTCATCTAGTCAAATTCACAATAAAGATAATTAGATGAACTAAAATTCAAACTATATTTTGTGGTAGTGCTTGTGTTATTTGACTATAAATTTAGAAGATCATATAATTCATTAAATAATAAATTTGACTATCACAAATGGGTATGAACAACACAATAAGTCCTATAAAAGAGTTAATTTATATTATAATGGATTAAACAACATGTGATTGTAATCAAAGATACCTTTAGAGTATATACTTATTTCAAATGATTAGGGAGTGATTAGAGATGATGAGGGATGGTGAGGGTCAATGATGGAGTGATGGGATATGGTAAGGGTCAATGAGGGAGTGACTAGGGATGATGAGGGATGAGGAAAGAGTGACTAAGGATTATGAGAGATGAGGAGGGAGTGATTATGTATGATTAAGGATGTCCATAATCAGTTAAGAAGTGATTAGGGATGATAAGGGAGTGACTAGAGATGATGAGGGACAATGAAGGCCAATGAGGGAGTGATTATGAATGAGGAGGGAGGAGGAGGGAGTGATTAGGGATGATGAAATATGATGAGAAAGAGATTAGGGATGATGATGGATAAGGAAAGAGTGATTACAGATGATGAGGGATGAAGAGAAATTGATTAATGATGATTAGGGATAGAGAAGTTTAATGGAAGAGTGATTATAGATGATAATAGATTGATTAAAGATGACTAAAAATAGTGAGGGTCAATGAGTGAGTGATTAGGGACAATATTTAATGATGAGAGAGTGATTAGGGGTAATGAAGGATGAGTAAGAAGTGATCAAGGATGAAGGAGGGATGATGAACAAGTGAAATTAATAAAAAGTGGTAGTTTAATGTGTGTAAGTCATTAATATGACCTATGCTACCCAAATCATATCACTTTGGATTAAGTTCAAAGTGAGTGATTTTAAAACTTTAATTTTAACAAACCTAGGACTCCTAAAAATACTAGGAAGCATTTTGGAAGGCACAAAAACCTAAAAAATGACTACAAGTTTACCGAAAATGGACATCAATTACAAAATTTATGCCCTAAAATCTCTATGTTCAATACTAAAACCTTGAAAATACCTAAGTATTAACCAGATTGGATTTAGAAAAACTAGTTTCCATATCATATAGTGTGCAGCTATGAGACCAACTCTATAAGATATAAAGTGACCCTAATTTCTTATATTTATTAAAATAAATTTAAATTATAAGTAAATAAATGTAACAATATAAATATAAACTTATACTAATGTGATTGTGCTATTAACAACATCGTAATACTTGAATTTGAAATCAAACACCAAGTTTTTTGGCTCAGGAATGGCTTAGATTTCCAAGCCAAACATTAGGACCTATCAATCTATAGTCAAGTTCAAGAGTTTTGATAAAAACAACAAAATTCAAATTTGATCACCAAATACACTAAAAATTTCAATGGTAAAATTCAAAAGCTTAATACCATAACTATGAACACATTCTCCTCTTTCCAAAAATATGATTTTTATAATTTTTGGACAAATTTAAAGTTTCAAACTATGTTGAATTCTAACTATAACTTTTTAAAGCCACTACATGCCACAAGTATACATGTTTGAATTGTCACAATTCTGATCTTGCATACCCTTGACTACTTAACTATTGATATATTAGAGGTTTATGTTAAGTATTAATATTATCATGGGTATATCTATTATTACATTTCCTTGTTTAGTTAGATATATTATTAGATACTGATACTATGATATATGATTTTAGGTTGATGCATTTATCATGTTTATAATTCTACATGTGATGATGTATAAGTTATTTAATGTGTTTCATACTTGATTATAGTTCATTATTATTTTATTCTTTTTATCAATTATTAAATCAAATACTACTAATGTATTCACTTGGTGGTTGTAGGTACTGATTATGGGCTAGGTTAAATGCTAGCATCAGCTCTTGGGGTAGCAGAGTAGTTATAAGTAGTCAAATGAGTTCTAACAGGTAAAATATATTAAAACATAGAATTTAAGCCACTGTTCAGTTATGCTTGTTCATTTTTGTTATGCCATCCTTCCTAGTATTGTGCATAGATTAACCTTGTTTCCCTATGTAATGCAATAATTTTATCTTTTTCTATTATCAAGTTGTACATGGTGGTGTTTGTGTCTTGACTGATCATTTTTATTATTATTTACTTGTTGATTGTGTATGTGTTATTTTATATTTGTTGGTCTTGGTTCTTCTTACATGTACTTATTCCTTGTTGAAGTTTGTGCTCCCCATTATTCTTGGGTGTAGGTGATTTTGGGTTTTGAGCCATGATGATGTGGCAAACTCCTATCCTAATACTCACCAAAATATATTTGTATGTTTACACACACACACACACACACACACACACACACACACACACACACACACACACACACACACACACACACACACACACACACACACACACACACACACAAATATATGTGTGTGTAGTATATGTAATTATATATAGATATAGTTTTATATGTATATGTATTCTAGTGGGCTTATTTATGAATTTTAGTCATAATGACACAATGGTGGATAAAGGGGAGTATGGCATAGATAGGAAGGAGTGAGGATGGTAGATATGAGGCATAGGGAACAAGGAAGAGAAAACATGCTTAAAAAAAAAAGAGATGAAAATGCAGGGGGTTGCATAGAGAAGAAGGAAGAATGAATTTAGGTAAGGATAATATGGATGGAGGGGGTAGAAAACACGTAGGAAGGAAGATGGGAAATATAGGATAGAGAAAATAAAAATTCTTGGGACAACAAAAATAATATAGGGGAAAGAGAATAGAAAATGGCATAGGGCAGAAAGACATGTAGGAAGAAAATAATAGATAAAGGAGTGTAGAGGAGAAAATAGATAGGAATTCAGTAGGAGAATAGAGGATGATTTGCATGGAGAAAGAAACAAGGGAGAAGAACAAGCATAGTGAAGGGGAAAGAGCAGGTAAGGAAAATGCAAGGAAAAGTGTAGTGGGAGTTTTGGCTATGGCATTAACCTAGAAAGTTAGTTTCCATATGAATTTGGTCATTCTTCCTTGGAGTGAATTAATAAATGTGGACACTATTCCTCCCTATATATAACTTGAAACTCAAGATGATTATACAACTAGTTTTTATTAGAATAATTTGATCATATTTAAATCTAGTAAATACATAAACTTGGTTGCATAGTCCTTTTATTATACAATCACATAATCTCCTAAATAGAGAATCGATCATGTTATATTTGGGGATGAGTGATTTGAGCTATAGAAATCTATCCTTGTGGGATGTCCTATATTTTATATTGGTAGTGTTAAATATAATTCATGTTATCTTCTTATGAACTAGTTTTCATTCAATTTGTGAGTGTCACAGTGTGGCTGTTATAATTAACTTGGGCACTTTTATTAAACTCTGTATTTATTTATAATGCATCATGGTTCCCCATAAAACCTTATATTTATTTAATGATTCAATGATGGCATGTTCTCTCCATTCCTAGTGGAATGCATATAACTTTGTGGGTCATTGTACCTTACCCCTTTTTGGTTGTATATGCTTATTAATCGATTCATGAACTAGTTTATGGAAAAATTGATTGGGAGGTTATATTAATCTTGGTAGATTACTTTATTGTCTAAGTACATTTTCCTATTTGATGAATCAATTTGGGGTCCCATTAAAATTTTATGCTAAATTAACCCTTATCACTATAGTTTCTGAGTTGTATTTAAATGACTCGAGGTATAATTATTGCAAGGTAGATTTGGGGGTTATCAATATATTTTTGTATTATAAATTAGCATCAATTTGGACCTCTAATGTATGAAATATTTGAGCCTATTATGAGTTATAAAGTTTAGTAATGTTATGATAAATTCCAAGGTCAAATTATTTCAACATGAGTCTCTTAAAATTAGATGTCAAATTTATTTTGGGATAATATGTGCCCTAGAATTGATCATTGTGTTGAGAACCTATCCCTGAACTGATTAGGAAAGTGTGTTTTATGGCATGAATTTATCCATATGTATGTGCCTCTATGAGAGATATATAACTTTATTTTTTATTTATGTTAAATTCTCTATGTTAAAGACAAGTTAGTTGGCTTCTTCCTCTTAGCAAATTGGTTAAAACTACCAGTAATGAGTTTGATTGGAACCTCTTGGGTATCTCTTCGATGGTTAATTATCATTGTGGCTTTTGATAAGATTTATGTATACCTATCTATCATGCTTGGTTGATTATTATTGGATATTAACTGGATGGCATATAACAGTTGAGTTATACACTATACTTTTTGTCTTGATTGCGTGGACCGAGTGTTTTATAGTTCCCTATTTTTAGTTTTAACTGATTAGAATTTATAATCATATATTGTCTTGATTGATTATTGGAGTCTTTCATTACTGCCTTGGGATTTTTGTATGGCTGAGTTCCCTGATATTCATGCTTGGCTGATTTTATTTGTTGGTCCTTGACCTGGTTATGAATAACTATTAAGTTATTTGTGTGGTATTTCTTTTTTTACTTCATGAATACATGGAGTGCATTCTTGATGGTGATTGTGCCTTATATTGGTGCTATGTCATTATATTATGATGTAATTTATTTTTAAATCCAACCTGCTCAGAAATTCCTCCTTGACTCTGTTTGTCGAAACTACCATCTAGTTGATGGTTGGAGTGGTGAGGGCCACTAATGGTTGGGCTTATAAGGCTAGTTAGGAGGGCTTGTCCTGATTATTCTATATTGCTCTATACTCAGATGAATTCATGGATAGGTATGATGTAATTGGAAATGATATTTACATGTCATTTATCTTTTTTCTAGCTTAGATATATGTTACTTCCATCTAGCATGACTAGTGGTTGCAATTATAATTATTTTTATTGGATTTCATATTAGTTACACTTGGCTCTTGGCATGCTAACCTTGTGTATGGTTAGGGACCCTTTATATTTTATAATTTTAAGCTCATGTTACTGATTATGATTGTAATATGATGAAGCTCTCATATAGTTTTGAATTCAATCATGGGTGTATTTAGGTTTTATCTTGGATTTTTCATTGGATATTTATTACTAATGCTACAATGTTACACTATACTATTTGTATTAATGACTCATTGTTATGTTATTACATAGCTAATCATTCTTGTAGATATAACCTATAATTGGTCTAATACACTAGTATAGTTGTATTTCATTGCACCATCTTATATAAATTTATTATGTTCACTTGATATAAACTGTCATGATAACCTGAGTGGGGATTTGCTTAGGCAAAGAGGTTATCTATTTGGTGTTTAGGCATACTTTAGTTTTATATTGGATTGATTGTTGTTTATCCATTGTTAATTCCATGATAGTATATTACCTTGCATTTTTATCATGGATCATATGGTATTGATGTTGTGATCATTTAAAAGTGATAATCATTATTTATGCTACCTTATGGAGTTTTCTTATGTATTCTCTTAAAATGTATAACCATGGTACTTGGAGTGAATAATTGTATAGGCAAGTGGACTTTGTGTATTTTGGTAATTAGGCATGCTTGAGTGTGTTGGCTAGAGTTACTAGTAGGTTGGAATCTTAAATTGGATGATAACTATTGAGATCTATCTAGTTACTGCTTGTGTATACTTATGCATATGTTTATTTCCTTTTTTATAGACGTTGGAGTTACTCTTAATCCAACCTAATAATATAGAACTACCTATAGTTGGTTTTCAATTTGTGCATGGAGTATAGAGACTCCTTGGGTCTTCAAACTTGTATGTGGCAATATGACATGTTGTACATTGTGAAATTAGAATAAATTTATAGTTATGGATAGAAAAGGTAATTCTTATATCCCTTACAATGTGAAGTAAATAGAATATTATCTTATAATTTTCCTTGCTTATATACTTATATAAATGAAGTAATTGAAAATATGGTTATGGATATCATTTTTGTGCTAGATATGAGTATTAAATTCTCCTCATGTTGGCTGTATTTTCTCACTAAGTAGGCATTGCTATTGGTGTGTATGAAAACCTTTATATTTGTATGCTTCAAAAAATCAATTCATTTGGAGCCATTGCATGTTGAACAAGATATATTTGGCATAGGTGAAGCATATTACTCCTTCATGTTGACACAACTTAGTGAGATATTGTATGAATTTGATTCATTAAAGAATTCCTTAAGAAAAATAAGAGGTTAATATTGTAAAGTTAATCATGCACAATAAATTCATGATTAAAGGATTGGCTAAAATCCTACTGTGAGCATGTAAATTATAAGGGCTATTATGCATTCCCTATTTTAAACATGAGTTGGTAAATAATCAATTCTATGGAATAAATATTATACATGGGTTGCAATGTACCTTGGTAGTATCGACTTCTTGGTGTTTCTAATGCATTGGTTACTTACCAATACGAGATCATTTATATCAATTCCATGCATGGCTGTCAATATATCATTATTGGTTAGATAATGATTTAACCCCACTGTATCTTTTATCATTTATTTTGGATCATAGCAAAAATGCTTGTAAACTAGTTGAATCTCTCTATGTAAATGATATCTTGTTATCTGCTTGTGAGACCTTGTTCAATTCTCATTCATTCCAAATTGTCATGATTGTTATTTATGTTAGTATGTCAATGCTTGCTTGATTACCATTAGGTAAAATGTTCTCTTGGTTTTCATGTTGTGTTTTATTATGATCATTAACAACTTAGAAGGTTAAGATTAACCTTTATGATTGTGCACACATGAATACATTAATTATGTATCGCTTGCTTCAACAAGTGAGGTTTAGGTCCATTATGCATCTATTATGTACTCTGATATGCAACCTCAAAAAAATTGGGGTTGTTTCATGAATGTAATTTATTTTTCATTGATCCAAGTGCAAAACAAGTTATATGGTCACAAATTAGGCCTAATTCTACACACACTCCAAAAAAAATTGATTTTTATTTTTTTTAGGTAGTTAGAGGGCACACCATCTAGTTGTCCATTTTTTGTCAGTTTTCAAAATCTATTTATTTCTAAAATTTATAAAAAAAATATTCATTGAAAAAAAAATATATATAGGTCATAAACTAGAAGATCTTATCTAAAGGTTCACCAAAGGGTTTAAAATAATATTAAACATTGCTAAAAAAATGGTGGACCACACACGGCCATATATCTACTCTATTTTATTAAAAAATATGAGTTTCTCCTTCAATTTTAGATGTTTGACCTAGTTATACTTAATTATTTGTTTCAAAAACTATTGTTTTGGAAACTATACTTGTTGGGTGAATATTTTGTCAATCAGCGCATTGATAAACAAACTAGGTCTGATCAACCATAGTAGGAAGATTGGTCAGCCAAATGTGTAGGTTTACCATATCAAAAGGGGACTAATCTCTCCTCTCATCAAGGGGAGGTTCCCTATAGATATACATGAGTTATATATTATATATATATGAACAGAAAATAACACTCAAGGATAGGATAAACCATCCATCTCTCTTTTTTCAGAGATGATGTGCACAAATCAAAGGAGAAATCTAGATGAAATGACAGAAGATACTCTTTTTCTTTCAAAAGTGTTGTTCAATAGACAAAAGGAATATTTCTGGTGATGACAAGTAACTGTAATAGGGTATAGTAACACAACAAGATGAAATGAGGCACAAAGTCTCCACCTCAACTGCCAAAGAGTGAAATATGAAAAACAATGAGGGCACAAAGTTGTCTCAAGGTCTTTTACACAGAAAAAAATAAAGACATACTGAAGACAATTATGATAGCACAAAGTCTGAAAGTAACTGGCTTCAGGACACCTTCTTTGTCACCTTCACTAACTCTGCTTATTAAATTGTATAAATGAGAATACAATTAGGAAATAGACACAAGAACAATCTCCTAGAATGATATAAGCTATAACAGTACAAAGTCTAAAAGTAATTTGCTTTCTGATTCAAACCAAGAAATATAATGAACAATCTCAGCTCAAAATCTCAGTAACATCTTTCAATTTAGGCAGAGTTTTGTTTTTGATAACAGAGAGATATCCTTAAAACTATAAGAGAGAGTCTAATATATAGCCCTCCAAGAAAGACTTGGGAGTAGTAACACGTCATGTTGCATTCAATATATTTTAAAATTTGTCAAGAAGATAGGCTGGAATCAGGCATATTTGCCCATTTGATTTTCTCAATGCAGAGAAATGGGTCACGCCATTGAATGTTTGTGTCCTCTAATGTCTACTTGGTGGTCTACTTCTAGAAACATATTTCATGCATGGATATTTCTGGTCTTCTTCATTGTTCTTTCTTTTCTAGCTATTGAATCAGGTCCTTGGTTTAATTTGATCCTCTATTCTTTGGTCATTTTTCGCTAGTCTTAACAATTGACACATGGCAGTTTCCACTAAGAAAATAGATCAGGACACTTGGTAGTATCTGTGAGACTTTGAGAGATGCTTATTAAAAGAAGCTTTGAAACCTGTAAGAAAATCAAGATGCAGATGCAAAAACTTGTCGCACTCCATAGAGATATAATGGGATACATGGCATATTTTGGATGTCTTTTGAAAATCCTACGGAGGATGACACATGGCAGCTTCCACTGAGCTCCTAGAGACTATGAAAACATTCTAGACTCATTTTAGATTCACACGGATGATGCCATATGGCACATTTTATTTCTTGAAACTGTGTCTCAATAGACGACACATGGCAGTTTCCACTAAACTTTGTAAGGGACACGTGGCAGCTTTTTGGGCTTTTATTTCTTCGGTAGGTTTTCTGTTTTGGGGGACTTTTCCCTCAGACAAAAAGTCCAAAGGAATTCTTTCAAACAATTTTTTTGAAGGAAATATTCCTTCGCTTTGTTTGTAATTTACATCGAGCTTTCTTCCTGGGTGAATTTCCTCAGACAAAAAGTTTGAAGGATTTTTGCCTTAACCATTTTGCCAAGAGAACTTTTTTGAAGGAATTCCCTGTGTCTGCCTCTGCTCTCTACCCTCCACAAGGGTAATTGGCTTGGTTCAATGTCCTTTGGCTTTGCCTTAGTGGATTTTCCAATGATCTCAATAGGTGACATGTGGCAGCATCTACTGTGAAATAGGCAAGGACACGTGGTAGCATCCGCTTAACTTATAGAGGCTTTGGATGCCTTTTGAGTGTCCCATGGAAGATGACATGTGGTGGCTTCCACTAAACTTTTAGAAACACTTTAGATATACTTGGGACTCATTTTAGATTCATGTGGATGTTGACACTTGGCGTGTTCCACTTATCTTACAAAGGACACGTGGAAACTTTTGCAGCTCTTAGAAACAAAGTAAAATGGGGCTCAACAAATGACACTTGGTAGCATCCGCTTAATTTATAGAGGCTTTGGATGCCTTTTGTTTTAGGATTTTCTTGCCTTAGTCACTTTTTCCATGGAAATTCCATCCATAAGGGCACTTGTCTCTTTGACTTTTGGGGCACTCCTTTGAACCTGTTGCTTGAACCAACCGTTTAAACCAACTTTGGTTCAATGGTTCAATGGTTCATTCCTTCATTTCTATTTATTCAATTGACCACTTAAACCAAGATTTTTGAAATAAACCATGTTGAACCAACCGCCATTGAACCTGTTGAACCTTTGAACCCATTGAACCTTTGAACCTGAGTGGTTCAATAGTTCAAGACTTCTTCTCTTTGATAAGTGTTTTGCAGCCATTGAACTTGAAGTGGTTGAAATTTGAACCTTGACAAAAGCGCTTAATTCTTTTTTGATGATGTTGAACCTTTGAACCCATTAAACCTGTTGAACTAAAAATGGTTCAAGGTTCAATGGTTCAATGGTTCAAACACTGCATAGAAGCTTGCTGATAAATTCTTTTGGTTGAACCAAGGCATTGAACCAATCTTGAAAAATGACTTAGTGTTGGAAACTTATTTTTTTTTATTAAACTCACCTGTAGAAGCCTTTGAATCTATTGAACCTGTTGATTTCAAGCATGTTGATTTCATAGAAATCTGAAAAAGCTTGAATAATGAAGAATTTGAACGCCCAAAATAATTTTTGAGAAGGGGAGAGAGGATTTTGGTCTGTTGGACCAAAATAGTTCAAATGTTGTCTCAAAAAATGAGTGATATCTTTGGGGGACAATAGCTGGCTCTAGTTAGGGAACTTCCATTAATTGTAAAAAGAATTGAAGGGAGTAGAATCCAGAATCTCCAGTGTCTTCATGTGTACCATTGGGCTATGGAGTCATGTTACCCAAAAATGAAAGGCATCAAAAATGAAAACAAACAAAACAAAATGGAACTAAAAAATATACAAATATACATATGTACATATGAAATAATCTGGTAATTCAAGAATTGAAGTGTTTCAAATGTTGCCCACTATGAGGCAGAGAAAAGAGTGTGCCATCTTGATACTTTAGCAGGAAGCTATTTTCACCATTGTGCTGATGAACAATAAATGGGCCTCTCCAAAGGGAGTCAAACTTTCCATGCATCCCTTTTGGTTCTCTCCTTTTGTCCCACAATAGGACTTGATCTCCAACTTAGAAATCATAGTTTTTTGCCTTCTGGTCGAAGAGTTTCTTTACCAGACTTTGATGGGCAGCAATTCAGTCCACCACCATAGTTCTCTACTCATCCAACTCAATTAGGCACATGATCCTCAAGCGGGCTTTCATATGTTTGATCTTTAATTGCCTTAGCCAATTTTAATGATGGCAATTCCAAGGTGATTGGTATCTCAGCATTGATACCATAAAGAATTTGGAAAGGAGACATACCAATTACTCTCTTTGGTGTAATTATATCTACCCATAGAGCATCAACCAATGCTTTATGTCATGTCCTTTAGTTTTCATCTGCCAGCTTCTTGATGATAGTCACCAGGTTCTTATTACTTGATTCAGCTTGTTCATTCCCTTGTGGAAAGTAATCAAAAAAATGGAAAAGTGTAATCCCATAGTAGAAATAAAATTGTGTAATTTTTTGAGAAGTGAAACAAGCTGCATTGTTAGTAAAAATCTTGGTTGGAACTCCAAACCTAGAAATGATATTCTCCTTGAGGAAATTGCACACTACTTCTGAAGTAGCATGCTTGGTTGGAATTGCTTCCACCCACTTGGTGAAGTAGTCAGTTGCTGTAAGGACATAATCATGTCTAACACTTAAAGATGGGTTTAAAGCTCCAATAAAATAAATTCCCCATTGTTTGAATGGTTTCTCTATGACCACTGGCATGAGAGGCAGGGCAGCTAACTTGGGTCTTCCAACAAATTGCTGGCAGAGTTCACATTTTCTCACCCACTTATATACATCTTGGAAAAGAATTGGCCAATAATACTTGGCTCATAGAATCTTGTGAGAAATCATAGGAGCAAAAAAATGTCCTCCATAGGCTAGATTGTGGAAGGATTTCAAAATTTGGCTTTGCTTCTCTTTGTCTACACAGTGAAAAAAAACTCCATCAAGGCTTCTCTTATATAGGCCGTTGTCCCAAAGGACAAAATTGGCAGCTTTCAACTTGATAGTCCTCCTTTCTTTGTAAGATAATTGAGTAGGACATTCACCATAAGTAAATAAATGAGCAATACCTAAATACCACTCATTGGTAGTGGAGACAAAGAGGACTGTCGGTGTGTCTTCCATCTCTGCTTCTTCATGCTCTGTTTCTTCTGGTTTGTTATCATCAATTAATTAGCATAGGCATTTTCCCCATACCAGCTTTGTTGGCTTGATGTCTAGATAAAACTCTTGGATCTTTGCAATCCAATTGCCTCTTTTCATCCCAAACTCATGCTGAGTTAATATGGTTTTGACTGTAGTGTCAGAAACCAAGGCAATAGTGTGTGAATTTAGGATATAGAAGCAGAAATGCTTGATTTCCTTCACCACTACATAAGCATGCTTCTCCATGTTTGAATACTTTAGCTCATGAGCTTTGAGAGGGAAACTCATGAAAGAAATGGGAGATTTTATACCTTCTTTATTCTATTGAACTAGAATTGTTGAAAGCGTGTGTTCAGAAGCATAACTATATATGGTGAACTCTTTGTTGTAGTCTAGACAAACTATAGTTGGGGTGTGGGCAATGGCAGTCTTGATATCCTCAAATGCCGACTTGCCTTCTTTATTCTAGTTGAAGGTGATCTTCCCTTTCATCATGTTTACAATGTGTCGATTTTTCTCAACAAACTTGGGGATGAACCTTTGTAATAAATTCACCTTTTCAAAGAAAGAGTGAACAACATTTTTACTTGTAGGTAAGGTAAGCTCTTGAATAGACTTGAATCTGTCTGAGTCAATCTTTATGGCTTCTTTGGACACAATGTGTCTGAGAAGTTTTCCCTCTGTTACTCTAAAAATAGACTTCTTGGGGTTCAAGGAAATGCCATTCTATCGGTAGTGCTCTAACACTTGTTACAAGTGATGTATATGATCAGAGCGATGCTTGGAAAAGATGGTTAAGTCATCAAGGTATACCATAATGAAATTACCCATCTCATCCTTAAAATCAAGGTCAATTACTCTCTGAAAGGTGGTGCCAGCATTTATCAAGCCAAAAGGCATCCTTCTATATGCAAATGTGCCCCAAGGTGTGGTGAAGGTAGTCTTGTGTTGGTCTGCTTCACTAAATTCAACTTGATTGTATCCTGAGAAGTCATCTAGCATTGATAACATCTTTGAGCTAGTCACTGTCTGTAGCACTTGATCCATGATGGGTAAAGGATAGTTATCCTTTAAAGATGACTGATTCAGATTCCTAAAATTTACACATGTGTAAATTTTTCCATTCTTCTTCTTTACATGCACTATGTTTGCAATCCATGTGGAATGACAGATTGGAAAAATGATTCTAGCATTTAACATTTTTTGTATTTTAGATAGAATAGTACCTGATATTTTTAGATTGTACTATCTAGATTTTTGCTTATAAGGCACTAAGTCAGCCTTGAGAGGAATGTCATGGTAGATTTCATCAGGACTGAGAGACTTTAGGTCATCATAGGAGTATGCTAAGACATTTATATATTGGCTGAGAAAAGTAGTAAACTTGAATCTCTCCTCAGGAGTGCAACACCTCCCAATATTCACCATTTTAGGATCTTCCTTGGTACCCAAATTGGTTTGATCAAATCCCTTAGAGGAGCTTGAATCCATTTGTTGTTATTTGATGAACCTATCATGCTTGTCAAATAGTTTCTCAAGGGAAACCAAGCCTTTGGGAATTTTATTCCCTTTGAGTTGTAAGAATTCTTCATTTGCATCTAAACTTGACTTAAGGGCTAGTTCACACTTTTAAGGTTCACTAATTTTAAAATGCAGTTGTTCAAAGTTGTCTTTTCATTCCAAGAAGGCAATGATTTGGTGATCATCATTGAATACTTGCCAATGATCATCATTGTTAGGAACACTTGGTCTAAAGACTAGCTCAATGGTGTACTTGTTTCCTGTGAAGTCTGAGTGAGGAATTAAGAGAGTTTCTAAAATAGCAAGTGCATCAACTCTGTCATTAGATTCCCTAGGTATGGCAGAGATGCTGAAAGCATAAAAGCTTTCAATTTGGTCCCAGACTAGGTTACAGTAGTGGCGCAATCTCTCATTTTTAGTTTGATACAAGTTTCTTACTTAACAAACCACCAGTTTAGCATCCCCTTTGGCATGAAGGAGTTTGATGCCTTTGTCTCGAGCTGCCCTCAATCCAAACAATAGAGATTCATATTTAGTTGTATTATTAGTGTTGCTGAATTATAATTTTTAGGATAAAGGAAAAATATCTCCTTGAGGAGATATCAACACAATCTCAGCTCCTGAACCAATAGAGTAGCTACCATCGAATTCCAGAGTCCAAATCTCATCAGACATTGATTTTTCTTTAGATTTTCCTTCATTAGAGAGGGAAGATCCTTCTCCATCTATATTGTAACTTACCAATTCTTTTGTTGTTCCAACTGAACTAATTTCTAGATTGAAACTTTCAAGAGCTTTATCAAATGTTTCATGAACTTCATCTATAGATAGAAAATAGTTACCCATGCCTGAAGACTCAAACAAAATTTGAGCTTCAGGAGCTGATGTTTGAGTGACAATATATTTTGATTCCTTTTCAGGAAGTAGCCTCTACATGGTGCTTTTGACAGGGATCCTTGCTTCAGATAGGTCCATGCTCAATTCTCCACCAACATCCTTGCATAAATTTCACCCCAGAAGAATGCCATATGAGGCTGGAACATCAGCCACCAGAACTATCATCTTGATTCTTTTGTCTGGAAAGGCTACAAATGCTAATTGGGCATTTTTAATTTGTCCTAATAGAGGTACTTGTTTTTTCTCCATGGAAAAACATCTACCAAATGTTTTGGTCAGTGTGAGATCAAGATATTCTACCACTTTGGCAAGCATGACATTGTTAGATGCACCTGAGTCTATGATGTAGTTACTCAGCTTGTGACCATTTATCAACAGGAAAACATAGAAAGGCTCTATTTTCCCAAGGGTAGGATGAGGAGTAATGACAATATTTTTTGTAATGGGCATGTTCTTTGGAGAATCAAGGGTTACCTTCTTAGCATCTTGTCCTGTAGGGATGACCTTATTCTTCACACTCTCAACTAACCTATCCAATTGCTCAGGATTGGATTATAAATATTTAAACTCAGTCATTTGAATTTTGGTTTTCTTGACATGATCAATTATGTCAAATGATTGAATTAGACTAGGAACAGAGGAAGTTAATTCAACTTTCTAGTTTTTAAAGGGGGGAGGACTGATTTGTGAAATTGAAGTTAAAGGTGAAGGTGAAATTGATGTAATTACCTTTTTGGTGATCACCAGGTCTTTTGGCTGGAAAGGCAGGGTGGTTCCCTGTTTAGCAATTGAAATTGCTCTTCTATTTTCTCTTTATCAACTTGCTACGCTGATTGGTTATTGGACATGGTAAACACTGTGTATGATCTATCAAAAGCTTCTCCTTTACTTCTGGGTTTATCTTGGTAGTTTAAAAAACCAATGTTGGAGTCGCTAGTTGATTCTTATTAGTTTTGTACAAGGAGATCATTATCATTTTCTTAATTTAATTTAGGCTGGAAAGAAAAAATAGATTCTATTTTGAGATATCCAACTATTGAATTGGTTGGTGGTGCTTCAATGGCAAGTTTCCCCTATGGGGGAGGAAGACGATTTGGCTGTCCTTGATTTTTGGTAGCATTGCCTTGGTATGATTGATTGGGGAATGTCCTTCTTGGCATATCCCTATATGAAGGAGCTGAAGATATCCCTTGTGTCATTTACTTCCTGAGAGCTAACAACTCATTTACCAGTTTTTGCACCATTGGATCAGTGGTGCCTGTAGATGGATATTCAGAAGATGATGAGGGTCTATTTCTATTAGGATATCTTCTTATCTTCCCTACCAAGATGAGATCATCTTCTACCTCAGTGGCCAAATCTTGAGCTGAAGCAAGGTCTATTTGATGAGCATGTCTCAACAGGAAACTCACTTTAAGTAACTGAGAATTAATGAAGAAACATTTGAGATTCTCAGTTGTAGGTCGAGCAATTATAGGGATCCTATTTCTTAGTTTGTCAAAATTGGCTATGAAGTCTCTAATTGGTTCATGAGGCTCTTTCTTCATCTATGTGAGCTGAGCCAAAAGGGCATGTGCATATTTTGCAGGTTTGAATCTAGCTTCAAATTTAGTTTTGAGGGTGTTCCAGTCAGTTACTAATCGAGCTTGTAGATGGTATAACTAATCTATAGCAGCACCTTGTAGTGTTTCCATAAATAGTTAGGCTACCACGTCTTCAAATTCCACTCTAATTACACCACAGGCTATGCTGAAAGTTGTAAAGTGTTCGTCAGGATGAACCTTCCCATCACCATATAACTTAGGGAAATTCTTCCTTGAACTGCATGGAAGCTCATGTAGAGGTGGATTAAGATTGAGAGGGCCAAAAGAATTACCCCAAGGACCTTGAATTACCATTGTATGACTGTGGAAAGGTGGGATAACAAAACTCAGAGGGGTAAGTATTGATAAAGCTTTCTTAATAGTATAAGTGGACTCTTTGCCTGATAATGGAGATTTGACTTTAGTAGGAGGAAAGCTCCTAGTTCGTTGGAGATGAGATGGTGAAGAAAATGGATCAAAATTACTTTGTTGTACCAACTTGAATACAGGGTCAACAATACCTTTAGCCCTTTGGCTTCGTGTATACCATGGATCTGCCAGATTGTAAAACAAAAATGGGAAAGAATTGGCACTACTTTAGCTTGAAGCTTGAGGCTTCAAACTATGCATTCTATCCCAGTTGGTGTGGAGGTGGAGGGAGATGGTAAGGCTATAATGATAATGGATAAGACATAGAACAGAGTCACCAGAGTCTAGAATGGATAAGGGCAAGGAATGCATCAATCTGAAACTTGAGGCTTTAGATAGCACATTCATCCCGAGTGGAATTGCAAAAAATTATTGGGTGAATATTTTTTCAATCAAAGTATTGATAAACAAAATAGGTCTGATCAACCACAACAGGAAGATTGGTCAGCCACATGTGTAGGTTTACCACATCAAAAGGGGACTAATCTCTCCTCTCATCAAGGGGAGGTTCTCTGTAGATATGCAGGAGTTATATATATATATATATATATATATATATATATATATATATATATGAATAGAAAATAATAATCAAAGATAGGATAAACCATCCATCTCTCTTTTTTCAGAGATGATGTGCACAAATCAAAAGAGAAATCCAGATGAAATGATAGAATATACTCCTCTTCTTTTAGAAGTGTTGTTCAACAGACAAAAAGAATATTTTTGGTGATGACAAGTAACTGTAATAGGGTATAGTAACACATCATGATGAAATGAGACACAATGTCTCCACCTCAACTATGAAAGAGTGAAATATGAAAAACAATGAGGGCACAAAGTTGTCTCAAGGTCTTTTACATAGAAATAGAAAATAAATACATACTGAAGACAATTATGACAGCACAAAGTCTGAAAGTAACTAGCTTTAGGACACCTTCTTTGTCACCTTCACTAAATCTGCTTATTAAATTGTATAAACGAGAATACATTTAGGAAATAGACATAAGAACAATCTCCTAGAATATTACAAGCTATAACAACACAAATTCTGAAAGTAACTTGCTTTCTAATTCAAACAAAGAAATATAATGAACAATCTGAGCTCGAAATCTCAGTAATGCCTTTCAATTTAGGCAGAGTTTTGTTTTTGATAATAGAGAGATCTCCTTAAAACCATAAGAGAGATTTTAATATATAGCCCTCCAAGAAAGACTTGGGAGCAGTAACACATCGTGTTGCATTCAATATATTTTAATTTTTTTCAAGAAGATATGCTGGAATCAGGCGTATTTGCCCATTTGTTTTTCTCACTGCAAAGAAATGGGTCACGCCATTGAATGTTTGTGTCCTCCAATGTCTACTTGGCAGTCTATTTCTAGAAACATATTTCATGCATGGATATTTCTGTTCTTCTTCATTGTTCTTTCTTTCCTAGCTATTGAATTAGGTCCTTGGTTCAATTCGATCCTCTGTTCTTTGGTCACTTTTTGTTGGTCTTAATAATTGACACATGGTAGTTTTCACTGAGAAAATAGATTAGGACACTTGGTAGTATCCACGAGACTCTAAGAGATGCTTATTGAAAGAAGCTTTGAAACTTGTAAGAAACTCAAGATTTGGATGCAGACACTTATCACACTCCACGAAGATATAACAGGATACGTGGCATATTCTGGATGTCTTTTGAAAATCCTATGGAGGATGACACGTGGCAGCTTCCACTGAGCTCCTAGAGACTATGAAAACATTCTAGACTCATTTTAGATTCATGCAGATGATGCCATGTGGCACGTTCCATTGCTTGAAATTATGTCTTGATAGACGACACGTGGTAGTTTCCACTAAACTTTGTAAGGGACACATGGCAGCTTTTCAGCCTTTTATTTCTTCGATGGGTTTTTTGTTTCAGGGGACTTTTCCCTCAGACAAAAATTCTGAAGGATTTTTGCCTTAACCATTTTGCCATGAGAAATTTTATAAAGGAATTCCCTATGTCTGCCTCTGTTCGCTGCCCTCCGCAAGGGTACTTGGCTTAGTTCAATGTCCTTTGGCTTTGCCTTAGTAGATTTTCTATCGATCTCAATAGGTGACACATGGCAACATCTGATGTGAAACAAGCGAGGACACATGGCAGCATCTACTTAACTTATAGAGGTTTTGGATGCCTTTTGAGTGTCTCGTGAAAGATGACATGTGGTGGATTTTGCTAGGATTTTAGAAACACTGTAGATATACTTGGGACTCATTTTAGATTCATGCAGATGTTGACACTTGGCGTGTTTTGCTTATCTTACAAAGGACACATGGAAACTTCTGCAGCTCTTAGAAACAAAGTAAAATGGGGCTCGATAGACGACACTTGACAGCATCCGCTTAACTTATAGAGGCTTTGGATGCCTTTTGTTTCAGGATTTTCTTGCCTTAGTCACTTTTGCCATGGAAATTCCCTCTATAAGGGCACTTGTCTCTTCAACTTTTAGGGCACGCCTTTGAACCTGCCACTTGAATTGGCTGTTTAAACCAACTTTGGTTCAACAGTTCAATGGTTCATTCCTTCATTTCCATTTATTCAATTGACTGCTTGAACCAAGCTCTTTGAAACAAACCGTGTTGAACCAACCACCGTTGAACTTGTTGAACCTTTGAACCCATTGAACCTTTGAACCTGAGTGGTTCAATTGTTCAAGCTTTCTTCTCTTTGATAAGTGTTTTGAAGCTGTTGAACCTGAAGCAGTTGAACTTTAAACCTTGACAAAAGCCCTTAATTCTTTTTTGATGACGTTGAACCTTTGAACCTATTAAACTTGTTGAACTAAAAATGGTTTAAGGTTCAACAGTTCAATGGTTCAATGGTTCAAACACTGCATAGAAGCTTGGCGATAAATTCTTTTGGTTGAAACAAGGCATTGAACCAATCCTGAAAATGACTAAGTGTTGGAAACTTGTTCTTTTGATTGAAATCGCTTGTAGAAGCCTTTGAATCTGTTGAACCTGCTAATTTCAAGCATGTTGATTCTGTAGAAATTTGAAAAAGCTTGAAAAATGAAGAATTTGAATGCCCAGAATAATTTTTGAGAAGGGGAGAGAGGATTTTGGTCTGTTGGACCAAAATAGTTCAAATGTTGTCTTAAAAAATGAGTGATATTTTTGGGAGATAACAATATTTAAAATGCTACATTTCATGTTCTTACACCGTCTTCAAATTTAGAGTGTAGATATCTCACATTATCTATAAAAGTTCATATTTATGAAATTTCAAAGAAATCATGTCCACGAGTGGGCCCCTTTTTGTCTCCTACCTTTGTATACTGACCTTCAACCAAATACCTTGGTATTCATCTTAATATCCTTAGAGGTGTGGGTGTAGGAGCTATATTTTGTATTACATTTGGTGGTGTTACTATTTCAACCATAGCAAGGATAGTAAAGGGTTGACTATCTATATTGGGTCGTACAAATGAATTGAATTCTTCTTCATTAGGAGAGACATGAATTGAGGTCATTACTTGATGTTGATTATCACCATTCTTAAAAACTTAATTTTTGATGAATGTTTCAATATATTATGTTTATTCATATATTTCATCACTCAATACAAATTTATTAGCTACATGTTATACATTTTGAATTTCATCATTCAATAATGATTGAATGTATTATCTTATTTCATTTGAAGACATCTAAATTAAATTCCATGTATTGGGTATGTTAATTTCATTCAAAATATTATCCGGTGTGGAGGAAGTACTTTCACCTTGCCTGGAAGCTCTTATAGATGCTCTCATATCTGCTTGTCTTTTTCTTTCTTTTTCTCTCTTCACTTCAATTTTCTCATTTATTCTAACTCTTTAATTGATCTTTTATGATGATAACCCGACCCCATTATTTATCTTTATGCAAATAAGTTCACAACTAGAGTATAAATTGATGAATTTATAGTAATCTAAAGACAAAGTAAATGAAGAATTTAAATAATTTATAAAGTTTCAGCATAAAAAACTAGTTTGAAGTTTGTAAAATGCAATATGAATGAGTGAAATTCATTGGCAAACAAGATAAATTTGTGAATAATAAAGAGTTTATGCCCTTTTAAAAAAATGCATGCCTTATTTTGATGCATGAATCAAAATAAGTAAAAACATTTAATGAGTTTTTTGGTCTTCAAAAGGGCGTTCTCCCTTTGCAACATTTTAATCTTATCTCTTACGTTTTCCCTCTTAATTTGCTTTGGGTACAGGCTTGGTAGGTCCCAACCTACCCTGAAACCAGCCATGGAGCAACCCACTTAGTTTTTAAAAAATTTAAGAGTGTTTTGCATCTTTGTCGACACATTTGATTAAGTAGATTGTATTATTTAAAAAATATATATCAATTTGTAGAGGGAAAATCATAGTTTTTGAATATATAATTTTTTTAATGTTAAACTAATTTTTATAATTATTATTTAATTTCTACATAACATACTTCATTATGAAAATTATATACATATCATTACAAATGCTATTATAATTTTTTAACCGTTAATCAAAATTTTATAAAACTTATACCTGACAAATCTATGTATTGTTGGCTATGATTTGAAAAAAAAATGATTTTCATGAAGTTAATATCAAAATGTTGTGTTCATACACTTATAATTATAATTTTCCAATTGTCTTGTAAATTTCATAAAAATATAAATATATTAAAAAATTAATAAAAAATATTCTGACCGATCTTTGACATTTCATCTATGCATATATGAAATTTCATACATCAATTCATTCATTTGTTCAAAAAAAAAAGTGTTCGTACACATACAACGTTTTATCTTTTCACAAAAAAGGTCAAGCCATTGTCATAAATGCATCTATTTTGTACAATTTTATCATCTAGGTATTGAAAAAAATTATATATTTATAAAATACATTAAAATTATACAATTTATATTTTTACATCATTATCAAATTTTTTTTCCAAATATCTCTAACATTTTTCACAAATTCAACCACTATAATTTTTTTTTAAAAATGTCACTTTATACTTCCTCTTTTATCCTCCATTATCCTACATCTACCCTTTACAAAGAGTATAACAAAAACTGAATTCTTGAAATTATAAGGAATGCTTAAGATGATTGAAATTGTCATTAAGGGAGATAGTCATAATTTCCTTATCTCCATTATTTTATTGTAGATTCTCTACAGTTATTCTTAAAGGGGGATGTTAGAAAATGTAATATGGACTGGATGTTTATTTAAAATTCTAGTAAATACTTGTAGATGATAATATATGAGTAGAAATTTCTAAATACTAAGACAATTTGAAATTTTTAGAGAATAAAAAACTTAATTTAAATTATAAAAATATTTAAATTAATCTGGATCTTCAATTCAATGATATAAAAACAAGTGCTGC
The DNA here is from genome assembly GCA_037957365.1 of Torreya grandis. Taxonomy (NCBI): domain Eukaryota; kingdom Viridiplantae; phylum Streptophyta; class Pinopsida; order Cupressales; family Taxaceae; genus Torreya; species Torreya grandis. The sequence continues at coordinate 391,016 of JARHVA010007839.1, forward strand.
TCATTGAAAATAAAAAAAATTATATTAAATAATCATTAAATTAATATAAAATTATTAGATTTTTTTTTTTTTTTAATAAAATACTTGTTATGTTATTTAAAATTATTGTTACTCAACATTTCTTATGTTTTAATTTGAGTAAAATTTTATTTTTATTTTCTTTTATGATGAAAGAAGTATTATTTTTTAGTTTTAATTTATATGAACAATCACCAATTTAATAATTTTTTATAAATTAAAAGTGAATCACTCACATCATTACACTCTTTGACTACCAATGCAAGTTAGACCCCATAAAAAATGAATATCCAAAAGAAAATAAGTGAACATGAATGAATTGAATTGAATTGAATGTGGGATTCTCCATAAGAAAAGAGATACAAGTTAACTGTTAGGAGGAGGAGCAAGGGCGGGAGGGAGTGCAGGCTACGACTCCTGCGTTCTCAGTCAAAATGGGTACCAATCTACCATTACCAACTTTGAATTTTTGGCCCCTCTGGTAAATTGGAAGTGCTTTTCCTTTGCCAGAAGGAACGAAGTATGCCCCATTGAAAAGCGTATCGCTCACAGACTTCCACAGCCACCTCTTTCCATTTGGACCCTCACGCCACGTCACTTGCTTCTTGTACTCCTCCTCTGGAGCCACAAATCGATTGCCTTCGCTTCTTATGATGGGCTCGGCACTGCCTCCAATGGCATATATTCCCCACGCTTCGTAATTGTTATTCGCCACATGCACATACCCATGTCGGCACCTGCAAATATAAATTCACTCACGTTGGAGTTCCTTCTATGTCTGAATCGATTGAAAAACAAAGAGAGTTTGATTCAATTCAATTACCTTGGCATGCGCTCCAATAGACCTGGCCCAAAATGGTTGAATGCCACAGTCACCCTCATGTCTTTATCGCCTGTATAATCATCACTGTGACCCAAAAGCATCACCTGTTTTATTTCATACACAAGATTATTCATTAAACCAATTTAAATACTAATATTTAAAAAGGTGATTGATTGTTAACTAAAATTAACGAGTTTGTGAGTACTGGATAAACTTGTCCATTGCGAACAGCCTGTTAAACAGTTATTACTTATTAAAATCAATAAACTACTCGCTATATCAATGGAAGACACTATCTTACCAGTACGGTGAAGTTAAAGCCTGTAGTGGCTTTTAACACCCACTGATATGAAAAAGGATAATTGTACATAATTTTGTTACTTACTTTGTCATGGTAAGAAAAACGGTTATTAGAAATGGTAATCGCAGTGGAAGAAAGCGTGATATCTACAAGGCCATCTGCGCAACTGGAGAGTGTGTTATGATCAATCCATATATCTCGTGAGGAGATAACAGAAATAGCATCTCCGTCCTGTGTTTCCATCCACTGAGGGCTCATGGATTCTGACAGGAGAACGTTGCCAGCTATGCTTGGCTTACAGTCATGGATGTTTAAGCCGTGAATGATAACGTTGGTCACATTTAACAGGCGGATGCAGGGCCCGTTGCTGATGTGAACATTTGCCCCCCTTGCGTCGATAGACTTGTGGCTTGTACAAAAGAGGGGCATCTCAAGCTTTATCTCCATATCCCTGCCAAAAACTATCCATAGAGGACCATCGCGAGTAACTCCGTATCTTAGAGTTCCAGGCAGCGGATTTGTAGCGTTGTCATCATCTCTAGTGACTCTGTACATTTCTCCTCCTCTGCCTCCCTTGGCTGCGCTTCCAAAGCCCACGGCACAATCTGAGAGGTTCATTCTGTTCTGTGCCCAATGCTGGTCTCTTCTCCAGCACTTATCAATGGCATTATATGAGTGGCTTGAACAGACCTGGAAATGGAAATTCAGCAACGATATCATAATGGAAGCAGCCATAAAGAATCTCTGATCCATGGCGATGATTATAGACACTGAGTGCTACAATGACTATTCTTTTCAATTCCAGATGCGTTAATCAATTCTTATCCTATTAATTGAAAATAGTTTACTTCGCTTCAGAACTTGTCTATTGCATTGTGTTGTCCCTGGTTGGCATGGCGTAGAGCATAAATTACGTGAATTGAATATATATGTGCTGGGATGCAGTGCCTGTTCATCTTTGTGGCCATTACAAAAATAAATAATATGGGTGGCGGCTCAGAAGTTTGTCATTGACTTTTTTTTCTATTTGAACAATTAATAGTTATATTGAATATTCACTATTTCCTCAACTGATATTTGGGGAATTGGGATGGTTGGAAACCATATGTTTTTACAACTACCATTAATTTAGTTTTGATGTTTGCTTACCGGTTAAGCTTTTGGTTTGGCAAGGATTTATTCTATCTGGTTCTTCTACAGCTAAATTTGACTTTTACAGCCAAGTATTATATTGTTTGCTTTTTAAGTGGCCCATCTTTATCACTCCCACTACTTATGTCTTGTTTCCTTAATGTATATATATATATATATATATATATATATATATATATATATATATATATATATATATATACAGATGGGGTTAAACCACATGGTCATATTTGTGTCTTCAAGATTAGAAAGAATAGTGATGGGATAAAGAAAACAAGAAAAGAAGGAATACAAAGTGTTTAAATAGGGCAATACATAATTTGTTATAAATAAGTTTTATTAAAATTCATAACAGGGAAGCATATAATGTTTCATAAATAAAAATATAAAATTTATATTTATTCAGTATGACATATTTAATAAATTATAATTTGAAAAATTTAAGTATATAATATTTTATAAATAAAAATATAAAAATTAATGTAAAAAATTTCATGAATTTTAAATCTACTTTGTATGAATAAAAACTAAGTATCTTTAATATTATGAAAAACAAATATTTTTTACAAATTTACATAAAAATGAATAAAAGAAAAAGACAAATCTTTTTATTTAAAAAAAAAAAATTATAAAAGAAAAGTGTGTTGCTAATCAAGAATTCAATTTTTTTGGTTAATATATTTCTCTTTAAATGATAAAATGTTATGGTGCTTTATCACCTACTTAGTTCTCTTATTGGGTTTCGTGGGGTATGGCTTGGTGTTGCTTTTTTTATGAATCGGTGCCCATGTAAGAGAATTTTAGTATTGTCCCTCTATTGATTTGGTTTATGAGGTGGAAAAGACCTATATAGCCCAGAGCATCCCTTAAGATTTCAAAATGATTACCTTTTGTATGTACATTCATCGAAATGGAGCACATTTTGTTATAAGTTTGAATTACATTTACATTTAAATTTAAATAATGTGAAATATATATGTGATTTTACACAAAATTGTTAGATTAAATTATTTTATTTTTCTCAATTTATTTGTATATGTTTTTTGGTCATTCTTTTTCTCTGATTGTTAATTTTGTATCTTAGTTTGATTAAATCATCAAAAACCATTCAATTTTCTTTAGATAAGTGAAGGTATTTGTTTCAAGTTATTCAAATTTATATTTTGAGGCACACATTTCCCTTTTCAGTTCTAGGCCAAACTCTGCCTCAAAACTATTGGCAATACCCTGGGTGAGTTTCTACTAATAGACTCCTCTGTAATGAATATTTCACAACCTCGTCCACAATCCCTATATTATGAGGGGTTACCCTTTTGCTACCATAAATATTTTGAAATATGACTCTTGGTGATGATTTTTAATAGTGCAAAAAGAAAGGGGGAAACATCTTGGTGGAAAGAGGCCCTTCCTAAGATACTTACAGTGGAAGGAGCAAGTACTCTTGAGAGTGAAGCTTCAAATTCTATTTTGGAATCCCTAGTCTCATATCAAAAAACTTATGAAACACGAGAGGATCCTAAGTATATTTTCATTGATAATACTAATGTGATAAATCATGCAGTGGAAGAAGCCTTGGTGAAACCAAAGGATTTACTACTTAAAAGTAAAGGAGATTTTACATCTAGTGAAAGATTTCAATTTTTTGATTCAATCAAAGTATCTATTGATTTTGTTCCAGAATTAATTTTAGGAGAAAGGAAAGATCGGATTGTTGTGCAAAGGAAAAAAAATATTCTTAAAAATCCCACTGAACTAACTAACATGATCCTTCACTCCCCAAAAAGAGATGGGGGGAAGGAACATAGCTCTATAAATTTGTTGATCATTAGCAACTGGTCATGGAATGTTTTTTCTTCACTGATAGATGCAAGTGGGTATGTTGATTGTTAGTCGTATGTTCCCCTATTTCTAAGTTATCTACTTTTATGTAGATCACCTTAGGTTTGATCCATATGATATTATCATAATTATATTTTTTGTTCTAGGTTATGGGGCCTAGTCAAAACTTTATAATTATTATCTTATAAGGTTTGTGGGGGAGGGTGTTAGTCTTTTGTCATATCTAAGTTAGAAGGTTAGTAGATTGTATGTTAATTTCTCATTGTTCGTTCCTAGTGTACTAATGGCAGAGATGTTTATTTTATGCTTCATTATTATATCTTTTTACTCCTTTGTATAAGGCTCCACCTGTGCATTTATCCTTATGCAAAAATACTTTGATCATGCATATATTTAATTATGCTTACATATCTACGTCAAAGTTGGGGCATTATGTAGACACCTAAATTTGGTACAAGACCCTTTTTGATGGTACATTATTCCTAATTTACCATATATAACATGTGTATATATGTGAATTTATAGGACCTATCATGTTGGATATATACCTAGGATAGTACATCATAATTATATTAATATAATGTTAGTCATAGTTTAATTAGTAATAACATATTAGAGTATGTGAGTGTGTACAAGTTGTAACAACTCATCTAGAAATTATAAATAAATGAATGATATTAGGAAGAGATAAGAATTACCTAAGGAATATATGAGGGAATATTGGGACTAGATAAAGAATATATCCTAAATAGTAGGAAATATATATTGTATAAATATTCCTACAAGTTATGAATAAATTAACTAGTGTTGTGTCCACTATTAATTTTATATTAATTTATGCATGATTTATTCTATTATATTGTATTATTCATATTTTGACCAAATTATTAGATTTGGTATCAATGCAGGTTAGATCATTAGATTTTCAAACATGTGAGAGCTAAAGAGATTCTATGGGGTTTTAATATTTACCGTGGAGTGGCTCCATTGAGAAAATATTCCAATTAATGAACTTTCTATGTGTTAAATTTATATGTAGTTTAGCAACTACTAGTTTAGTTGTATCTGTGTTTATATTAGTTTGGATTAGAAAGGATGAGTGTTTGAAAATAATATTTGGCTTCTTACTCATTAATTTTGAAATGAAATAGGATTTTTGCATTTTTTATAAATCCAATGCTGCTTCAAGTAGAGGAAGAAACAAGACATTTCAAAGTCATCACTAAATTCTAACAAATACTGATTTTAGCAAAATAGATGTATCTTTTGCATCTAGTATTGGATTGACCTCCCTTTTTTTTTGAAAAGGTAAAAAAGGAGCTTTATAGATTTTAAACATTTAATTTATTTCTATTTCATATGCTATTATAATGTAATCTATGTTTTAATATGTGTGATTGCACTGAAGAAGAAATTTAGGTGCAAAAGAACATTGCATCACAAGTGCATATTTATATATATATATATATAAAGAATGGTCTAATAAATATGTGAAGACAAAAAAGAGAGAGATATATCAAAACCTTATTCATTTTCAACAAATAAAATCTTTGATCATATAAAAAACCCCTTATTGAAAAAAATGAAAATATCAACACTTATGTAGAGTGCATGAGTAAAGTTGTATAAATATAGTGAAATATTTTTTAATATATAGCTAATGTTTTGTAGTGTAATTATATTTTTAGGGTTGAGTTTTTTTTTAATATTTTAAAAAATTAAAATATTTCATTTTCTTACTAAGAATAACTAGATTAAAATATCATATCTTCTAACCCAAGAGTTAGTTTTAAGCACCTTTTTTTCACACATTTTAAATTTGCATTTTAATCATAATAGAATAAGGATTTTTATTAATTTATTAATGTTTAAGAGAAACAATTGTTTTTTTATAAAAAAATCTAAAAAAACTTATATGTACATGGGTGCATTGTTGGTTGTTCATGACACTCATACACATTTTTATTCTTATAGAGGAAAGTTTATGAAAAAAAAAACTTAACCTTAAAATTGTTATAAATGATCATAAAGGGATATGTTATCCAAATGATCAATAGGTTTAATCTGTATAAGTGAGCTAAGTAACAAGAGGATGGAGGAAATGAAGGAAGGAGGCAAATCATGATCTCAAATTCATCACTAACTCAGAGATATGAAGCATGCTATAGTGTAAAAATATAAATTTCTAAAAAGATTACATCACTAAAGAGTTGTATTCATAAATGGTAATGATGATGTACTTATGTTGTAGATGATTCAAAAAAAATACCAAACTAACTAAAGCCATGTATGTGTTTAGTGTATTGATCACCACATTTTCATTTGTGATTCGGTGACAATGATCAAGTGCATCAACTAGTTATGTGATATTGAACGAGGTGGTCAAGACCCAATGAAGGCATAACGAGGAATCAACCACACTAGTTCCTTTGTTCCTACTTATTGAGGCCTAACAAACTACAGGAGTATAATAGAAAAGAAGTAGATTCCCAAGCCACATGAGTAGAGCATATGTCTCTACTCATGTTATACAAGTTAGTAAAACACAATCTTACTAATATCATTTTGAATTATGTATGTTTGTTTATAGTTATAGAGATTGGATAGCGTGTTCATCCATGTCCACTTTTATTTGTATGATCTTGGATAAGTGTGTGTTTATATCCCCACTCAGAGTGGTAGTGAGGTAGTTTGCACTATAGTTGTGATACGTATAAACTCAATGTATGTCTTAGATAATATTTTCCATGTTGGATTAGTGATATGTTCCCATCCATCATCATTCATTTCAAACTAGTATACTTCCCAAATCTCATGTAATATTATTTATTTTCCTTTAAAGTATGCTTTTAGTAAGGAGTAATGTTGGATATATGTCTAGGTTAATATGACATTTTTATATTAATATCATGTTATTCATAGTTTAAGTAGTAATAACATATTAGAGTGGGTGAGTATTTACGATTTATTGTAACAACTCATATAGAGATTAATAATATATGGGTGATATTAGTAAGAGACAAAGATTACCTAAGGGATTGTTGAGGATATATTGGAATTAGATAAGATATATTCTAAATAGTAGGATATCTAAAATGTATAAATATTCCAACAAGCTATGAATAAATTAATTATTATTGTCATTTGCTTTATATTATTTTATTCATACTCATACCTTTGGTATCCATTTATTCCTTGAGCCTTACAAGAATATATAAACACTTATCATAATCTATTCATTGACATCCTTGGATAAAATCTCATTCATTATCATGCTTTTCATTAAGATTTAACCCTTTATTTGTCCTAGATTAGTTCCACACCATATATAATGATGTCTTGGGTAAATTGCATAAATTTGTGCATTTTGCCTTTGTGGGTCCCTTTTACCATTTCCACTAATTTTGCCCATTTAATCTCACCTCTTTTCATTTCTAAATTTAGATCACACACCCTATCTTGTCCTAGAGTGTCACATATAAATAATTAATCTTGGATCGGTTAGAAAAGGATAAAGGGATAATCAAACATAATAGAATATTAATTTATATTGTTTCACTATTTTTTGTTTATTTTCCTTTTAAAGAGAGTAAAAATTAAAGAAGAAGGTGAGGTAGAAGAACCTAGATGTGGTTTACACTCCATAATCCAGACGGTTGTAGATACTCGTCTTTGGCTTGGGAGGATGACCTATAGATAAGAAACAAACTAAAGACAAGATTGGTTAATAAGGTAGGTGGGTGGATTTCCTAGTGTGAGATAGATCCAAGAAGTACAAGACCTTTTTGGAGGCTATTAATCCACATTTAGATAAGTTAATGCTAAGCAAAGTGTTGATAAGAAAGGTTCCATAACATAAATGAAAATACTTAATCACAATAAATAAATACTTTTCAAAATAAATGTTTATTTTAATGAAATAACATTAAAAATAAATGCTAAACTATTAAGGTGTCGTTTAGGTATCACTAGTTTGTTGTTTTTATCTTTGTATAGTGACTAGGGTTAAGAAAAAAGGTTTTGGTTGCTCTTGGTAGGCAAAATAAGATATTTATTTTGGTTTAAATGATTTACATAGTGATCGGTTGTGGTCACTGGTAAACATGGGTGGTTAGGGTATGACTGATGTTGATTGATAGATGATCGTTGAAGGTCAAAGGTGATCATCAAAGGTCATTGTGCTTTTGACAGTCTTAACTTAGGGTGAATAAAGGGTTTTGGGCTTGGTTATAAAAAGGTTCTTAGGGTTGTTTGAGGTCAGTTAAGAGACATGAGGGTAGAGGTAAAGTTTCAAAGGTATAAAGCTTAGGGTTTTGGTACTCCAGATGATTGAGAGTGGTTAGAGGGTGCTTGATGTAAAGGAGGGTGCTTGGAGTTATAGAACTCCAATGTGAAGAGGATATGGGAAAAGGTGAAAATAGGTACAGACACTAAACTTATTGAAACCAAATAACTTAACTTAAGGTAAGTTTAAGATACTTATCTTTGTGTAGCTTTATGTCCTAGAGAAGTCCTACAGTGGAGGTGATGAGCTACTTAGGAGCCTGGAGCTATGTGGGCAGAGTGACGATATTCAAATCCTTTGTGTTGGGATGATGAGGTGTTTTCTATATATCTTTTTCTCTAAATGATCCCTATTTTATCCTTCATGATTCAACCTTCTGGGAATGGGTCTTGGGCTAGTTTTGTGTGACCATCAATGATCCTAGTCAATCATCACAAGTTGAGGGTCGATCGTTGACAGTTAGGGAGAAGAGGTCAAAATAGATAAATTTAGACATTTGCACTAATGACTAGCGGTTAAGGAATTGGTAAATGGTTTGAGGGTATTTAAATGGCACGGGGATACATGAAGAAGAAGTCTTAGGGAGTTAAGACATTAAATGCTAGGGTAGAAATGGTCTTTAGGCTAGGTGTCAATAGGTTAGCCATGGGTTTGGATAGGTAAGGTAGAAATAGGAATTAACTAATTTATTTAAATAATTAAATTAGCTAAAGGGGAAAATGGGTGAAAATGGTATTTAATAAAAAATTTAATCAAAAAGGGGGGTTGAGGGGTGGTTTAAAGGTTAATGCAACATCTAGAGCCACAGTGTACAATTTTATAGTGTCTACATTTTTCCCCTTTTTTTATAAAATTTATATCAAAAAGCTACAAAATAAAAATAGAATGTTGGATGCTCCAAGTATGGGATGAGGTGTTCCCCCTCAAACTAGGAATCAATGAGGTGAAACAGAGTCAGGTTCAGGTTTGATAAATAGATAAGTGGGTGACAAAAAATGGGTAAGATGGTATGAAGTGGTTAATAGGGATATATGACAAGTAAACTAGGCCACCACATTTAGGTGTAGTAGATATGGGTGTACTTGTAAACACAAGTCTCCTAAATGAAGGTGTCTAGAGTTACAGGGGTCCAAAAGTTGGGTGAGCCCGAGAGAACAAAATAGGCTATAGGTTTGATAAGTTAGATATGTGGATGACAAGGTTGGTTTGGTTGGGCATTTAAGCATGAACAAGTACACAAAATATGACTAAGTCAAATATCATAGGTCACAGATAGACTAAGTTTTCATAATTGAGGTAGTTGTTAAATAAAGGTTGGTGCTAGAAGGATAAGTGATAGGATAATCAGGCCATAACATTAAGCATAACTAATATGGGTTAGTGCCTATAAATTCAAGTCTCCGAGGTAAGGTTTATGTATTCATAGGGATCTTAAAGTAAGATGTGATCTTAAGAATACAAAATGGTCATAGGTGTCAGGACCATGAAGGGTCATGCTCTGATACACCTTAATGGTCATGCACAAAAGGTAACATTAATTCATCAAGTATGGCAAGGTAGGTATACAGTCAAAATGACCAAGGCAAGGTGTGGTCATAAAAAGTGTGAATGGTAAGCCAAAATGACCAATGGTTAAGGTTAAAAAATATGTGAAAGGTGGGTCAAAATGACCATTTTGGGGTTAATTGGTTGGTTGGGTTGGTGGAGAATAAAGTGATTTCCAATGGGTGCATGGTTGTGGTAATGTGGTTGTTTAAAAAAAATTTGGTTAGGTGGTGTTCAAATTGGTTTTACAATTTGATATACCACTTGGTTTGGTAAAAAGGGACCCATTTTTTGTAAATGGTACAAATTTGATAGTTGGGGTTCAATGACTCAAAAGGGGAAGACATACGCCTTCTCAAGTGGTCATAAAAGTAGGAGCTTGAATTGCTCCAATTGACAAAGACCATGATGGCAAGATGTGTGGGTTTATGAACATAAACCCCTATCATGGTTTGCATTATTGTTAGTTTATTTTGTTAAAATAAGTGCCTTGATCACATAGTGTTAAGTAAGCTCAAAATCCCTTGATTTGGAAGGTAAAAAGGGGAGGTGGATGGTAAAAAGTAGGTGAATGGATGACAATGCAACCTTATTGTGGGGATGGCTTACCCCTTCTGTAGGTGACCTAGGAACCATTATAGACAAAGCCCATGCCTTTAATGAAGTTTGGAATGACCAATGTAAGAAGTCTACTTTTTAACTTTTGTGAAAGCCAATTTCAGCTTTCTTTGGGATTGTTTTTGTTTTGATATTTTGACTATGAGCCTTTTTATACTCTTATTTTGATGGGTTTTGGAAGTTGATCGATGTAGGAAGATCCCAAGTGATTGATTATTTTGATAAATGTTTAAATTAGCCATCCTTCAAGGGAGTGATCTAAGTTTTGGATTTTTTTATGTTTGATAGCTATCCTTTGAGTGAGAAGTCTACCTTTTTAAGCAACTATTGATACTTTTGGGTAGTTGTCCTTTAAGGGAGTAGTCTACATGTTAGATATTTTTAACCCAAGTGATATTTTGGTATCCAAAATGGATTTTGATGAATGTTTTATGTATGTAATAGTATATATATATTTGAAGGTTTTTCCTTTATGGAGGTAAAACCATAGCATAAGAAGGTTAATGATTGGTAAAAGAGGTGGTTTAACTAACAATGACCATGGAGATTCATCCTATAAGGGATGAAAAGTGTCCATGAGAATCATGCCATGGGTAGAGCCATGGTACCTATTAGAGGCTCAATTCATGCCCTTGGAAAGGGTTATTCAGGCTCTTTCCAATGAAGCTTATAAAATTGGGACAACCCTAAGCTATGGGTCACCTATGTTGGGGCTAAAACTCTAGAGTAGGTCAGTTTCCTCTTTAATTCTCACCTAATACTAAAAATAAGCCTAATTATTCATGAGAAAAGGGTTAGAAAGAGAGTGAGGGATCCTAAGAAAGTTAAATAGGCAATGCACCAAACTTAAGAGGAAAACTCCCACAATCTTGAACCCACACTAGATTAGCAAAGGATAGTACTACCTTACATAACCTTAAGATCCAACTATTTTCCATAAGTATTTCATAGAAGAGGTTATAATAGAACACTAATCTAGACCTATAAACAACATTGAAAATTCCCAAAACAAGGTTAGAAATAAGGACCATGAATGAGGAAGATTCTCCTTCACACAATTCCATAGTGCACAACTTGCCAAACACAAATTCAAGGCAAAAGATATGAAAATAAAGTCCTATTACATTAAGAGGTAGTTCTTACAAATGCTTTATAGGGTAAAACCTAATTAAGATGAGTATGCTTTGAAGTTACTCAAGGAATGTCCTATCTCTCATAATTATAAAAGAAAATCTAAAATTTGAGGTCCCTTACAAAATGGAAAGAAAGGGTTGATATAGGAGAAGGAGGAGAGGAGAGAGAGAAGGAAGAGCACATTTTTCATGATAATTAATGATCTATCAACTTCAAGAAACATTTCACCATTATTTTAGTCTAATCAGAACAAGTCATTATGAACAAGATATTTGATGATTTGCTCAGAAGCCTCTAAATCATTCTCTTTTGAGTAGGCTACACTAGAAGATAAGAGTTTACAAAAAGTGGTAAGTCATGATATGATTGGAAGTGAATGATCCAATTTCTTTCCAAATCCCCAAGTTCTAATCTATTGATCTTACACTAGATCTCATCAAGAGGATAAAATATTTATATCTTCCAGGGACATGTCATGCCTATCTTGAATGGTTGTTTGTCAAGGGCCTAACTTGGGATTGTCTCCTCATTAATCATATATATGTTATGTGTCTTAGATCCTGGACTAAGATAAATATGGATGAAAACCAATCTAAAGATATTATTTTTCCTATATTTTTACATATAGGTTGTATTATGTCTAATGCCAGGTCTTAACTGAGTCCACATCAATCGCCTTGCCTTTACTTTTATCATCGACTTAGGTTGGGCTCGAGTTTGGGTCTTTTGGATCTACTTTTCAAGTTGGGTTTATTTACTTTATCAACTTTCATCGAACATCCTAACTCATCTCTTTTTTAATTAGCTATCGAAACTAACTCAGATTATTGACCCTTTTAGCTTTATTTCTCTTCATCAAATTTTAATATCTGATTAAATGTAGACTATAGATCTTTGGGATCCATCACTTTGAGCTTACCCTCTCATTAGTTCCTAGGATGTAATGACCATTTGATTGATCCAAACTCCTATGTGTTTGACACGTATCATCCACACATTCCTCCTTAGCTTCTTGCCAAGGATTTGGATCCAAATGGTCACTTTATGGGTCTTAAAAATGACATTTATGCAGATGTCTATCGTTTATTGACCAACTTTACAATTTTATGACTTGAAGTGCAAAGATCGTGGGGACATTTTTTTTTTAGAAAGTAGACCTAATGTTGAAAGGAACAAACCCTTTTGATTTATTGGTCATTCACACTTTCCACATGCTTTTGTAAAATGCTGAATTTGATTGGTTCATGTGATCCTGCATGATGGATTGATGCCTATGTCGCCTAAAAATGGATAAGTATGGAAACTTAAGGATCCAAATTTTCCCATGCATATATTTCATTGTGCCATAGTGCATGACCTAAAACTTGGTGCATATGAATTAGGATCCAAAATGAATAGAACCATAATATTATTTCTTTCTAAGGCTACCACACTTGTGAGATTTAACACCATAAAAATGCCTACTCAAATTTTCTACCACTGTATCCAAATGTCTAGACAAGATTTGGATGGTGAGTGGACTATATGGATACCACGAGCTTCCATGCTTATCCAGAGCACTCCATAGGGTTTTTACAAATTTGGACTAGTCTTTACGATTCACAAATTACACTTTAAGTGAACCTAAAATGCTTTTAAATCTTGTGATCTCCATGGTGTCTTTGGTCTACTCATTCCATCTAGAATTATTCAGCCATTTGATTAATCAAGAACTTTGTCTCTTTCTCTGCATCAAGACTATCAACAACTAGGCACATGCTTGGTATGTGGGCCAAATATTTCCAACATCTTTGGTGACTCATAGGGAAGCATGTCTAATATGTTTGAGAACCTAGCTTATTTTCTAGTTTGATCCATTGGGCATGGAGTCAATCCTGAAACTAAGCTAATCATGAAGAATATGCAAGGATATCTTTTTATGAAACTTCCTTTTGAAACATAAAGACCAAAAATAACAACAAAGGTAAATGCCTATAGGCAAATGCAAGAAAGAAAACCAACTAACCTACTAAACAAAGGTGCATAAAAGCTCTTAGAGAAAATCATGAAATCTAACCTAACCTATATACAAGGTTACAATTTATAATTACTTCCCACCTGGATCAAATGGAAATGATTTGACATCACTTACTTATGATAAACTAGGATATAAAACACCTTGACTTTGAGAGCTTATCATATGTGAGCTGAAACGCTTGGCTATTGGTTCCTTTGGCATACTCAAGTGGATGAAAAGGGGCAAACATGTCCTAATGTAGAAATATTAGTCCATTCCTTTAAGGATTTATCTAATTTGGATTGTGGGGGCCCCTGTAAACTCCTCCTTTGATATGGTGCTTGGTTGATTGTCTAGGCTTAGTTAAAAAAGTTCTAAGTCATCCTAAAAGGCAACTTACTCTTGGTCATCTGAGTCAATAACAATTTCAACACCATATTTTCTCTATTTATTTTAGAGGGAGACCATATGGTGGTTCATCAATCCACCCAAAGCCTAACATGTCACATCTCTATGGCTTTGAATTTGACCATTTTACTTCATTTTTTAAGTTATCAATACTGCCTTTAAAGAGTATCTCATCTTGATATTGGTCAGCACCCTCAACCTAATGGATGAGTTCTTATTAATGCTCTAGAAGAGGTATAGGCTGGTTTAAAACCTCTACTTGATCTATAAATTCATAGTATATTTATTTACATACTTCTTCTTGGTCATCTTTTTTCTTTATTTCTTCCTTAAGCTTTTTTATGACCTCTCTAACATGGTCAGCTAATTGATTGATTGAATCAATCTCTACATCTTTCTCATTTCCATATGTGGCCATACCAGATGGAAGCTCTTAGAACCAAACAAAACCTCCCCTACTCTCAACCACATATTTGGGATCTAAAAAATCAAAGCCATACCAAGAAGTTAGATTAAAACCTGACTCCTTGTCTTTTGAAAGAAGTGGACTACCTATCATGACCTCCTCCTCATAAAAACTTGTGTTATCTTCTTTAAGTAATTTTTAAGGGAAGGGGGGAGAGTCTTGAAAAATTTATATGCCAAGCTCATTGAGTTGAGCTATAGTTTTTTGATTCATCGCTTGCACAACTAGTCTTTCTCCTACTAAGATTAGCTTCTAAAACTTATTGTCTAACATTTCCCTTTTTTTTGTACCCTCCTTGATTGATTTCCATGAGGGGAATGTGGTGCATGATTTGGCCACCTCATCCCTTTCCTAAATGGGTGTGGGATAGGTAGGTTTCATAATAGAGGGTATGAAATAGTTGGGTTTATTGACATAAGAGAGGATCCAAGATGAAAGGATTTCATGCTCCTTAGCTGATAGAGGTGAGGCTGAACAAGGCTGACTAGAGGGGGAATTAGGTTGATATGGAGGAGGGATAAGCTTACTTTAAGACTGGTAGGAATGATTATATAGTTGTTACATTAAACTTTGAGGACCACTTGGGGTAATGCCATAAACATTTTTAACTTAACATGAAGGATAAGGAATGAATAAACATGTAT
This sequence comes from Torreya grandis, assembly GCA_037957365.1. NCBI lineage: Eukaryota > Viridiplantae > Streptophyta > Pinopsida > Cupressales > Taxaceae > Torreya > Torreya grandis. The sequence continues at coordinate 406,245 of JARHVA010007839.1, forward strand.
TTTGACCAAATGGGTGGTGATTATACATACCAAATGGTGATGACTAGGCACCTGGGCTACTTAAACTAGATAATGGATGTTCATAGTCACCACTGATGTTTGTTAGAATGCCTCCATAGGATGATATACAAAAGAACAACACCAATAAATTCTTCTACTATTTTAGACCTTGGTCCCATTGGGCATGTCAGAAATTGTTATAGTCTCAATTTGTACCCTTAGAGAGGGTTTTTAGGCTCTCTCCAATTGAGCTTATAAAATTGGGATAACCCCAAGCTATGGGTCACTTATGTTAGGGCTGAACCTCTAGAGTAGGTTTTGTTTCCTCTTTGATGCTCACCTAAGACTAAAACTAAGCCTAAAGCTTCATGGGAAAAGGGTTAGAAAGAGAGTGAGGGATCCTTAGAAAGTTATTTAGGTGTTGTACCAAACTTAAGGGTAAAAATTCCACAAGATTGAATCCATATTAGATCATCAAAGGATAGTACTAGCTTACACAACCTTAAGATCAAACTAATTTGCATAAGTGTTTCATAGAAGAGGTTTAGAATAGAATACTAATCTAGACCTGCAAACAACATTGAAAATTCCCTAAACAATGTTAGAAAAAGGACCATGAATGAGGATTATTATCCTTCACACAATGCCATATTGCACAACTTACCAAACACAAATTCAAGGTAAAAGATAGGTAAATAAAGTTCTATTATATTAAGAGGTAGTTCTTACAAATGCTTAATAGGGTTGAGCCTAATCAAGCTAGTATACTTTGTAGTATATCAAGGAATGTTCCATATCTAAAAAATATAAAAGAAATTCTAAAATTTGAGGTCCCTTAAAAAATGGAAATAAAGGGTTAATATAGGATAAGGGGGAGATGAGAGAGAGAGTAAGATCACATTGTTCATGACAATTAATGAGCCGTCAGCTTCAAGAGATGTTTCACTAGGATTTTGGTCTAATCAAAATAGGCCATTATGAATAATATATTTGATTATTTACTTAGAAGCCTCCAAATCATTCTATTTTGAGCAGGTTGCACTAGAAGATAAGAGTTTACCAAAAGTGGCAAGTCATGTTTTGGTTGGAAGTGAATGCTCCAACTGCTTTCTAAATCCCCAAGTTCTAATATTTTGATCTTCCACTAGATCTCATCAATATGATAAAATCTTTATATCTACCAAGGACATGTCATGCCTATCTTTAATGATGGTTTGTCAAGGGGCTAACTTGGGATGGTCTCCTCATTAATCATATATTTGCTCTATGCCTTAGATCCTAGACTGAGATAACTATGGGTGAAAACCAATCTACGGATATTGATTTTCATATAGTTTTACATATAGGTGGTACTCTATCCAATGTTAGGTATTAACTGAGTCCATTTCAAGCTCCTTCACATTACTTTTCTCACCAACTCAGGTCAGGCTCAAGTTTAGTTCTTTTGGTTCTACTTGTCGAGTTATTTTTATTTGCTTTATCAACTTTTATCAAACATCTTGACTCATCTCCTTTACTATTGGCTATCGAAACCACCTAAAATTGTTGACCCTTTTGACTTTATTAATGCACCATCAAATTTTGAGATTTGATTAAATGTAGACCATAGATCTTTAGGACCCACCACTTTGAGCTTTCCCTCTCATTGGTTTATGGGATTTGCTGACCATTTGACTTGCTCCAAACTCCCACATTCTTGACACCTATCAACCACACATTCCTCCTCAAGTTCCCACTAAGGATTTAGATCTAAATGGTCACTTTATGGGTCTTAAAAATGAAATTCATGTAGACTTTTGACATTTATTGACCAACTTTACAATTTTATATCTTGAAGCACAAAGATCATGAGGGCACCAAATTTGTAGAGAATGGACCTAATGTTGAAAGGAGAAAACCCTTTTGATCCACTAATCATTCATACTTTCCACATGCTTTTATAAAATATTGAAGTTGACTAGTTCATGTGATATTGCATGATGTCTTGATGATGTTCTGGCCTAAAAATGGTAGTATGTAAATTTAGCAAATTTTGCATTAGGATCCAAATTTACCCATGTATATATTTTATTATGCTATAGTGTGTGAGCTGAAAATTGTTGCATATGAACTAGGATCCAAAATAAATAGACCCATAAGATTATTTCTTTCTAAGGCTCCCACACATGTGAGATCTAGCACCATGAAAATACCTACTAATCTTTTCTACCACTATAGCCAAATGTCTAGACAAGCTCTGGATGGTGAGTAGACCAGATGGATACCACAAGCTTCCATGTTTATCTAGAGCACTCCACATGGTTTTTGCAATTTTGGACCAGTCTTTAGAATTGACAATTACACTTTAAGTGAACCTAAAGTGATTTTAAAGCTTGTGATCTCCATGGTCTCTCTGGTCCACTCCTTCCATCTAGAGATCATTCAACCATTTGATCATCTAATCACTCAAGAACTTTGCCTCTTTATACGCATCAAGACTATCAACAACTGGGCACATGCTTCATATGTGGGCCAAATATAGCCAATAGTACCCATGTTTAATATTAGGATAAGGCTATGATAGATAATCACATGACCCTATTTTATTTGGGTGTCCTTAAAATAAGGAAATGAAGGTGAATTAAAACAAGGGATGATCTTAAGTTAGACACAATATGACTAAGAACTTGGTTTAATAAAATAATGAACGTGAATGTAAAGCATTGAGGGGTTTAGGTTCAAATATGCCCTAGATAAATATTTGTGTAAATGGTTTGAGCCAATCAGGAGAGAAGATGTCCCCCAATTACTTTCTAACACTAGATTAGGCATGGAAAAGAGTTTTGGATTAACAGAGGCAAGAGGCAAGGTTGGTTAGGTTTTGGTTATAGGTTAGCCTAGCTACAATGGTGTTTGGTTATAATTAGTTAGGTTGAAAAAGGGTGAAAAGGTGAGGCTCAGGTGAGGCCTTGGTTATGATAGTGACTGATGGTGGTCAAGGGTCAACTGGTGATGGTTCACTAGAGATCGATGCTGATAAGGTTAAAGGGAAAAATAGATCTAAAGGCATGGTTCAAAGTTGAATATTTTTCTTAGGTTATTTTAAGGGTTGGTTAAGCTCAAGGTTGGCTTAAGGTTGGTTTGGTTCTAGGTTAGGTTAGGCTAGGTTGAGGTATAAGTGCCAAGGGTTGGTTTGGTCATTGGTTAATGTTTTTAGGCATAGGTTTTAGTGTAGATAATGATGAAGGGTTGTGGGCAAAAGTTTAAGGTTGAGGTTTTTTATTTATAATTAAGGCAAGGTTTTTAGTTTGATAAATGGTCAAAGCCTTTTAGGGGGAAAATTCCCCCAGTTGTTCTTTCCATGTATAGTTGAGGTGAGAGAAAAGGTTCTTACGTGGAGATGTTGGTTAGTAAAGAGGGTTTAGGAGGGATAAATATTATTTTATTTTCCTCCTTAGTTATTAGTTGTTATTTAGTGATTAATTTGTAGGTAGTAGTTTAGGAAGGATTTCCTCTATAATGCTAAAGTGAGGGAAACACTATTAGGTTAGATTTTGGTAGATTTGGGGCTAGAAATGATGTTGGCAACACCATCCTAGAATAAAGATCAATTAGATAAGAGTGTATGATTCTCTCAATGAGGGATCTTAGGTGTGTTATGGGTAGTTTGGATAAAAGGGTGGTTGAGATTTAAGAAATATCAAATGAAGGGGTAATGTTGGTATGGGTTGATAGATAAGGTGGTTATGGTTGGGTTAAAAGGTGGGTTGATTTTGGTTGATTTATCTAGTTTAGATATTGGTTTGATTGGTTGAGGGAGATAGTATAGATGGTTGATTTGGTTTGTTGGTTAGGTTTGCTTTTTTATTTGGTTTGATTGGTGAGGTAAGATAGAAAAAATTTGACCCTAATCTAAAGGGAATCTAACCAAATATAATGTCATTAGGTAGATGAAAATGAGCATATTATAGAGTAATAGGATTGATTTACTTATGGTTGAGGTTGAGGTTAGGTTGGTTTATGGTGAGGTTGGAATGGTGATAGGTGAGGTGTTTTGAGTTTGGGTTGGCTCCACTAAAAGGGGATGTGGAAGAGGTAGGTTGGTTGGAGGTTGATCCATTAAAATAGGAAGTGAAAAGGGTGAGGTAGTTTTTATTGATTCCATAAAAAGGGTAGGCGGAATAGGTATGTTGGGGGTGATTCCACATTTTGAGGAAGTGGAAGAGGTAGGTTGGTTGAAAGTTGATCCACTAAAAGTGGAAGTGGAAGAGATAAGTTGGATTCCTTAATTTTAGTTTTGAAGGAAAGTTAAGAAGGTTCCACTTGGTCAAAAAGTGGTTGGGTTAAGGTTGATTCCTCCTTAGACATGATTTGAAAATAATGTTGAAAAGGTTGCACTTGGTCAACAAGTGGATTGGTTGGGGTTTCAATTATGGTTTCCTTAGTTATGGGTTAACTAAGGACCAAATCTAATGAAGGGATATCATTGTGTTTTTAGTTTTTTTTATGAGTTTCCATAATAATAGGTGTAAGAAAATGTTCAAGGATGGATTGCCTAAAGACATTCAAGGCTAGTTTGGGGGGAACATGGAGAATATCCATTAGAACCTCCTTTTGATCGATAAGGTTTTGTAAAAACATCTTAAAAGATCCACATCTTTATACCACATGTCTATTTGTGTAATGATAAGCATAAAAATCATTCTCTATAAACCAAATGGGTTTTGGAAGAGAACCATTGATGGGTTTGATATGAGTAAGTCTAATGATAGAAGACTCTAAGAGTTTGTCAAGGATTGAAGCATACGATTCTACAAGTGAGGTATACTACCTAGGAAGAGGGTACACCAATGGCTCTTGAGGTTATGAGATAATTGGTTATTTTAACAAGTTTGATAAGGTTGATAAGGTAGGTTGGTTTGGTAATATTGATAAGGTTGATGAGGTGGGTTGGTTTGACATGGTTAATGAATTTGATACGTTAGGTAGGTTTCATAAGTGGGTAGGTTTGATAAGATTGGTGGATTTAAAAAGTTGGGTTGATAGTTATTGGTTTGATTTGATGAGGTTGTTATGGTTGATAAGGTGGGTAAGGTGGGTTGATAGTTATTGGTTGGATTTGATGAGGTTGATAAGGTAGGTTGGTTTTAAAAGTTCGGTTGATGGTTGAAGGTATAGACCAAGTCCTGGTTTTGAGATAAAAAGGGTTGTCACGAAGGGGGTTTAGGTAATTGATATGATGATTAGGTTAGGTAATCAAAAGTTTGATAAGGTGGAGGTAGTTGATATAATGGTTGAGATAGGTAGTTGAAGGATTGGTGAGGTTGAGATAGTTGTAGTTGAGGTGGGCTATGACAATGGTCAAATAGGTGTTGAAAATTTGTTGGTTGGCTATGATGATGATCAAATGGTTTTTGAGAGATTTTTGGTTGGTTGTAGTTAAAATTAGGTTGATTATAGGTGAGTTTGGGTTGATTTTAGGTGAGGTTAGGTTGATTGTAGGTGAGGTTGGGTTGATTTTAGGTGAGGTTAGGTTGATTGTAGGTAAGGTTGGGTTGATTGTAGGTAAGGTTGGGAGCATAAGTGGATCATGATACAAGGTAAAATATTAAGGTAAGAGGGTTGTATTTTAGGAGTCTAACAAAGTTAGGATCTCCCAGAGAAAATATAGGAGGGCTTCCCATTAAACAAGGCAATGGAGATGAGGTGGATGAAGGAAAAATGGTAGAAGGTTTCCAAGGGGAGTTAGATTCTTCACAAATAAAATAAAGAGAAGACAATACAAAGTCAAAGAAGATAAAACACAGACTAAATCACATTTAAGTCCCATCGGGTGTGCCATAATGTTTCACGATTTTTTATTTATTTTATTTTTAAAGAGAGTAAAACTTAAAGAAGAAGGGTGAGGTAGAATAACACAGATGTGGTTTGCGCTCAGTAATATAGATGGTTTTAGATATTCCTCTTTGGCTTGGAAGGATGACCTATAGATAATATATAAACTAAATATGAGATTAGTTAATAAGGTAGGTAGGTGGATTACCTAGTGTGAGATATATCCAAAAATTACAAGGCTTCCTTAGAGGCTATCAATCCACCTTTAGATAAGTTAATGATAAGTAAAGTGTTGATAAGAAAGGTTGCATAACATAAATGAAAGTATTTAATCAAAATAAATAAATATTTTTTAAAATAAATTCTTGTTTTGACAAAATAAAATTAATCGAAAATGCTAAACTATTAAGGTGTGGTTTAGGTATGGTCAGTTTGTTGTTTTTGGTTCTATATAGTGACTAGGGTTAAGAAATAATGTTTTGGTTGGTGTTGGTAGGTGAAATAAGCTTGTTATTTTGGTTTAAATGATTTACACAGTGATCATCAGTAGTCACTAGTAAACATGGGTAGTTAGGGTATGACCAACACTGATCGATAGATGACCGCTGAAGGTTGAAGGTGATCATCGATGGTTACTATGATTTTGATAGTCTCAGCTTAGGCTGAAGAAAGGGCTTTGGGCTTGGTTATAAAAAGGTTCTTAGGGTTTTTTAAGGTTGGTTAAGGGGCATGAGGGTAGAGGTAGGGTTTCATAGGTATCAAGCTTAAGGTTTTGGTATTATGTAAGATTGAGAGTGGTTAGAGGGTGCTTAGTAGAGAGGAGGGTGCTTGGAATTTCAAAACTCCAACATGAAGAGGATATGGAAAAATGTGAAAGTAGGTATAGGCACTAAAATTATTGAAACCAAATAACTTAATTTAAGGTAAGTGTAAGATACTTAGCTTTGTGTAGCTTGATGGCCTAGAGAAGTCTTAGAGTGGAGGTGATGATCCACTTAGGAGCCTAAAGCTATGTGGGTAGAGGGATGGTATTAAAATCCTTTGTGTTGGGATGATGAGGTGATTTATAAGTTTCTAGACTAGTTCTAGTTTGGCTCTGGTTTACTAAGAGTTATTTGTGTTTTACTTTGAATGATCCTTGTTCCATCTTCTATGATTCAACCTTATGGGCATAGGTCTTGTGCTAGTGTAATTTAACCATTGATGGTTGTAGTAAACCACCATAGGTTGAGGGTTGACCACCAACGGTTAGGGAGAAGAGGTTGAAATGGATAAAATTTGCCATTTGCACTAATGATTGGTGGTTAAAACATTGGGAAATGGTCTGAGGATATTTAAAAGGGTATGGGGATGTGTGAGGAAGAAGTCTTAGGGAGTTAAAACATTAAATTTTAGGGTAGAAATGGTCTTTAGGCTAGGTTTTGATAGGTAAACATGGGTTTGGGCAGGTGAGGTGGAAATAGGAATGAACTAATTTATTTAAAAAATTAAATTAGATAAAGGGGTAAATGGGTGCAAAAGGGTATTTAATAAATAATTTAATCAAAAAGGGGTGTCAAAGGGTGGTTTAAAGGTTAATTTGACATCTAGAGCCATAGTGTATAGTTTTCTAGTGTCTACATTTATACCTAGAGTAGATCAAGTTGATATTTAGTGCTCATATCTTATACATGAATGACAAAGTTTACTATCTTGGTTTTATTATCCCTCCTACTTCAAGTTGATATTTAGTGCTCATATCTTATACACTAATGACAAAGTTTTCTATCTTGGTTTTCTTATCCCCTTATAAAATGAAGGCTTTAGCTTATATATAGTTGCATCGTCACTTCTAAAGAAGAGGAGGTTAAAAACCAATGCTCTAGATATTTTATTTACACCCACTCAAAACTACATGAAGGTCTCATTCTAACATGTGGGATACATAGTTTTCAACATTGCTTCAATGATTTATTGATTCTATAACCCATTTGTTTTTTTGATTGCTAATCTAGGTCAAAGAGAAGGAATAAAAAATTTAACACATTTTTTCCTAGAATATCAAGAAAGCGTAGGTACAAAAATATCATAAAATAGGAGGCAAATCAATGATAAAAAATATTTTCTAAAAACTTATATAAGATAGATTCAGTATAAAATAGATGGACCTAATATTATAGATCTTACTAGTGTAAATCTACATGAGGGTAGATACCTGAGGGTAGATGCACAAAGTTGGGGGATATAAACCATAACATTCTAAGAAAAACATATCATTTTTGGTAAAGGGTGTGCACCATTTTAAAATGGTGTACACCCTTTTATTTAGAAAAAAACAAATCAGATAGCCCAAGGTATGGTCCCAAACCTAAATGGCATACACCCTTTTCTAAAAATGGCATACACCCTTTGTGAATGTCAAAAAACATAGTTATTTACCAAAACTCGTGTTATATTTCTTTATACCTTTTTGAGATATTTTTTTAAGAATAAGAAAAAGAAGGGAATGTGTGATTTTTCTCTCCTTGTATCCCCACTAGGATTGAAACTTGCATCACAATCCTAGGTATGTTCTTTCCCCTGTAGGGCATGTTTACAGTTTGCAATTATTTTTTTGATGAATTTTTAATAATAATCACAAGGTAAGAAGGTGTTGAAATTATATTTACATTTCTCTCATAAAAACTTTTAACTAGACCTAATATAAATGTTTATTTTTATAAATTTAGATACTAGATTCAATGGGCCCATTTCCTGAAGAAAATCTCCAACAAAACCGTGATGAAAACCCTCAACATTTTAACTTCATAGAAGAAGAAAATGAATAATATGAATAATATAATTCAAATAAGAAATAATTACAAATTATTATCAATAGTTTACATGAATCTTCAAGTCATAGTTCATGCAATTCACTTTTAGATACATTGTAGGCCATTTACAACTAAGTGAGAAATGTCATT